>OZ035996.1:9176783-9749283 GCA_964035005.1 Erebia palarica
CTTGACCAAAATAGTTATCATATTTTTCACTTTCACTATCACATTTTTGTTGTTTCTTAGTTGCGTTGTGTTTAGCATCCCAGACATTGAATATAATGTCTGATTTCTATTAAAACAGTTTTATATCTAATCACTTGTAACATAAGGTCAATAAACTACAAAAACCTGACTCAATAAATAACATAATGTGATGCAAAAAAATACTCCTTTTGTCAAACGATAAGAATATGTTAATAGGATGAGAGAAATAAATGTGATATATTATCTTAAAATAAAATATCTACAACGTAATAACAAAATAAAATGTGTGTTTAAGCTTTTTTATGTTACAAAATCGTGATTATTTTATTTATAAACATAGGCTAAAGTATACAGCGTACTTTGTAACAGTAACCAGAATAACCATGGCATTAAACTAATATTTATTCTGTGGCACATCTCTAGAATATGACAATAGAAGCGCAGCAGCTCTAGACTCTAGTTTCCTATGATAACAGCGCAATCATTTTTTTTAAAGATCATCTACAAGTTAGCCCTTGATTACGATCTCACCTGATGGTAAGTGATGCCGTCTAAGGGCCGGTTTTTTGAGACGTAGTTAAGGCAACCAATAGTTAAAATTTGTAACAAATAGTTAACTTTCGGAAAAAAACGTTTTTTGAGACAAAGTTAGGCTAACTAATGGTCAACAAACCTGACCATTTGTTAAAATATTTAACTACAGCAATGCCGAGGGTTATGCAGATTGTGGATAGTTAACTTTTGTTAGAACATCTGTTCTTTTCAACTGTTTATTGCTTTATACACCATTTTGTGAACATTATTCGTTGAAGTGAGATTATATTCAGTAGAAAAATTTGTGTTTTTGCTGATTTTATAATGAGGAAAAAGAAAGTAGTTTAGGAAAAATATTATTAACAATACATATTTTGTAGGTCCGTATATGTACATATATTGATATATATTATTTGAAAAGTATTTAAATTAATACATGAAGGGAAAACTTTGTACTCCTGTTATTCAAATTATATGCACAGAGGATTGTGAAATTTCAAGTTCATAAAAGTAGTGCAGAAAGCAGAAATTAATGGATTATGATTGAAGGGCTCTCGAGTACCTATGTCTCTCTAATTAGGATCAGTCCAGCAGTTAATCCATGTAAAAATTACAGGTAGTATAATATATAATAGTAACAGTTGCCATGCGACTTCGTTCGCGTGGCATAAGTTTTTAAATTCCCACAGGCACCCCTTAATTTTCCGGGAAAAAGTCTATAGTGTCCTATGTCACTCTCCAGGTCTTCAACTATACCCATGAAAAAAATCGCGTTGATTCTTTGCTCTGCTGCGACGTGATTGAAGGACAAACTCTCTATTTAACGTCCTTGGGTATAAAATTTTCCAAAACTGTGAATTACTTATTTCTTCAATATACCAAATATCAAGTTTCATGGCTTTAACTTGACCTTGAACTTAAAAAATGAATGACTCATACAAACTTTCATCCCCTATTTCAAACCTTTGGGACTCGAATTTTCAAAAATGGTGAAAGAGGTACATTTTCATATTTAAATGAAAGCTCAAATACCAAGTTTCATGGCTATAACTTGCAAAACGACGGACTTTCATACAAACTTTCAACCCCTATTTTACCCCTTTGGGGGTGGAATTTCGAAAAACACTTTCCTAGTGGACCCTTCACAAAGAACACACCCTCCAAAAATACTACGAATTAACCTATAAATCACCACACAAGTCACAAACAAAACGATGTCACGATAATTTCATCTGTCAAAGTCATATTACATTGGACTCTTCAAGTGTTGCCGTAAAAATAATGACTCCCTACGAGAAATGATCTTGATTTACGGAAATAAAGTGTTCATAGCAATGGCAATACTATGGATATTAGTTAATGCTAACTATAGTAAAAATCACGATCAAAAAACGAAAAAGTTGTTTAACCATTTGTTAGCGTCTTAACTATAGTAAACTTAACTAATTGTCAACTCTCTGTTGACTTTGTCTCAAAAAACCGGCCCTAAGATGGTAGCGGGCTAACCTGTTAGGGGCATGGCAGTTATATTAAACTCATACCCCTAATCGGTTTCTACACGGCATCGTACCGGAACGCTTTATCACTTGGCGGCACGCCATTGCCGATAGGGTGGTAACTAGCAACGGCCGAAGCCTCCCACCAGGCCAGACCACAGAAAATTGAGAAATTATAAATTCCTAAATTGACCCTGCCGGGAATCGAACCCGGAACTTCCGCACGTAAATATAGACAACAGAGCTCAACATTGTCAAAATCATATTATAGTAAGCGCCGAAACTGAAAGTAAAGCGTCATTTAAACCAAACGTTTTCTCTTTTAATTGAGATTTTAAAAAATCGTACAGAGCGCGTTTTTGATATTGCATCGATGTTAAACACATCGTTTTTAGCGTAGCGGTGCCATCTTAGAGTAGCATCTCTGCTAAGAAACTAGAGAGCTACTGCCAGTAACCAGCAACGATCTCGTAGTGTAACCGCCTTCAACGTTTTGAAGTTGGAGATTCGTCTATCATTTTCTATGGCGTCGCATCGCATTGAGTCGCTGCTGTCGTTCATCTAGGATAACGGGTCACACACGTGGACGACGCGCGATAAGTCTGACCAAGCCTTTAAGTTTTAACCAACACACAACCGTTTGATATACATTACACGCTGTCGCAACTCTCAACCAAGCACTCTGCCTCCAAAAACAGACATCTATAGATGAAATCTAAAGATTTGTTATGCCGTAACGTTACGGTCGGACATTGCGCTCATCCTGGAAGTTTTAACGCGTTTCGACCTTACGTACTTCCTCCTAAGCTAGTTTTATTCTAGGCCAAAATAATTTGATTTATTGCATAATCGTATTTCCATACTGTGAGTAGGAGTTCGTTTTTATGCAAATATAGAAATTGTTTGTGGACGAACAGCTGCCTTACTAACATACCTGCCTATGAATGAATAGCATCCTCCATAAAGTGCAAAAACAAATCGGCACTCTGCCCTTCATTTTCTCTATAAAAAAAAAAAATATTAAGTATATTTTTTTGGAATGTGATCTATGCGATGTTTCACATAACATTTTGATACCAATCTTAGCAGGACGTGCACTCTGGCACTAATCACAATGTTTCTAATATTAATATCCATATTAATATTATAAATGCGAAAGTGTGTCTGTCATTTAATCTGTCTGCTACGTTTTCACGGCTCAACCGTTCAACTGATTTGGTTAAATTTGGTACAGTAATAGGTTGTTTCCCGGGGAAGGACAGAGACTACTTTGTATCCCGGAAAATCAAGAAGTTCCCACGGGTATAAAAAAATGGAATCCAAGCGTTCGTACGCTTGGATTGAAGCGTACGAAGTCACGGGCATCATCTAGTTTGAAATAATTAAGTGAGTAAAATATACTTGGCTTGCCTCATATCTGCCATATTGAATTTGCCATGACGTCATATGACACGCGAAGCGTTAAGACGAAGCCAACTTCACCATAGTTACAGTAAGTAGACTTTATTTATCAAAAACCAGTTCAATAGGAGCAACGCTAAGCTAAAACGTTTACTTAACGATACTCGTTACAGAACATTTTCTCCTCTTATATTATTTTTACTGGGGATAAAAGTGTAAACATTTTTTAAAAGATGTAAGTAGGTACCTACCTAGTAAGTAGGAGTACCTAGCCTCCTAAAATAATAGAAGATAAGTAAGTAATTAAAACCGCGCGTGAATCACAGCCATTACTGCGTTCGTCCGACCGACACCGATGGAGATGTTCATAACGATTGCATCACAACACTGTTAACTATAACCACAACTAATAAGCATATATTTTGCAGCATAATTACCATAATGGACACACAGAAAAAGAGTAACGTTTTGTCATGTGATTCGTCATTCCAGCAACGCAAGGCGGCACTTTTCCGGACAAGGTGGTATAGGTAAAATAACGTGGTGCTACTGGCCTTGCTAGCGCGACTCACTAACTAAGGTGTTTTTATTCTGCTAAGGCGATTGGAACATTCAGAACAAAACATGGACTTCCTCTGAGAAAACCATCAACAAGTGAGAACTCTATGCAAGTGCAGCATGAAAAACAAGAAAGTAACGTGGATATGAATAGAGTATCTAGAGAAAGAGACAGATCAGTATTGGATACATGGATACCTACAAAACGCTTACCTACAGCTAGTAAATAAATAATTCTTTACGTAATCGGGTAACAATAAAATACAACAATATAGATATAAGAAATACTACAACAATAACATTTCCAAATTCCAAACAAAAACTAGATCATGAAATATACACCATTATTTGTACGAAACATGTACTAAAATCTTAATAAAACAATACAATCAAACCACGCAACACCTGGTACCGAATTTCATTCAAACCAGTTTAGTGCTTGAATAATTGTTATGAAACGCATAGCTAACATTTTAGTTACAGGGTCCGGCTGAATTGATTAGCTCTAGCCTCTAGTCTAATCCAATGCTAAGCCAATGGTCTAAAATTTTGTATTCTATAATAAAATTTTTTCAACTGGATATAAAGCCGCATACAAAAAGAGACAAAAAGGCAGACCAACGAAACATCTTCGAATGCCTATACCTTTATACCTATAAGACATAGGTATATATACCTTTATACAAACTTAGGAAGATAGGAACTAGTTGTAGAAACGAGATCCGAAAGACCGTGACGGGGCCTGCCACACATCATCAAGACTCAAGCATATCCAATCTACAATAATTTGATCAAGTATATTTTAATATTCAAACCGACATCAACACACGAGTTTGCATGATCAAATCTCATATTATTATACGAGGCATTATACTTGATGATGTTCCAGGATACGTGGCAGGCTTACATGAAAAAACTATGGAAGAAGCCATATCTTACAAATGGTCGTTGCAACCTGCAGAATCGTGACGTGAAAGATGAATAAAACGAAGAAAGATACTAAAAGAACATTCACCGAAGAAGGATAGAAAATATTTTTATCTAGAAATTAGAACTAACTTATAAAAAAATATTTAGTACCGAATTATTTTCAAAAATTAAATCGTCATCGTCACCGTCGTCGTACTTAATCGATTGATATGTACTCGACTGCTGAGGAAGGTCTTCTTTATGGATTTCTAAAAAATGCGGCTTAAATTTATTCGCAACAATAAAATTCCACATCTTCTGCGCCACATTGGGAATTGTTTATTTTCACCGTCGTTGCTGTCTTTGGATTCTTTGGTGGACGTGTTTGCTTTGAAGTGTCCATCAAAGTGAGTTTGTAGCCAACGATAAACTTTCGTCTTTTCTATTTTCACCTTGTCTTGGTGCGTCAGTTGCTCGTATCTTGAGGATCAGATCAAAAGTACAATAGTTTGATTGATCGCGTAAATTGTTATCTTTGCCCAATATGACCTGCTGGCTGCTATGTAAGGTCATAAGTTTTCTTACTATGTAGAATAATATCTGACGCTATGCCATAAGCATTTGCATGAATCTGTGTCAGTGGTCATCATACTTTGGACCTTGGCATTTTGTACACTATAACTCTTTACCAAAAACTGCTGTGTCAGAGTCGAATATTTTGATAATTAATGAGGTATAAGGATTATGTGGCCTAGTTGTGATAGCGCATATATAATTCGATGGTGCTAGACCTTTGCTAGACCCTTTGGCTTTAAACAACTTGACAATACTAATGGTTGCTTTAGTTATCGATTTTGGAGGTCTAAAGTTACATTTGTTCCTGGAGAGTCATTTAAGCGTCCGTTTATAAATAAAATCGAATGGTACGGTGATTCACGCTTCTCTTCGTAGAGTCTGTGGAAATCTGAGAGTATGCAGATTGTGAAAGGATCTTAGAGCACCTGCATTATTAAATATTATCCCATCGAACTTCTACCTATATGTGATCAATAGAAGGGATCACCACCCCCAGAAATCAAAAATACGACGCAGAGAGATGATCTTGAATTGATCTCTGTAGGCGGGTAGGTACGTTAAGAAGCATTACGAGCGACTATAAACCAGTTCAGCACAGATTATGAGATTATAATCTAATACTTGACCGGCTATACAGCGATACCATCTGACCTTAGCAGTCCGTCAAGGATTAACGATGTACCCTTGCCTAATTCAAAGTTATCAGTTAAAGTACGCCCGTCGGCCGTCACGGTTACTACGTCCATAAGGGATCCTTTCCTTTCTTTGTCCTCGTTTTCATTTTGCTTTTGCTTCCCTCAAAAATTTAATGTTTTAAAGTCATTAGATAGCCATTTTCGACGGCATCCCTGGTGTAGGAGACACGATACGCCGAAATGATCAAACGTCGGCATTCAAAGACGCAGGGCATTTAGTTCAATCCACGGGGAGATTTTATGTAAATCTGATTTGATGGGAGGATTTGGCAGTGGCTCATACAACCTGTTTGCCAAATTATTCATCACAAATCGCAATACCCCACAAAATAATAATCTTCACGAAAACATATGGGTGTTCCAAAGTTCCACACCCTAGCCATTCGTAGTTTGACCCTATTATCATATTTAATTATGTATAAGGAAGCCAGGCGTTCCATGTGTGTTTTTAACCGACTTCCAAAAAAGGAGGAGGTTCTCAATTCCGTGTGTATTTTTTTTTAATGTATGTCGGTGCATAACTCCGTGGTTTCTGAACTGATTTGAAAATTATTTTTTTTTAGTCCTTACAGGAAGCTCTCGAGGTGGCCCCATGAAAAATTCTGACTTAATACTGAATAATTTTTATTTCTACACACTATGTTGAAGTCGGGCGGGTATAACAAAGATATGCAAAGTTGCCACATCAGGCTCGCCCGACTTGATTCAAAATTCATTTTAAAAAAATCAAATCAAAATTATTTTTTACTTTACAGTGGCTTTGGAAGTCGGTTTTTTGGAAATAATTTTTACTAGAAATTTTAATAGGTACATTGGTAGAGAGGCATGTATATGTAGGCGGTATTTAAAGCAGGGGTGAAGGATAACGTACCCTCGCGGTGCGCGTCTTCCTATAGGTATTTCAAGTAGGTAGAGTCCCACATAATTATTTTAATTATCTAGTAGGTTTCAAACCCTCCCGTTGCTCTATTATAGACTATCGTACTACAAACAAGCTTTACTAGAGCTTTAAGCTGTTTAAGAGCGAAAACATGCTGCACTTTTATACACAGCGCGCACACTAGGCGACCGGACAAAACGTCGTCGCACTCCGATGCGAGCGTTTCGTCCTCTTAGATCCGTAGCTCTTAGATATTTCACTCTGAAATTGAATGAACCGGACCTAGACATTCTTTAATCCGCATGTTTCGCCTTCAAATGTAATAAACTTCAGGCCTTCAAATGTAATGTAATAAATGCATCAAAATCAATACATGCAATCGCGATCTGCGTGCTACGGGACGTAAGTACATACCTGGTACCTACATATACCTACCTAATTGGAATTGAAATAGGTAATACCAACCAGACAAATAATAATTAAAGCCAATGCGTAACCCAACTTACGGTTTATAAGTCTAAATTGAAAGAACTTTCCTCTTCGAAAATTAGGTTATCTAGTTTCAGAATAGTTGCACATTTGCAACTTGCAGCAACTCGTTGGGCTTAAGTAGGTAAGTAAGTACAATAGTTTTTAGTAAAGGTTATAGCGTAGGTACACAGATATACATAATAATATACCGGATCTAAGCAACGCCAAAACGACGTTCACATTTTCTTCGTCCGCTTAACATTCCATCGATACAAGGTCGGAGAGATTCGGCCACCATAACAAAAACTTACAAAACTAGTGTCTCAACGTTAAAAAACTGACGTTTCACAATTTATTCAGTTCATAAATACACCGTAACATGCTTAGAATGCGAATTGCCTTGCAAAAGTTGAACCTAAGTGTAAAACTATTAAAACATTAAAGCTCAGAAAAAAAGCTTACCGATATAAAGTGAACCGCCACGAGATTATCCGACCATTGTAATCACTGGATGGAACTTTTTGTGTCACGTCAATAATGTTTGATCACTGAAACATCGGCACGGATATTCTCTGTCACTGAACTGGACGCACGCTCATTCGTATAGACGACTCGCGCATAACTAAAGTGAATTAAAGCCTCGAGCCTGGCGGCTGGCAGAACCGCGCCACCGTCGGAAACTTGCCTGGTCGGTCTGCGCTCGCGCACCCAACGGATGGTCCGGTTTGGGTCGATTCGACTTCGCCTTTTGTCATAAGAATATCGCCTTACAAAAATTATGTAATGAAATACTCGGATTAGTGGCTTGGTTAAGGCTGTTATGGGGTTTATAATTAGTATAAGTTAAACGCTATCTTACTTAAAGTTTGGATGTATGTAAGTTTGTATTTTTGTTACTCCTTCACGCTACAATGTCTGGACCGATTTGGCTGTGGAATGGAGATATCTTATAACCTGAATAAACACATCCAGAAATGATATCCCGGAAAATTAATAAAATTTCCGCGCGGACCAAAAAACCTTTTATTCTACGCGGAAGAATTCGTGGACTAGATGATGACCAAGTCTTTCGGTTTAAAAATAACATTTAATTTAACAATTTTTTATTACCTACCCAGCTATGTGTGTCGTAGGCTTCTTCTGAAACATGGTTTCATTTGGAACTCTCGGAGCTTTTGTTTCAAGTTATCCAAGAACTTACAAAACAGAATTTAACCTTTTCTTCAAGCATACAGCTACGTTCGTGATTTGAGTACGATTGTTTTTTATTCAAATACTCACCTTCCTGAACTTTTATCTAATCCTAGTCTATTGAATCTACCACTGGTTCCGATTGCCATTTACTAGCGAGAAGAACCAGCAAGAAACTCGGACGTAGTGAGAACTAAGAAAGTAGGTAAGGTAAGTTTTTTGCTGACTTTACTGCTGGAAAATACCTTGGTAAGTAAAATTACATCATAATAAATTATAATAACGTAAAGCGGATAAAAAAAAATGAATTTAAAAGCATTTTTAATTACGAGGTAACATTATTTAACTTAGCGTGCGTTACCACACTGAGGAAAATATAATAATAATAATAATAATAACTTTATTTCAGGAAACTGTCCCATATTTTGTTAGTTACAATTACTTAACCTATGTTAGTAAATACAAAATACTTAGCCTACTCTATACCTATCCATACTAATTAAAACCTAACACACTACAAGGCCCTTTGGGGCCTCCTCGCGCGACTGTGTGCACCATTCCAGCACCTCCAGAGAGGGCTGTCCAGTTTAACAACCAATGTGCCAAGGAGGGTGTTGGAGCTACTCAATAGCCTGCTCATTATGGACGCGGCACGCTTGCGTATGATCGCGTAGAAGTCATCCACCCGAGCTTCCGCAAACATTGCCGACGCGCTACAGTGTCGAGGCTTCCTCAGCACCGCCCTCAGCACATTGTTGTACTGTACACGCAGGGCACCGTAGGCCCGTTGCGTGTAGCTTGCCCATAGACTGCACGTGTAAAAAGATTGGCAATAGGCTTTAAACAGAGTTAACTTGACTTGTGTCGTGCAACGTGCAAATCTACGGGCCAACATGTTGCCTCTAACCGACAGAGCCCTGCGCTCACGCTCTATGTCACTGTCATCCTCCAGGCGCTCAGTTACAATATGACCGAGGTACTTGAACTCAGCTACGTATTTCAGGGGAGTCCCACATAGCTGAATACATGGTTTAAAATTTTGTGGTTTGTTCTTTCCCCTGAAAATCAAAACTTCACTCTTTTTGGAGTTGTAGCTGAGTCCATTTTCCGCCGCATAGTCCTCACAGATTTTTAATAACCTTAAATATGCTACCAAACATGAACATTTATCATATGCAAAATAATGTTAAATTAAATCACTTAATTGACGAAGCAATATCGAATGAATACCTATAGTGCTATGACATAAGTAATAATTTGATTTTAGTATCTTCTATAATAATACTAGCTGATGCCCGCGACTCCGTCAGCGTGGAGGTATGAAAAATTGTTTACGTCCTATTCTCAAATTTACCGAATATACATAAAAAAATTCACAAGAATCGGTCAAGCCGTTTCGGAGGAGTTTTGTTACAAACACTGTGACACGAGAAAGTCCTAGTGAAGATATCCGAAATTATTTTTATTTTATCCACTACAAGTTAGCCCCTTGACTGCGATCTCACCTGATGGTAAGTGATGATGCAGTCTAAGATGGTAGCTGGCTAACCTGTAAGGGGCATGGCAGTTATATTAAACTCATACCATTGTTCGGCATCCGGCATTGTACCGGAACGCTAAATCGCTTGGCGGCACGTCTTTACCGATTGGGTGGTAACTAGCCACGGCCGAAGCCTCCCACCCATCGAACCCGGGACCTCCGCACGTTAAGACAACAGCGCTCAACACTAATCCACGGAGTTCGTCAAAAATTTCCTCCTTACAAAATTGAGCGTAGTGCGGGATGCCCTCCAGGGCGAGGTATTCGGAAGCAATCAAATAGTACCCAAATGTCCTCCCAAACGAATTGCAGAGACAAATCTCTATAAACTTTAGCTATCTGGGCGGAATATACATAATTTATAAAACCAGAGATGCGCGCGATTTTTGTTTATTCCCGCGAGAACTTAATTTTCCTAAATAAAAAGTAGCCTATGTTACTTTCCGTCCTCTACTCTACCCATGCCAAAAATCACGTCGATCTGTTGCTCCGTTGCGACGTGATTGAAGGACAAACCAAACAAAGAAACACACTTTCACATTTATAATATTAGTGTGATTCCTCTATTCATAATATATCTTATAACTAGATGATACCCGCGACTTCGTCCGCGTGCATTAAAGTTTTTTGATTCCCTAGGGATCTCTTTAATTTTCCGGAATAAAAAGTAGCCTATGTCCTTCCCCGGGAAACAAACTATCCCTATACCAAATTTTATAAAATCGGTTGAACAGAAGTGAAAGCGTAGCAGACAGACAGACGGACGGACAGACAGACACACTTTCGCATTTATAATATTAAGTATGGATATTAGATATGATATTCACTATTTCCTTATTATGATAGCCTGATGTGATGGAAAATCTGACACGACCGGAGAGAGATCAAGGGCAGGACCGATGGCTTTACGTGCTCTCCGAGACACGGGGTGAATTGTAAAACAGCGGCAACTGCCTAACTTCGGAATTGTACTGAGAATTTATCGGTTGAAATACCCAATATAATGGAATAATTGGTAATTAAAATGGTACTTAATTATGGCCCGACCCGGGAACCAAAATCGACCGTCATCTGTTGTAAGTGCTAACCACTGGACCAACGGCAGTTGCTGGTAGTTAAAGAGAATCTCGCACTAGTGGGTAGGTAATTCCGAAGTAAATAATTCATCTATATTAATGGTATGTACTATGTATCTGTTATTTATTAAACTACCTAAGTACCTTATAATGAAGTGCTTTCGAGTTTCACTTAGAAAATACAATGTGGTGACAAATTGTAGGAAAGTTTGCAACAAACCACAACAAAGAGGGAAAGACAAATATAAATACAATTTATAGATTTGTTTATTTGTTTTAAATTTATTTTATAGTTACTTTAATATTTAGATTTTAGCATTGAATGTAAACCATTATTAATTTATTAAGTAATATATAGATGTGCAAAATATGAACCAAAAAGTAATTCAATGTAATTATTACCTCGTACGTCAGGTTACAGAATTTAATAAATGCGAAAGTCTGTCATTCTGCCTGTCTGTCTGTATGTCTGCCTGCTCTACGCTTTCACGGCCCATCTTTTCGACCGATTTTGATGAAATTTGGCATAGAAATAGGTTGCAACTTAAAACCCGGGGAAGGACATACCTTTATCCCGGAAAATTAAGGAGTTCCCGCGGGAATAAAAAAATTGGCAGTCATAGGGACTATAGAAGTGAAAAAAAAAAAATTAAATAAAATAATTAAAATATAAGCCTTAAAACTAAGGCATTAAAGTTTAATTACGAATGTAGTATATTTAAATTTATGACATTTTGTCTTCGTAACAAGTAACAACGCGATCATGTCGGCGACGCGAATCCAAAAGTTTACCCCATAAGTGCTTAACGCGGCTAAGAACATACCGGGCTTAAACCCGGGCCTTTTCTACATAAAAGACCACAACACTCATCACTGCGCCAAGCAGGTGGGGGAGGTCATTAAAGTAGCTATGAGTGCGCTGCATGGATCTCAGGTCCATATTCCACATACTTTTTAGCCATAAACATAATTTTTAACTTTTTTGGAAATTCAAATTCATTAGGCGGTAAACATCCCTCCTATATACTTCATATCATCCATTCTTTATACTTCATAGCAAGTAGTTTTACAAAGTGCTAATATTATAAACTATGCAGATGTTGCCCGAGACTTCCGCGTAAATAAAGTTCTTTTTAATTTCCGCGGGAATCTCTTTATTTAAAACTAGGTATCTTGTGATTGGGAAGGACAGGGATCGTAAAAAATCCTGCAGGAATCAAAAAACCTTAATCCAAGCGGATGAAGTTGCTGGTATCATCAGCTAGTCATAACATGAGCGTATCAACCAAGCATTTGACTTTTAAAATATCCAACTATTATAAATAAATATTTTAAACCTCTGTGGTTTTGCTGACAACTTGTTAAAGGTACCTAGTGCTTACCTTCTTCTTCTTCATGTTGATGCGGCTTTGCAGGGCTCGGTAGCGAGGCCCAGTATCACTTTGACCGTTGCCGATCTATTGTGATCGCCACTATCTAAAGTTCCTGGCCAATACTGCTTACTGCTAGAAACAGCAGCAGCTTTTTGGCCGGGATATTCTTAGCCTCCTCAGGGTCTACGGAGTGTTTCCCTAAGAGGAGGTTACGTTTGTGCATTAGAGCGGGGCAGTAGCAGATAAGGTGCAAAGGCGTTTCCTCAGCCCCAGAGCAGAGCCTGCACACATCTGTTTCTCGGAGCTTTAGGTTGAACATGTGTCTGTTCAGCCCACAATGCCCCGTCAGTGCCCGCGCTAGTATGCACAAGTTTTTCCTACTAAGCGCTAGTGCCTCTGCGGCGGCCTTCTTATTGAAGGATTTCACTAGCACTTTGGAGTGTTTCATTCCTGGAAGATCTCGCCAGCGAATGAGTGTTTCATAATAGCAGTAGGTCAACAGGGTGAGGTTGGCTAGGCTCCTAGGTATGCCGCACACAGGCTCAGGTCCAGTTTGCCGCTCCCTAGCTCCTAGCTTTGCGAGTTCGTCGGCACTTTCGTTGCCGTCAATGCCCGCATGCCCCGGGACCCAACGAAGAATCACCTTATTTTTGTTAGCTAAGGTGTTCAGTAGTTGCCAACAGTTTTCAACCAGCCTCGAGTTGAAGATCACTGAGGATAGGGCTGAAAGAGCTGCTTGGCTATCCGAGTGGATATAAATAGTTTTGTTGACAGTGTTGCTGTCCAGTAGGGTTTCCACACATTCAATTATGGCATACACCTCTGCTTGAAATATTGAGGCATATTTCCCAAGGTTCCGATGCAATCGCACCTTGGGTCGCTCTCCATAAATTCCACAGCCCACTTCACTGCCTGACTTGGATCCATCGGTATACCATTTTTGGCTGCCCTGTCTCCAAGTCATTTGGTTTTTCAACCATTTATCCCTTTCAGGAATTTCCACAGAGTAGTTCCTCTGGAAGTGATATTTTGGGATCATGCTATCTGTTGGCATCCCCAAAATTGGTATCTCAAGCACTGAGTCATGGAGAGATCTCATTGCTTGTGATAGCCAGTTCACCTCCCTCTGGCTGACGATCCTGTACATGCTAACCTTCGCCTCCTTTTCCAAATAAATGTGAAGAGGAGGCAGGTTCAGTAATGCATCCAGGGCAGCTCCCGGAGAGGTGCTCATGGCTCCTGTGATAAGCAGACCAGCAGTTCTTTGTATGCTGCTTAGCTTGCTTTGTGTGGTCTTCTGGGTCGCTTTTCTACTCCAAACCACGGAGGCATACGATAGCGTCGGCCTCACTATGGCGGTGTAGAGCCAGAGGGCTATTTTGGGTTTGATTCCCCATCTAGTCCCCGCCAGCCGACTACAGATACCTAGGGCTCGTTTAGCCTTACTGGTAATACCCTTCACATGAGGGTTCCATGTTAGTTTTTGATCTAGAGTTACCCCTAGATATTTAACCTCAGATGAGAAGGGTATTTCAATACCATTCAACCGGGGCGGCACGAGCTTGTCGAGTTTGCGCTTTTTGGTGAATGGAATCAATACGGTCTTACCCGCATTAACATTCAACTCGTTTTCTTTGCACCATTTTTCAATGGTGCAGAGTGCTTTCTGCATGAGGTACGAAATGGTACCTTGGCAGCTACCTCTCACAGTGATTACCAGGTCATCTGCGTAGCCCTGGGCATCAAAGTGAAGGTCAGCCAGCCTGCTAAGAAGTTCATCGACTGCGAGGGTCCACAAGAGAGGCGAAAGAACTCCCCCCTGAGGACACCCCCTAGTCGTGAGCACTTCTGACGAGGAATTGTTTAGCTCAATTATGGCTATGCGGTTCGAGAGCATCGCTTCTACCCATCTTACAGTGGTATGGTCTGCCATTTTCCTGGCTAGGCCTTCCACTATTGTACGGATGGGAGTATTATCAAAAGCGCCCTCAATATCAAGGAATGCCGAGAGGGCAATTTCCTTATCTTCCAGTGCCTTTTCAACCTTATCGACAAGGTTTAGCAGGGCAGTTTCTGTAGAGCGACCTCTGCAGTAGGCATGCTGGGTACTATGGATGGGTCTCTGAATGAGAAGCACATCCCTGATATACCTGTCCAGCACTTTTTCCATCGTCTTTAGCAAGAACGAGGAAAGGCTGATGGGTCTGAAGGCTTTTGGCAATGCATAGTCCTTCTTCCCTGCTTTAGGTATGAAAATGACTTTTACTTTTGTCCAAAGTTCTGGTATGTATCCCCAGTGCTTACCTTAGTTTCACTAATTTTCTTATCGAATCTGCAAAATAATATTTTAAAATAATTTAACCTTCGCTTACTCAATAGAGATAATGCCAATAAATTTTAATTTCCATATTCGTTATTCTATGGAAAAGACATAAACATTTGCGAATTTTCAAAAAATTATTTCTCGAAACGTATTAGAATTCGGAGTTAAATATTTTAGTACAAGGCTTATCACATCAAGGTCTTTCTGTAAAAAAAATATAAAAACTTGGTGAAACTTAAAAAAACGTTTCACATTACGCTTACTATTTTTGTCCTTCATTGTACATTTGGAACAACAAACATTCAACATAGACTTTTTATTAGTGAATAGATTACTGTGTTTCAGATTCTTAAAAAAATACTAAAACACTACAACCAAATATATACAGATTGACTCAAAAAAATACCAATTTCGTGACCTATCATTGCAGAACATGCAGTAACGTAATTTGAATCGTGAAAGTCTTGTCAAATATCCTTGTTACTTGTCACTGTCAAATATGTCAAATCAATGTCACGCAGACGTGTCACGTGACTTTGATGTGTATTTATTTTGATTTTTGAGCATTTTCTTTATCGGAAATAAATTCAAAATCTAAAGAAAACAAGCCAAAATCTCATTAAACTTCATTTAGCAACAACAATGTCTCAGAAAGAAAACAAAAGTGTGGAAACTATAACGAGTGATCTATGTGTTGAAAATCCTCCAGTAATTGATGAAGGCCAGAAAAGAGTTAACGAAATGTTGAAGAATCGCTTGAGAAAATATATAAGAAAGTTAGACGGTGAGTACTACTTTTATAACGACTTGCTTACCCCAGGGCTACACCCCATGTTGTGAGGAGAACATACAAGACCGGTGGCTTGAGCTTTGAAAAAGTAACAATTGCATGGAATCAGGAAAAATCTTGCAGGAGCCCTCTGCTTGCTTATATAAAAGTATACATTGATATTATGTAGTTAAAAGTCGAGTTTTCAAACTCTGTGCCAAATTGCAATGCAATTGGTAAAAAAGTTTACAATATAAGTGACATAACAATCATAATATTAAAATAATTTAAATTATTAAGTTGGTTTGTGTCACAATTAATAAATTAGTAGATGATACCTGTGACAATGTCCAAGTGGATAACTAACATTATAAGCTATCTACATTTTGAATTTCAGCTAAATTGGTTCAGTGATAGTGGAGTGAAGGAGTTACAAACCCCCAACATACAAACAAGACTAGTTAGATTGTTATTCTTTACTTATGTAATTATTAACCCTGAAATTATTATCCCTGAAACGCTGGAAGAATCTCCTTCCAGTCAAAACTAAGATATCCTTACCTGAAACACTCCTTTTACCTATACTGGATTATGCTGATAGCAGTTACACGGATCTCACTGAGGAGTTACTAAACAAGCTTGAGCGTTTACAAAACATGTGTATTCGATTCATCTATGGATTGAGAAAATTTTATCACATTAGTGCGTATCGTGCTCGTCTCAAGTGGCTTCCAATTAGGTTGCGTCGAAATTTTCATGTTCTTTCTTTACTATTCTCGATCCTATATGCTCCTCATACTCCCAGCTATCTTAAAGAACGTTTCAACTTTCTCGGCGCTGTTGATCGTCATATGCAGCTGCGTTCTACCATGGATAATAAACTCAAAACTCCTAGTCATCGTACAAAATTTTACAGCAAATCGTACACGGTGTATGCTGTGCAGTTATGGAATTCTCTACCCAAAAATATTAGAGACTCCAAATCCTTACCTATTTTTAAAAATAGTCTCAAAGAATATTTCCTTAACCAAGTCATGTCTTAATAAATAAATCATACTTTTATCTTAAATCGTTATTATGCATATTTAATTTTTTATATTTAAATGTGTAATTTGTGTATGTTTATGCATAATATTTTTATTGTTATATTTATGTATTTTATTTACATGTAATGTATATATTATACAATACGTTTATTATGTTTTATATTTTGTACTTACTTACTTAATAATAACGTGTATTCTATTGTGCCACACTACCCTACACATCTTATTCGATCCTCTCACCAAAGGTTGCCTGGTAGAGATTGCTCAGTAAGCAATAAGGCCGCCTTTGCATACCTAGTTTATAGTTAACTTTACCTTGTATCTTTCATGTGTGCAATAAAGTATTTAAATAATTATCTATCTATCTATCTATCTATCTATTATTTCTTATTATAATTGTTCTTAATTTAAATCTGTTTTAGAAACAAACACTAGTATTACTAAAGAAGAGAGTGAAAAGATGGAGCTGGAAACATTCAAACAGCTTTACAAACCTAAATTGGACGGGGAAGAAGAAACATACAAAAAGATACCTAAATTTTACTTTAAGCTACCAAAACTTGACGATGTTCTTGCTCAGAAGTTGAGAGAGGAGACAAGAGCTCAGTTCTTGCAGAAGAAAAGCAAAGAGTTACTGGATAATAGTGAATTGAAACATCTTTGGAGTTTATTGGAGAAGTCTAATGGCAGTTACAGTATGGCAAACAGTGATGAACTAACTATTGACTATCTACAATTTAAGAAGATAAGAGATGAAGCAGGGCAAAAGTATAGGTATAATTTTATTCTAGTTTGAACTAGATGATATTTGGAATTTTGTCTGAGTTTGACTTCAAGAATCCGAAGATGATAAAAGTAGCCTATGTCACTCTTTAGAAGTTTAGACACTTAAATAAATGTATATCCATGCAAAAATGTATGACAAAAAACATTTTCGGTTTCATAATAGTAATTTAGATAATGTCTGAATATAATGAATTTATATGAACTTAAAACTAACGAAGGTTGTGAATTTTAGGTCATTTTGAAAACCCACTATTTAATAATCAGTAAGAAATAATATTTTTAACAACAGAATCATCCAAATTGTACTTTTTGCTTTCTTAAACGTAACATTTTCCTATAAATATGTTAGGTCTTCTTCTCAATTCAGTCTACTCAAGTCATTTAATCACTTGTTTCCTTTTAGGCCGTATTTTACTCCCGAGGTATTCGGCCGTCTGCAGGCAGCGGAAGGCGGTATAGGTCGCGTTCGCGGCGTTTCTCTCTTCAACTACGTGATGCGCCGTGTCTGGCTACAACAAACTAGGATAGGACTTTCCCTGTATGACGTCACTGGACAGGGATATCTCACTGAACATGTATGTATATAATTCAAATTTTAGTTTTTACTAAAATTAAAATGTTAACATGTTTCTTTCTTCTTTCTAGGCAGGTTTCCGCATTTCGGCTCATTTTAATATGCTTAAGAAGGGTCTTAAGCATAGATTGACCAATATTTGAGCACCTGTTCTTAGTTGATGTTGTCTATCTTTCTATATATCACATAAAACAGAAGAAAAAAAGATGTATCTTTATTTCCAGGATCTAGAAAGCTACATCGCAGAGCTAGTGCCATCTCTGGCGGCATTGGATGGACTGGATTCCTCCTTCACCTCGTTCTACGTGTGCACGGCTGCAAGGAAGTTCCTCTTCTTCCTAGACCCTCTACGAGTGGGCCGGGTCAGGATTCGGGATGTGCTCTCTTGCTCATTCCTTGATGATCTGTTAGAGGTAAGAAAGAACATTTTTATGCTAATGCTTTTTAAGCAGTGATGAAAGTTGCACTGGATGGGCTGGATTCCTCCTTCACCTCTATTTTCGTGTGCACGGCTGGATGGAAGTTCCTCATCTTCTTAGATCTGCTGCGAGTAGAGCTGGTCAGGAGCTGCGATGTCTTGTTCATTCCTTGACGATTTGATAAAGGCAAGGAAGAAAATTATTATGCCAATATTTTTAAATGGTGATTTTTTAAGGTTTGAAGTCGAACTTTTTGTAGCTATGTGCGTATTAAGCTATCAAATACTTGGTATAACTGAGAAGGAAACAATAAGGAAACTTACAAACTTACAAACTTAGTAAAGTCTGCCAATTCTACACTTAGCTGGCAGAGATGACTATGGTTTCAACCCTTCTTTAGATAATATTAACGTAATAGCTTTTGCTTATTTAATGTTTATTAAAACGTTTTCCATTTAGTTAAGAGAAGAAGATCTGCCCATGGAACTTCAAGAACAAAATTGGTTCAGCGCCGCGTCAGCCCTACGAGTGTATGGGCAGTACCTGAACCTGGATCGGGACCATAATGGCATGCTTAGCATTAACGAACTCGCCGGGTACGAATGTATTATACTAAGCCAGCCCTTTATTTGAATGAATGAGTTAAGGAAACATTGGTGAAATTAATGAACATAGAATGAATATTAATTATTGATTTGAAATTGAAATTCACTAGCGCTTAGATCTAGTTTACTTGACTTAACGCTAAAAATAAGATGTGTTCTCAGAAAATATTCAAACCCCCTGAGGAATTTTGAAAGATGAGGTGTTTGATTCCTCCGAGAATAGATCTTTTTTCTACTTCGAACCAAGTCACTTTAGTTTAACATGACCCTGTCTAGAAAATCCGACTACGTTTTCACTCAACAGAAGACTATTGTAGTTTTTTTTAAATATTATAATTCAGTAAAATTTCAGCTACGGCTCAGGCACCCTTACCCGAGCATTTCTGCAGCGCGTATTCCAACAGTGCCTGACTTACGACGGGGAAATGGACTACAAGACCTATCTAGATCTAGTGCTAGCACTAGAGAACAGACGACAACCGGCCGCCCTGGCCTATTTGTTCAGAGTCCTGGATATCAACTCGCAGGGATACTTGGATGCTTTCACGTTGAATTATTTCTTTAAGGTAATTAAGCTTTTTTATCAGAATTAATACAAAAAGTCTTGACTCACCGACTCATCAACACCCTGCCCAAACCCTCGGACCTAGAAGTTTCCTTTATAACCGGCGGAATTTAACAAAATTCTCACGGGGGCGAAGCCAGTCTAACGTATAACTAGCTGATGCCCGCAACTTCGTCTGCGACGTTTAATTTCATTAGGATTTCCTGAATTGTCTGGAATAAAAAGTAACACCTATGTCTGTACCAAATTTCATCAATATCGATTGAATTCTAAAGATGCCCATGAAACATAAAAAAGTCACATTCGCATAATATTAGTTAGGATTTGAGATCTACGAGTATTTTAAATGTTAGCAATAGTCTAGGCAACCGGGCGGTTCGTTGTATGGAGACCCCCGCATTAAATCTTCAGTCGTTGAAACTTGGCAGGGTTATAGTATGGTATGAACCATAACTTATACAAAAATATCCAACAAAAAATGCATGTGGAAGTTAGGTTTTTATATATATAAAACTTAATATTTATGACTGAATATTTTCTCGATTTCTTTTTAAAATAATAGTTTGTAGTATATTTACACTAAAATCCAAAATATCAAACGAAATAATCATGCAGAACATCGATATTTAAAATGATTCTATTATCAAACCTAAACTGCGTTTACGCGATGATGTACCTTCCTGCTTTGACAATTGGGTATAGCATAAAAAACCTTACTTATTTTATGATTTTTTTATTGGATATTTATAATATACGTTTAACTCGTGATACTTTATCATACTGTAAAGTTTTGTCACCTGAGGAATTAATGTTGGGGTCGACTAGCTTTATTGCCTAAACTACAATCTCAGGGTACTTTTTATGTTCCAGGCAATACAGGAACAAATGGTGGCCCACGGCGCAGAACCCGTCAACTTTGACGACGTTAAAGACGAAATATTCGACATGATCCGTCCCGAGCATCCTTCCAGAATCACTCTTCAAGATCTGATCCGAAGCGGGCACGGCCATACTGCTGTGTCCATTTTGCTGGAACTGCACGGGTTTTGGGCGTACGAGAATAGAGAGGCTTTGGCCGCGGCTGGAGATCATGCTTGACAGGAGAAGATGGAGTTTAGGAAGAAAATTGATATCACTTTGTGATAGAGGCCTGGGCAAGGCACAAAGCAGAATTGCATTGATTGCTTGTACAATTTGAAACACAAAGGTGTCTGGTGTGTGTTTTGAAGCACAATTTGACAAAACTGTATATCAGTTGGCGACGCATGAACAACGTCGTCGTGTCATGTTGTTTGTTTTGCTTGCAAACCTTAAAATGAGTCAAGTTTATAATAAGTATGAAGATGTCCAAGTGAATTATCAGATAGACGATAATTTAAATTTTAGAAGCTATGTACTTTGTACATGTAGGTATATTGTATGTCTGTCGTTTAGAAGTAACTATGGATTAGTGTAGCGATTGAAAAAAGAAAAACCAGAAATTGTAATATTGCCCATTAATAATATAATAACATTGTATAAAAGAACATGAAACAATTAATAGAAAAATATAAAACAAAAAATTTAAACAGTAATAATAATGTAATGCAGTAAATGTAATTTTCCTTATCAGTAAATATATGAATATATAATATTTTTGTACTTACTACTTACTATCTAATAAAATATAAGAACACTATACTGTTTTCTTGTTGTGCTGTTTTAAAGCTTATAATTTTAACCCTTGTGAAAAATTTGTTGATATCAAGAATAATCCTTTGAACTGCCAGTGATCGTTACGCCTTAAGCGGGGTTTCCACTGCAAAAAAGGGTAATGAACGGGAAATGCCCAAGTGGATCGGACTCTGCAAAAACAAAATAGGTTTACAAAGAATTTTCACGCCCATTTTGTAATCTTTTTGATCGCTCAGTCCTTTCCGCTAGATTTTTTTGATGAAAGTGCTTGTATGCAATTTTCCTCTGCAACGGAGTCCGTACGGAGCTCGCTCCGCTTGCGGTGGAAACCCCGCTTTATACTGCCATCTTTACTACGTCGTTACAAATCGTTGGCCTTATTGCAACGTTCTTTACATATTAAAAATAACAGTATTCAGTTTGTACTTTGTTTTCATTACGGTACTAAACTTGCGGGACAATAAATCGGGATTGTTATTAGAATAAAAACCGCGACTGATTCGGATTCTTTGATCGCGAATTCAGTTGACGTAACGATTAACAAATAATCGAGCACTCAAATATGAAAGGTCACTAATATTAGACCTTAAAAACTTAGGAAAATGCACTGTGTGTGTAAGAAACATTGATAAAATATTATTAAACTCGCGTTACATTAAACTATACCGATTCTTGTGCACTCCTGTATTCGTAAACGCTTCCCCTCTCTAAGAACTCGCTATAAAGCTTGCCTGTCTGCTCGTTTGTTTCAATTGCATCTGATGGACGGCCGTAGCCTCCGCCGCCGGGGGAGTTCATTATGTATTTATCCTGACAACAAAAAATAAGTTCAAAACCGAAATCTGTCATATTTTAAAATCGAAAGGTCTTCCACGTTGAATTTTATGATATTAAAACCGATATCGATCATATGGTACAGAGATAGCTTGCATTCTGGGGATCGATATTTTATTACAGAAATACAAGTTCCAACGGGATATCATAAAAAACAAAAGTCGCGGGCAGCATTTAGTTTACGTATAAAGGGAAGGTTAATGCATTGTGATTACAATGCTTCAAATTGTAATTTTGTCTTTGTCATAATAACTGATATTATGCAATTTTTGTCTTAAATAAAATATATTTATTATTGACTAAACTGGACCTGTAACTCTTAATTAAAAAGCAAATCTTATTGCATATAATATAATGCTCACCCCAGGATAAGCTTCCACTGAAGCCTTCCCTCCGAGATTGATCACTCTCCCGTCAACCCGCTGTAAAAGATTTAAACCTCTTTCCCCTGGCTCCCCTCCTGGTAACATAAATCATATTAAATATTATGAGTATTTCAAGATACAGTTCAAAAGCTGTATAAAAACTAACTATATTCAATATAATGGTACAGAAGACCGCTTAAGTTTTTCTTATCTTACAAAATCTATACATTAAGCGCTTTCATGATTATTGTTTGTTAATGTGTGCCAAGTTTTATTTGCGCTCTTGTTATCTGAACTTGTTGAAAAAACAACACGAATAAATTATAACACAAATGATATTTTCGCACTCAGCAAACTTCGCAGACCATTAAAGGCACCAAGTTTCTTGGTCTTCCTCAATAACTTGTACAGTGCCCGGATATAACATAATGAGATAAGCGTTAGGTTCGATTCTTAACGACGAAGCTAGCGATCTCTTACTAAAGCCTGTGTAATCTTTCTTGCAAGCGCTTGCCAATGAAAGAAGACATTGCACGAAGTTGGTCATGAGGGTGAACCTAACATAAAAGTATCTACATTTACCATTCATCCCATAAGGCTGGAAGGCTCTTCTCTCAGTGAGCACCGATAGCTGAACAGTTCTCCTGAACACTAACTCCCGTGTCACGCCATCGCCGCCTTTCCATTGACCTACGACAAAGCATCAAAGGTTTTTTCCACTTTTTTATCTAGAAGTTCTCACCGTATATTGAGATACCTCATCCTCCAGAGCCCTCGCGAAGGGAGAAATGTATAACAACAAGTATGGGGTATCTGATCTCCACTATCTCAACATCTGTGATGTGTGTGTTGGTCATGCGAGCGTGAAGTGTGAACTCCACCGTGCCAGCTAGGATCTTGGCAATGTTGACATACCTCGTCCTCCGGAGCCCTCGCGAAGGGAGAAATGTGTAACACGTATGGGATATCTGATCTCCACTATCTCAACATCTGTGATGCGAGTGTTGGTCATGTGAGTGTGAAGTGTGAACTCCACCGTGCCAGCTGGGATCTTGAGAATGTTGACATACCTCGTCCTCCGGAGCCCTCGCGAAGGGAGAAATGTATAACAACAAGTATGGGGTATCTAATCTCCACTATCTCAACATCTGTGATGTGTGTGTTGGTCATGTGTGTGAAGTGTGAACTCCACCGTGCCAGCTAGGATCTTGGGAATGTTGACATACCTCGTCCTCCGGAGCCCTCGCGAAGGGAGAAATGTGTAACAAGTATGGGGTATCTGATCTCCACTATCTCAACATCTATGATGGGTGTGTTGGTCATGTGAGCGTGAAGTGTGAACTCCACCATACCAGCTAGGATCTTGAGAACGTTGACATACCTCGTCCTCCGGAGCCCTCGCGAAGGGAGAAATGTGTAACAAGTATGGGGTATCTGATCTCCACTATCTCAACATCTGTGATGCGTGTGTTGGTCATGTGAGTGTGGACCCCGCCAGTTCCGTGCCAGCCGGGACCCTGAATTAAAGTGAAACATATTGATGTAACTGCCTCGTTGGTCTAGTGGTTAGCATGTTTGACTGCGGCCGACGAGGTCCCGGGTTCGAGTCCCGGGTCGGGTCATAATTAAGTATCGGGTTTTTCTGATTAGAAATTCCCAGTACTAGCCCGGAGTTAGGAAGTTGGCGGTGTTTCACCCCCGTGCCTCGGAGAGCACGTTAAGCCGTCGGTCCCGGCTATTATCACTATCATGATAATAGTCGTTAAAGCCCGCCAACCCGCATTGGAGCAGCGTGGTGGGTCTAAGCTCTAATTCCCGCTCTCCTATGAGAGTGGAGGCCTGTGCCCAGCAGTGGGACGTTAATGGGCTGTAGTGGTATATTGATGTGTTTGTTTTGTTGCCAATTCTAGCACTAAACTTACTTATAACTTATTTGATATTTCTGTGTATGTATAGCACTGTTGATTTTTAGAAAGAAATTGACCTCCGTTTTTGTGTGTCAGTTAACAAAGAACTCGCATATTATGTGTCATAATATGCGCGTGCTGAAAATGCCCTTTTAAACTGCTGTTGCTGTATACACTCAGTAACCTGGGGCCTGATAGGTGACTTTACGAGCAAGTTTTTAAACGTTTTTTGTTCTCCAACTTATAATCGTTTGAAAGTGGCCATGTAAAACTTTCTTTTAAATTAATATTATAGAAGAATGTAAATTTGTCGACCGATTGACGTCCAAAGGTGGACATAGGTCTGTAGGTCTACAACATCTGTATCTATCGGTACCCTGTCGTTTAATTTCGTCTGTTTACAAAATAGGGTATCTGCGAACTGTGCTTGCCGGTAAAAGTTGATACTGAAGTATTTCAGTATATAAAATCTTTACTCACAGCCCCGCTTCCTCCGGCTACGGTCTCATAGTACCCCCAGCTGGTTTCGCCCAGTGTCAAATTGTTCATGCAACCCTGGGAAGCGGCGCAAACCTGACAACAAAGAATTGTCTTAAATATTTCAAGGATTATAGCTCCACTTGTTACATAAAATCCCAACCCCCGACTGGCCCGATCCCACTGAGGTGGTAAGTGATGATGCAGTCTAAGATTGTAGCGGACTATAAACCTGATGAGAATTTATATGGCAGTAATATACATACCCCTAATCGATTCCAAGCCGAAGCCTCTCACCAGACAAGACTAGAGACAATTCAAAAATTAGATTCTTGATGGAATTCCAATAATAAAAAATGTACCAGATTTATTTCGTTTATTATCCTTACAAAAATCGGAAAACAATCACAACAAATTATTTACAAAAAGTTCCATGGACCATCCAGTTCCCTGGTAGAAAAGAAAACTTAAATCTTACCTGGAAAGCTTTGAAAACGACGTCAACTATTCGCTGAGAGGTTAGCACGTTGCCTCCCACTACAGCGGCGTCTTCGGACGGGTCCAAGATAGAACCAACTGGAATGATCACTTTTACCGGATTGAGACAACCCTGGAAAAATAAATAAATAAATAATAATTTATTCATGAGCATGTAGGTGATATAAAGTTGACATGATTACAGTTTGAGAGCCATTCATTCTATTTCTATTCACATTCTACCAATTAATGGTGTATGAGTATTTGGTATAGATCATCAAAGTTGTATAGCAATTTAAAAGTTAATTAAATTAGTTAATTAAATTAATAAAAGGTCATACAAAATTACAATTAAAAACGAATGAAAACAATATAAAATAATCAGAGATAATATGATAATAGTTCCTACTTAATTACGTATGTGAAATTCCATATAAGATTAATGAATTATGTAACAAATGAAATATGAGAAATAAATAATTATAATAACAATGGGGTGCATGAAAGCTTTTTTTGTAAGATTTTTAGCGATCGTTTTGGCCCCAAAAATGTGGATGATTTTAGGTATCAAGATTGTGTACACGTTTAGGATTCCACAAAAAATATTTGGGTTCAAAATGTCCTAGATAATACTAAAATAGCATTTAATACGCAAGTAATATATAGGGGATATATATATATAATTTGATATAGGGTAGCAGATCTACTAACCTGATTCAAAGGTACGTCGTGTCCCACCATGCATCTCAGGCAATATATCAACGCTGATAGGGTGATCGCTCGCGGAGCGTTCAAATTACCCCAAACTTCTACTCCTGTACCTCTGTCAATATTGAAAAAAAATTAAGTTTTACGCTTTAATACTTTATCAGAATCTTTACCATGATGTGATGACAGCCAGCAGCCGGAAATATATTCAGTTTTTACTGAGTTATGACTCCTATTTTCGTCTTTTTTCTCTATGTTGTATACGTTATTTGTAGAAGTACAATGACCAATATTTGTAGTAGTTACAATTACCAGAAAATAAATATATTTTGAAAATATTTCAGAGCAAATTTTGAAATTAAATTTTTACACAATTATGTAGTGATTTTAATCTCACGTGAAATCACACACGGCGCTGCCTTGATCCTTATCGAGGGTAATCGTGAGAACGATGGGGGTGCCATTGTCCAGGTATTCAGAAGCCTTCAAAACTGCTGACCCAGTCTTGGCTATTGTATTCTTAGCGATTTCCTACAAATGAAATGTTAACAAATAACCAATCAAATATATTTACTGCGAGACAACCTACAAGACAACAACCTTAGGTTTTTTGAAAAATAGTGTGGGTATTAAGAATTATTATAAAGTTAAAACCAATTCTTCGGTGCTTTTATTATCTTAGGGTGGAATCACATTTGTCAGCATTGATTCGCTTTTCATCCATTGAAAATATAAGTGAAGAAGTATAGTACGTTATAAGTATTTTAATTAATCGATTAGAATAAATAGAAATCTTTATTATTGGAATCATCAAATGTACAGAACAATGAATTCCTGACTCCTAAACTAGGCGGACCCGTATCTTAGGGGCCAAGTAATTAAGTTATTATTATTAAAATTACATCAACGCTTCAACGATAATCAGCCAAAGATTCCTACTACGTTTTAAATGATTAAAGCATGTGATCCTGGAGTATGCCTCAGTGTGGCGTTGTATTGCTCTGGCGTAAAAAAAGCCTTTATATCCAGTAGTAAACAACTATACCAAACAAGATAAAAGAGAAACTGAATTAAGAGAGCAGAGGATAAGACACATGGGGCTTACCTTTAACATATCTCGGACAGCTAACTCCGCGTTCTTCTGAATATGCGCCATGTAAGCCTGAACTACATCTAAACCATATTGTTCAATCAACTCAGTGACCAATTGTATGCCCTGCAAGACAGGAATGAGGAATGTTTCCATTATGATCTACTGGATGACACGAGCGTAACTTCGTCCTCGAGTTCAAAAATCCCATCCGCTTTGATTTTCCGGCATTAAAAGGAGCCTATTATTATTCTCCAGGTCCTTAAATTTATCGATGCAAAAAATGATATCGACTCATTGTTCTGTTGCGGTATGATTGAAGGACAAAACAACAAACAAACACACTTTCATCTCATAAATATATACCAAAAACATCATTATTAATTATAAGCATGATAAATTGTTATAACATGTTTAACAGTCCCACCCAGTGGCTTGCAGTTCATAGAGGCATAAAAGCACTGCTTACCCAAATGGAAATACGTCAATGCTCCTTTTTCATCAAAACAGGTAGTAAATAGGTACTCTGATTAACTAATAGCCAAAATTTGAACTGATATTTTTGCCTGTTTGGTTTTTTTTTAATATTTACTAGCTATACTGTCACCGGGTCAGTTAAGTTTGTGGGATATTAAGTTCGTGATTCGGAAAACTTACAAAACACTTGCATATCAGTGATAGCTTAGCTGTATGACATCGGCCTCCTGTCATTGAAAAGCGAGAATTCTAGACAAATCTTCACGAGAGAAAATTTAACTTGCTAGTTGCTAATAATGATGAAGGAAAACATCATGAGGAAACCTGCAAGCTTTCTCCATATAGTCTAGGCAATAAAGCTAGTAGACCCCAACAGTAATTCCTCAGGCGACGAAACTTTATAGTATGATACAGTATCATGAGTTAAACGTATATTATAAATATCCACCAAAAAATCAGAAAGGAAGTAAGGTTTTTTATGCTATACCCAATTTTTATAGCAGGAAGGTACATTATCGCGTAAACGCAGTTCAGATTTCATCATAAAATCGGTTTAAATATCGATGTTCTGCATGATTATTTCATTTGATATATAGGTTTTGAGTGTAAATATACTACTACCTGCTATTATTTTAAAAAGAAATCGAGAAAATATTCAGTCATAAATATTTAGTTTAAGGTATAAATACCTTACTTTCGGATATTTTTTTTCTTGGATATTTTTGTGTAGGTTTTGGATCATCCAATACTAAACCCCAGACAAGTTTCATAGACTGAGGATTTAATACGGGGGTCTCCATACAACGGACCGCCCCATTGCCTAGAGTAATACTCAACGACGCATATTTGGAGATGATGATGATGATGAAACTGAGAAGACAGCCTATAAACATATTTGATGACGATAATAATGATGAATGAGATATATCTACAAACCCGTTGGTTTGCAGCGACTTGCGCTTTCAGATCGGACAAGTTGTCAGATAAGTTCCTAGTGCCGGAGCAGCCAGCCACCTCGCCCGGCTTCATTAGTTCTGAAATTATTTTGAACCTTTACTGAAAAACTTCGGAGTATCTTGCCAGTTTGTTTCTGATCTACTTTCCAAACAGATACAACAGTCAATCTTACTAATATTATAAATGCGAAAGTTTGGATGGATGCATGGATGTTTGTTACTCAATCACGCCCCAACAGCTGAACGGATCTGGCTGAAATTTGGCACAGAGATAGATTATAGTCTGGAATAGCACATAAGCTACTTTTTATCCCGGAAAATTAAAGAGTTCCCTCGGGAAAAAACCTCATACAACGCAGACGAAGTCGCGGGCATTCGCTAGTGAAACTATAACTGACGTTTAATAAGCGCTTTTAAAATAGGAATATAGGTATAACATACATAAATTAAATCATTTTATGTTAATTTATTCGCTGTTTTTTCTACGACTTTTGTTTCTTAATTCAAGAATAGTGCAGAAGAACCAGGCACCAAGAAAAAACAACGTTGTTTTGTCATGTTGTTTTCTAAACTTTGAAATTTCTGAGTCTAACTGATGCTATCAAAGAAAACCCTAAATAAACTCAAAAATCAACTACAAAATACAATCATAGAACTATACAAAAATCAAAGACTAACCTTTCATATTTTCATATTTCATATTTGAGAGATTAATCTCTCAGCAATGATTGGGTCATCCCTACTATCCTACCCTAATATCCAATTTTTTTATTACCTTTCACAAGAAGTTCTTCGTTGAACAAGCCACCGTCAACGAGCAGCATAGACTTGAAAGCAGCGCCCTCTTGCGCGAGGCTGGTGGAGTGTGGCGGCATAGAGCCGGGAGTAAGACCGCCGATATCCGCGTGATGGCCGCGAGAGGCCACAAAAAATATTGGCCGCTTGCTAGACCTAAATGTACAACCAAATAGACTAATAGGCCTATTACACTATGGGCGTGGCCGCTAATTTGAGCGGACCAAATTAGGGATCCTTAATCCATACACTACACTTTATTACACTACACTGATTCAAGTGTAAGGGTCCCTTTGAAAAGTGCACTGTTATAGGCCTATAAGAGATAGCTGCACTTTTGTTAGCTATCGCCAGGAACGCTGATTAAGTATTAGGTGGGTGCTACGCTCTCCACTGATGACGATAGTGAAGTTCTGCCCGCATGCGGATGGGCCTTTCACTAGATATGGCCGCTCAAAGACGTGTTATGGTTACCAAAAATGAACCATAACTAGAAAGGCTGATTCTTGGACAGTATTAAAGTATGCGCAGTACCTATGTAAACAGTATAAAAACTGACGCTATTTATCGGGCCGTGTGAAACTTACGAACTGTAAAGTAATTATTAGCAATTATTAGATCGTACATAATATGATCACGTTGATTTGTTAATAAATATTATAAGGCGTAAAACTAATTGCAGCCCTATTACACTTTAACAATAAAACTGCTAAACTATTGCGCCACACTTGCTACAGCAGTAAATGTTTAAGCAAACATTGGACGCAAGTTTATTTTAAACTTGACAGTTTGCATGCAAACATACAAGTTGCATAGAACCGATCTTATTGGTTGAATTTTAATTATATGCTGAAACCTGTCTTTCTCTGCCTTTCCTCATGCTGCTTTTTGAAGTGTTTAGAATGTCCAATAATATCACTTAATTTATAAAGCTTAATTTATCTAATCATTTTACCAGCTAACTAGGTTTAGGTTTTAAAATAAAGAGATCTTATCGAAGACATCCCTTGCTTTGCTTTGCATCCTGTTATAAGGATTCCTCGTTTGCTGAAACGTAAAAATGGCATTGAAATTTATGTAGATACTAGCTGATGTACCGAATTCTATCCATACTTTCGCATTTATAATATTAGTAAGAAGTATAGATGTTAAGGCTCACTTGTGAAACACAGGCGTCATGACAGTCAAATCGGGAAGATGCGAACCTCCCGCTTTAGGATGATTGGCCAGCAGTACATCCCCTGGCTTCAACGAGTCCCCTCGAACTTTCATCTATCGAAATATACAAAATTATATGTATATTTAGATCGCATCCAAAAACTTCTGAAATATCAACAATGTGATGCCAGCCTAACAATTTGTAAAATTGTTGTACTGCATTATGGGATTTAATCCCATAATGCAGAACTAACGGAACTTAAACCCAATAATACGAAGTGTATATTGACGCTATTAATACGACTGTTCGAAGCATGAAAAATAATCTTTGAAAAAAAGGGCCTTGATCAGTGGAAGATCAATCGGTCTATTTGGTAGCATAATAATAATAATAACGGGATGTTCGGCGCTTGCTAACACTAAATATCTGCACAGACACAACCAAGCGGCCAAAATCCTTCACCAGGAGCTTGCTCTGAAGTACGGTCTCCTGGATGAGAGGTGCCGTACAAGTACACACCGGTGCCTGTACTCGAGCGTGACGAAGTCCGGTTCTATTGGGACCGGTCCATCATCACGGACAGGACTATTCTACTATTCTAGCGAATAAGCCTGACATCGTGTTGTTGTTGTTTTTGGTGGACATCACCACTCCATATGACGAGAACCTTGTGAGGCTGAGACGGAGAACAAACGTTAGTATCTTGATTTGGCTCACGAGGTTTCCGCCATGTTGCATGTAGAGTCCACTGAAATCATCCCAATTGTCATATCTGCGGATGGGTTAATCCCAGTCACGCTCGCTCACTATCTGAGGCAGCTGGAGTTCCGTGGCAGTTTGCTCGCAGCGAGGATTCAGAAAGCGGTGTTGCTAGACTCGGCTAGATAGTCCGCCGGTTTCTCAACATGCCCGGCAGGGGAGGCCGTCTGGTCGTCTGTTGTAATCCTCCGCCCGCTACAACTATTTATTTGTGTATGTAAGTTTATTAATTTATATTTATTTACTGTTTTTTATAACTCTTTTCGCCATATATGTATTTATTTTGTATGCGGGCGTGAGAGCTAAATTAATACGGATAATAATAATTATAATGACGTGGTGATTGATCTTTTTTCTACTTACGGAATAGGAGGGTACATTTCCGCAGACAACTGTTGTCTAGAGAATAAAAAAAAAGAAGCGAATACACAAGGGACGATAAAACGTTAATTCTTACTTGGTACTGCACAGTCTCTTGCATAGCGCCCAAGTGGACGGGGATATGTGGTGCGTTGGAAACGAGCCCGCCGTCTGGACCGAACAGGGCACAAGAGAAGTCCAAACGCTCCTTGATGTTCACCGATATTGACGTACGTTGTAATACTCTGTAGAAGTTAAACCACTAAATTATAGTTGTTATATCGGGGAGCACAAGTAAAACGCACGACTGCTATAGTGACACTGCTTTATTCAAGAGACAGCGCGATAAGGCACATCGCACACATACGCACGTGGACACACTACACATATACAACATCCCTTCCCCTAGATTAACAATCTATAATCTACTTAATTATTAAGTATTTATCTCTAATACCTAACTATCGGGACGCTGGCGTAACAACCTCCTTCGAGTTCGGGCAGAGGGCCTGCGGATGTCACTTTGTATACATTCGAAGAACTCACGGCCCTCATCGTCGGATGACTGAGGTCGGCGGACTCCTCTGGTGACCGTCACTCTGCAAGGCGTATCCGGTACACTACTCTCCGTTCTCGGAGAGGACGCCATGACGGACGCTCTGGACGTAGCGGCTGTATCAGGCGTACTGGGTGCCAGGGATTCTGATGCTGGTTCCGTAATCGGCACCTCGGATGTGGCGGTCGTGACGGACGAGTCAGACGTGCCGGACGACACGAGCGCTGGCATTGGTTCGTCATCCCTCCCGCCGTTAGCTTGTGTCGGGCTGGTACCAGATGTTGATTGCTGTGGGTCCCAATCATCGTCCCAGAAGTCGAGGTTGTTACTTAAACCTTTGTTTACAACAATTTGGTTTTTATGTTTCTTAACCACTAGTGATGTTTCACAATCTTTAACTAAGTATATTACTCTGCCTATTTTTTTTACAATCACTCCCTTGTGCCAACTGTATTTATTATTATTAAATTTTTTAAATAAAACATTTTCACCCGGAGATAAAGCTTTTTGTTGCCTCCCCCCCCTTGCCTCAATTTGCGTAAACTGTTGATTTTTGACAACATTAGCCAAGGCGACAGACGAGGGCGGTGATGATGTTGGATTTATCAAATCCAATCGTGTTCTCAACTTACGGCCAAACAATAATTGCGCTGGTGAGGATCCTGTGGTGGAATGTAAGGAATTTCGATAGTCAAATAAATATTTTAACAATTTCAGTTTGCATTCCTTAACATTGCGACTGGACATAAGACTCGATTTTATGCCTTTTTTTACTATTTTGACGTAGCTTTCAGCCTGGCCGTTACTAGCCGGGTGATACGCTGGAGATGTCAAATGTGTAATACCATTAATTTCACAAAATTTTAAAAATTCCTGTGAACAAAACGAAGCGAAATTATCTGTTACCAGGAATTCCATTGCCCCGAACCGTGACATGAACTCATACAATTTCTCAATGACCGCGGCCGATGTCGTCGTAGTGACCATATCGCATACTTCGACCCATTTGGTATACGCATCTACAATAACTAAATAGGTACGACCGTTGATTGGACCGAGGAAATCCATGTGGACGCGTTGAAATGGATGCGATGGAAACTTCCAAGGCGAAATTGGTATGCGAGGTGCTGCAGGTCTTAACTGTTGACAGATTTCACAACTACCTATTACTTTTTCTACGGCTGCATCGATTCCTGGAAACCAAAATCGAGATCTACACTCCGCCTTGGTTTTTACCATTCCTAAGTGAGAAGAATGTAGTTCGGAAAGTACCTTCGCCCTTAATGTGTTTGGAATTATAACCTTGTGGCCCCTCATAAGGCAACCGTTTTCCACTGAAAGTTGCAATCTACAATAATAATATGGCTTAATTTTATCATCATTTACCTTAGGCGGCCAGCCCTGTAAAACAAAATTTGCAACTCGCGACAGTACGTTATCTTTTTTTGTTTCTTTACGTAACTCGTCTAGTGACACCGGCGGGCTGATTACATAACTCGCGACAGGCTTGCGACAGGCGTAAATCTCGCGATCGCTGCTGTCAAACGGCACTTTTGTATTACGTATCAGCGGCTACAGAGCAGACAGCAGTCGAGCTCTAGTTCACCCTCTAGCGGACAATCTATGAACTAAAAACTGCATTCGTGTCCTTGTCGTACCAGCAAATTGGTATTATCTAAGCTTCCTTGACAGCAATACGACAGCGACAGCCGAGCAAAATGAAACGTCAAACAGCAACAACCTCTGCACCTGTTGCAAAGTGATTGTTGGGTAATTGTCGAGTGCGTTTACTGTGGTTTTTTAAATATGTAGGTACATAAACTCAAGCAATTTGAATAATATCTACGTGAAAAACCAACATCTTTGACTGTAAGATAGTTTCACACACGGTAGACGGCACGCGTAGAAAGGTTAAATCTCTATTATGTAGTGCAAAATATTTATAATATTAATAGAGAGTAGATCAGAGTAGATAGTACATAATAGTTTAGCCATAACAATGTACTCTGTGGTTTAGCCTATGATCAGTCGAACACTTCACTCTTTAAATTCAACCACAGAAGAACATACCCAAGGAACGTACCAAAGATGACTATAAAAGGTATGGATAAAGCTGCTTATTTTGTTTTCATCTATTGCTGTCCTGTCGCGAGTGGCGCTAGTATCGATAGCAAAAGTGCATGAAAAGTGCATTCTGCGACAGGCGAGCAATAGACGTGCGATCGGCTTGCGTAATACGAATTCTAGTGACATTTTGCGACCGATCGCGTAGTGTTTGCTGTCGCATTGCTACTGCTGTCGCTACTGCAACATTTTACGTAATCAGCCTGCGGGAGCGATCCGTCTATCACGAAGCATACATAAGCCGCTCGATCGTGCAATGCCGCAGCGGCGTCCGCGCACTGCCCCGAGTTCCCCTCCGCCGCACCCGGCCCGCTTCCCCCGGCCGCCGGAGCGGGGAGACTCGCGCGCGACAGATAGTCAGCGCTGTTGTCTGCACTTCGTATATATTCTATAGTATAGTTATAGCCGCTTAAAAACAGCATATCGCTGTAACCGATTTGCTGATACTTCCGGAATGCCTTTGTGCGGACCGAATATTGATATTAGCGGCTTATGGTCAGTGCGCAGTACGAAGGGATCGGCCCTCCCATACAAATACTGGTGGAAGCGCCTTACCTGTACCTTACCTTACCTTAGCTTAGCTGTAGCTTCTTTCTGTATTTGAGAATAATGTTTTTCAGAAACACTAAGTGTTCGCGACGCGTAGGCTACTGGTTTCTCAATTCCGACACTCTCTATTTGGGACAGAATTGCACCTAACCCGCTCGGTGATGCATCGACCGTTAATATTACCCTTGCATTAGGATTAAAATGTGTTAGAACTTGTTCCGAACCTAACAGTTTTTTTATTGTATTAAATGCATTGCTGTGAACTTTATCCCAATTCCATTTAGCACCCTTTTTTAATAAGTCATACAGGGGACTTAGGACTGTTGACGCACTGGGCACGAAACTGCGGTAGTAGTTCACTAGTCCTAAAAATTACTGTAACTGACTAACATTTACGGGAATCGGTGCCTCTAAAATTGCTTTAACCTTTGAGGGTGATTTTTTCAACCCGTCTTTATTTATAATATACCCCAGATAACTTACTTCGTCCTTAAAAAATTCGCATTTTTCCTTTTGTAACGTTAACCCTGCCTCCTGTAACCTTTGTAACACCGCATGTAACCTATCCATATGTTCCCTGTCGTTGGTCCCGGTTATTAAAACATCGTCTAACAAACAAAGTACACCATCCATACCAGACAACACACCTTCCATTGCACGCTGGAAAATAGCCGGCGCGCAGGCCAGTCCGAACACTAATCTAGTGTACCTATATAAGCCGCGATGTGTGTTGATACAAGTAATTTTCTGAGATTCTTCATTTAGAACAAATTGGTTATAGGCCATAGAGAGATCCAATTTGGTAAATTTTTCGCCACCGTGTAATTTTGAAAAAAGTTCACTAACTGTAGGCAATGGATACTTTTCGATAACTAATTGCTTATTTATGCTCACAGAATAATCAGCACACAGTCTCACCGAGCCATTTCGCTTGAGCACGGGTACGATTGGTGACGCATACTCTGAGTGTTCCACAGGTTTTATTACGCCTAACTCGACCAACCTGTCGATTTCCTTATTAACCTTATCTCGTAACGCGAACGCGAGCGGTCTTGCCTTAAAAAAAATCGGTTTCGCATCATCTTTTAGGGCCAAAGTCACTTTATATTTATTGAAGCAACCTAGCTTACCCGAGAATATATATGAATATCGCGTTTGAAGATTTTCGACTTCATTTACGGTTTGGTTAAAATAGTTGATCGCTCTTAATTTAAAAAGCGAAATAAAATCCCTACCCAATAAAGATGGACCGCTGCCGCGTACGACGAATACGCTGAGTATATGCGAATGGCCATCGAATGACACCGGCACGCGAATCATACCTAAACACATAATGTTATCTCCCGTGTAACTCGTGAGTTTTTTGTTACTTTTTTCTAACGGTACGTCGCTAAAATGTACTTCATAGGTATTCTCGGATATCACAGTAACTGCTGAACCACTATCGATTTCAAACTTCATTTTTACCCCGCGAACACACACTGATTCCACCATAGGCTCGCCTCTCACCGAACGTATGTTAAGCAACTTACCATCATCATCGTCGTCCTCGGCGGTATCGCCTTCGGCTACGTAACTGATCTTAGGGCAGGCCCTCTGAAGGTGCCCGCTAAGATGGCACTTATTACAGACGTGGTTCCTAAATTTGCAATTTTTTGCTTTATGAAAAAAACCACAACAACTGCACTTTGGTTTTGCCGTACTATCACTATTTTTATTATCACTTTTCCTTCCCGACCGTTCCTCGCGAATCTTGAACATGGCGATTCCTGTATCGACCACGCCCGCATCCGCGCCTGTCGCCGGCCCGGTAGCTGAACTACTGGCCGCACCAGCGCGCGCGCAGCGGATACTCTCCGCCAGTTCCACCGCCTTCGCGAGAGTTAGCTCCGTGATATCCTTGGCATACAGCTTTTCTTTCTCCACTCCCTGCCGCATCCCTATTACGAACCGATCTCGTAATGCTTCTTCAACGTTGCTGAAGTTGCAGTGAGCCGTTAGCCCTCGTAATCTAGCCGCCCATTCTGTGTGCGACTCTGAGGGTAGCTGTGTGGCTGAATAGAATTTATGCCGCTCCCCGATGCCCAACCTCTTCGGAGTGAAATGGGCATCCAGAATAGTGAGAATATCTTGGTACGGGACCTCTTCTAGTGCTTTTGGCAGCGCCAAATCTGCCGCCAATTGGTAAGATCCTTCTGCGAGTGCACTAAGTAAAATAGCCCGGCGTCTGATCCCCGTCGCATCCGTTGACCCGTTTATTTCGTTCGCGATAAACCATTGTAGAAGACGACCTTTATATGACTTCCACGAGTGAATACTGTGGTCGAAACTCGTTAAAATTCCGAATTTTTCGCCGGCCATCTTTTTACTATTTTAAAACGCGGGTAGGTACTCGTCGCCACTGTTATATCGGGGAGCACAAGTAAAACGCACGACTGCTATAGTGACACTGCTTTATTCAAGAGACAGCGCGATAAGGCACATCGCACACATACGCACGTGGACACACTACACATATACAACAATAGTAACTACTTTTAGAAGAAAACACTGGTTATTCATTTAATGGTACTTTAACTAGATGATGCCCGCGACTTCGTCCGCGTGGATTAAGGTGTTTTAATTCCACGGGAACTCCTAAACATTTCGGAATATAAAGTAAACTATATCCTTCGCCGGGATACAACGTATTCCTTCCTATACAAACTTTTCGGTTAACCTGATGGGTAACCGAAAAGTTTCGCTTTAAGTTATCATCTGAAACTACTCTTAACACAACTGTTAATGAGGTATCAGTTTTTGTTAGATCGGGTCTACATTATAAACTTTGCAAAATCAATTTAGGTTAAAAATATTTCCATGCCCATACCTATTAAGATGTTATTATTATAAAATCGTCGTCGTCAACCAATAGACGTTAAGGGTGCGTATCCATCAGAGATATTCGACGTTGCTAAGGAACGGATGTGTGTCAAGCCTACCTATAGCGATTGGTTTTCATAGCTCATATCCACCACTACAGTCCATTAACGCCCCACTGCTGGTCACAGGCCTCCACTCTCATAGGAGAGAGGTAATCAGAGCTTAAACCCACTACGCTGCTTCAATGCGGGTTGGCGGCGAGCTTATATCGATAGATGTTAAATCAAGCGCTCCTATTGGTGGGTTTAAAACACATCCGTAGCTTATCTGCGTATCACATCTCTGGTGGAAACGCACCCTAATGCTGGATATAGGTCTCTTGTAGGGACTTTCGCAATTCGCGGTTCTGCTACACGCCTAATATCATCCCTCCACCGAGTGGAGGTACAACAAAATGGCATAGAAAATTAAGGTTCAAAACAAATCCCAATTGTCTAAGCAAATCGTAATCATTGACAGCTTGATACCACCACTACAGCCTATTGACGTCCCACTGCTGGGCACAGGCCTCCACTCTCATAGGAGAGAGGGAGTTAGGAGCTTAGACCCACCACGCTGCTCCAATGCGGTTTGGCGGGCTTTAACGACTTTTATCATGTTAGTGATCATAACCGGGACCGACGGCTTAACGTGCTCTCAGTGCAGGCATCTATGAAGTCCTTAAACAGGTCGAATTATCCGTCTGACAAACGATTACGATTTCCTTACACAATCGGGGGGCTTATTAATTCGGAGAACGATTGTAGTACCTGCCCATCTGTTCAGCAATAGACATGAACCTGTGCGAGAAAATGCTCAACTGCACTGAGTCTAACTCTGCGGTCACAGATTTTGACTGACTCGCGCCCACTGTGATGCGGATATCACCGTACTGTGTTATGTCAGCCCTACTGCCTGAAAGAGGATAAACAAAAAAGAATGAAAATTAAACCACCAATGAGAATGTTGAGATGGATGTGTGGTGTGACTAGAATGGATAAGATTAGGAATGAATATATAATAAGTCTGAAAGTAGCGCCAGTGATAGAAAAGATGAGGAGTAAGGCTAGCATGGTATGGGCATGTAATGCGGAGGGATGACAGGCATTATTACGAGAAGAATGATAGATATGCATGTGGAAGGAAAAAGAGTAGAGGGAGACCAAAGAAAAGATGGATGGATTGTGTGACAAAGGATATGCGTATAAAAGGGGTGAATGATAGATAGATTGACTGATAACAGAAGTGAATGGAAAAAGAAAATATGTTGTGCCGACCCCATGTAGCGTGGGACAAGGGCAGGAAGAAGAAGATTGAAAATTAAACCACGAAATATTGCACCGCTTTTACCAAAAAAAAGTTATTGCAAACAAGTTCATACTTAACTTTGGCCGATAATGGCCTTTTCGCAGGAAAAAAAATATATCAATGCACGTAAAATTTACGCCAATTAAAATTAATTTGTGAAATTAGTCTCCAACAAATACTTATTCTATTGGTAACCATTGTAATCAATAGTCTTAATCTTGCAGATTTTGTGAAAGATTCTGAAGAGATCATTTTAAGAGAATTCTGTTGTTTAAATGAGTTTCTGAAATGAGAAGCTCTGATATAGATGTAAATGCTACTGAAGGTTTACTTTATAAGTAACTAGCTGATGCCCGCGACTTGGTCCACGTGGTTTAAGTTTTTTTTATTCCCGCAGGAGATTTTCCGGGAGCCTATGTCACTCTTCAGGTCAACTATACCGATGCCAAAAATCACGTCGATCCGTTGCTCCGCTGCGGCGTGATTGAAGGACAAACCAACAAGTGTGATATCCAGTGAAATAATCAGCACTACTGGATAAAATCCATTACACTATGTTCAGCTGGACTAACCTGGTTCAACTAGGATAGTAGAAAGACTGTCCATAATTATAGCGGGCCCGGGTATCTCTTGTTCGGGACGCAATTTCTCCAGCAAATATATTTTTGTATCTTGATAACCCCCTTCAAAGTATACTTTGACCACCTGCAAAATGCAAATAATAAGTGTCATAGAAAGTTATCGTTGTATTTCTTGCTTAATTGCCCACCAAAAAGCCAGCCATAGTGAGATGCATAAGTCGGTAAGTATTCTTACATTTATAAATAAGTTTACAAGCCAAATTTTGGTATAATGTAAAAGAAACCCTATTGTCGAATCCTATAGAGGCTTTTTTAGGATTTTTTAACCATAAATCACCTTATAAACAAAGTCAGGGCTCAGGCTCGATTCCCGGCAGGGTCAATTTGGGAATTCCTAATTTCTGAATTATCTCTGGTCTGGTCTGGTGGGAAGGCTTCAGCCGTGGAAGTAACCTACAGGTTTTGGTTTAATGGCGAGTGTCAAAATATGTCATAAACGGCTGTATGTTATGATTGCGTTCACTTAGAGGCTTGATTTTTTCACAGCTCTAATGGACCGTAGACGTATTTGATATTAATTTCAACTTGATAACCATGCTACACGCATTCCCGAGAAGAAGGTGGTTGACAAACAGGCGGACAGACTGACACACGGACAATGAAGTTATCCTATAAGGGTTCATCTTTAAGCATTCTTGAGGTATGGAATCCTAAAAACGATAAAGAAGCAGAAAGAGTTTATAACTACCTTTTCCACGGGTGGTTTTGTGGCTTTTCCACTCGGTGGTGCGATGTTTTCCGCTGCGGCACTCTTACCGATGCCTCGAATACGCACATCGTCTACTAAAACGTCACGATCGGATAGTGTAAAGCCAAATTCATTTTTATATCTGTAAATATGAAATACTAGCTTTAGTCTAGATGATTTTTTTCATCTTATAGGAAATCTACTAGCCTATGTCCATACCCGGGATTTTTCTCTTTACCAAATTTCATCAAAATCTGTTAACCAGATGGGCTGGTAACAGACATTGTTAATGTAACATGAATAACTTATGACTATCAACAATAATAAATAATATATTAGTTCCGAATCATTGAGTCCATACATTCCCTGTGCATATGTATAGTAATTAAAATCAAAGTAATCGTAAAAAATATTCGCAATTAAAATTTACAGACTTTTTGTATGAATGAAACAGCACTGATGAATTAAATTGCGTAAAAAAAATGGGCCAATTTAAAAGCCTATTTACCTATTGACGAAAGCAGTATAAAAGTCGCCATGTTTCGTGGCATAGGCGGAATCCCCAGGGACGGGTGAAACCATTAGCGCACAATCCGTGCCCGCATAACGCAAGTGGAGATACGGCTCCAGCACGATTTGTGAATCTGTGAAGCCCTGTTTAAAAAAATAATAACTATCAAAAAGGTGTCCGACACGACCGATATTTCAAGAATCTACAAAAATACAATCGAGTTCAAAAATTTAGAAATTCAACATTTTAAGAAGTTGAAGTCGCGTTGTTCACAAAGGAAAAATGCAAACATTATGGTATTTCAATATTTCAAAAATACAATTTCTTAATTCGATTTGTGTCGTCGGTAGGAAAAGATTGGGAGGAATGAAAATTAAATATCGAATTACCTAGATATTAATTTTATTTTGACCCATTGTCGCTCTGTCTCAGCGTTTTCACTCATAATTGAGGTGTTTTATAGATCGGTAGACGATTTACAATTTGTTCATGTGAACTATTTTAGAACCATAAGATCTTTCTTCAAACCGAACTATTTTATAAGCGTAAGAAGCTTTCGACAATGAAGCTTTTTCAAGCTACCAAACTGACACCGTTGTTTTTTCAACTTAAGTGACATTGCCAGCGTAAGAGATGATTCTGCTGGCAATAGGGATGATGCCTATACCAAAAATAAATTATTTCTAACTGATTATTAAATAGAGGGTCTTCCAAAAACCCTAAAATTCACATCGTCGGTTAGTTTTAAGTTTGACAACCATTATAAAATATAGATTAAAGAAAAAAAGTGCGTTAAAATTTGATGACGTCACAATTGTGAATCTCATACCTTCATAACTTCCATACTAGAAGCACGTTTTTAAGTTAGATAAAGAGTTGCTGATTTGATTGAATTGTCGTCATCCCTATTGTCACTAAAGTTGAATAAACAGCAGCATCTTATCTTTACCTGGGCTTTGAGTTTATCCCTGCAGACCGCAGCCAGCGTGACTAGTCGCCAGTCGAGTTCGCTGAAACTGTTCGGACAGTACACAAGTGCGCAGGGCTCTTGGCCTTCTTGTACCACGTCCGCTAGCGCCATGCCGTATGCTGACAGGATCCCTGTATGATAACCTCACTAGCACTACCCATATCTATACAAATATTATATATGCGAAAGTTTAGATGGATGTATGGATTGATGGATGTTACTTCAATTACGCCAGAACGCCTGAACGGGTGAAATTTGGAAATTATAATCTGGAATAACACATAGGCTACTTTTTTCCCGGAAAATGAAAGAGTTCCCGCGGGAAATAAAAATCATCAATCCACGCGGACTAAGAAGCGTCCAGATAAAAAGGAAAAACTGTCTGAATGAGCTCAAACCTCTGGGACTACAAAATTGGGATTTTGTATGTAACTCCCATTAAGAAAGATTATCAGAAAGGCCACCCAAGCAAGCCGTTACATATAAATATCACCCACGATAATTAAACGCTAAAATAAACTCACCCGCATATTTGTGCACGAAAACAGTTCGTATGCCGAGCCTTTCAGCCACTTGGCATGCGTGCTGACCGCCCGCGCCTCCGAAACAAGCCAACGCGTGTGTGCGCGCGTCGTATCCCCGGGCAGTGGTCAACGCCCTGACGAATGAATGAATGAATGAATGAATGAATGAATGAATAAATGAATGAATATACTTTTATTGTACACCACAAAGGAACTTATGGAACAGTAAACTTAGCTAATAACAAAGTAAGTAAATTTGGCGGCGTTATCGCTACTTAGCGATCTCTTCCAGGCAACCAAATAAATCAAGTGTAAGGCCACAATTGCACTAGTAACGACGTTGACGTTTGACGACCTCCCTGGCGCAGTGTTGAGCGCTGTTGTCTTAACATGGCCGGTGCTGGGTTCGATTCCCGGCAGGGTCAATTTGAGAATTTGTAATTTCTGAATATTCTTTGGTCTGGCCTGGTGGGAGGCTGCGGCCGTGGTTAATTACCACCCTACCGGCAAAGGCGTGCCGCCAAGCGATTTAGCGTTCCGGTGCGATGTTGTGTAGAAATCGACCACTTGAGGTAGATCAGTGTAGTTGATCAGTCAGTAAATTTTTTAATGTTGAGATTAAACTGGGATTGCTTGTTTACCTTATCGGACGACACATAGCTTCGTTGGCAACATTAATGAATCCCATTGCAACTTCCTCCTTAGTCATCTAAAAAGTATACTAAGATGACATATACATACAACAGGTATATAATAGAGATTATATAATGGGTACAATTTATTAAAAAATCATACCGTTCTTCCTCCACTTTGTTTAAGAAAGCTATTTATTTGATCTGTTAATTTCTTGAACGCCGTGACCGTTGCATCCAAATCTAGCCCCTGGTTTTCATTTGGTCCAAATATTTTTGGGAAATATTCTGGTAGAAGGCGTCCTATTGAATAAAAATGGTGTTGTCGAATAATATTGTTAAATAAGGCTTAAAAGACGGATTACGCTCATTGAGCGGACCGCAGTGTTAAATCATCCACAATTACGAGAGAGAGAGAGAGAGAGAGAGAGATACACTTATATTTTAAAACTTGATTTATTAACCATTAGCTGATGCTCGCGACTTCGTCCACGTAGTTTAAGTTTTTTTTGATTCCCGCAGGAACTCCTTAATTTTCCGGGATAAAAAGTATCCTATGTCACTCTCCAGTTCCTCAAAACTGCCCATGCCAAAAATCACGTCGAACCGACGGTTGCTCAGTTGCGGAGTGATTGAAGGACAAACCAACAGACAAACACACTTGTAATATTAAACAAACAAACGCATTTACGCGTTTGTTTGACGCAACGCGTCGAATGCCCGCGACTTCGTATGCGTGGTTTGATGTTTTTTGGTTCCCGCAGGGACTCTAATTTTCCGCTCAATTTTTTTATAACTTTTTAAGCTATATTCGGCTGGAGGCCATCGGTTTACATATATTTAAATTTGAAGTAATTACGTTCAGTAATTCAGAAGGTTTTAGGCTCTGACAGACGAGCGGACGGACGGACGGACAAGTGCAAATTTACTCAAGTAAACTCAGAGACCTTCGCTTCGCTCGGTCAACAATACGCACCTAATAATAAATTAGCATCAGTGACCGTGAGCGGGCCTCCCTTCCTGTAGCAAGCGGGCCCGGGTTCAGCGCCCGCGGACTCCGGCCCCGCCACGAACAGCCCTGAGCGGAACATCAGCATCGACCCCCCACCGGCCGCTACTGTGTTTATATCTACACAAGATACAAACATATAAACAGACGCCCAAAATTTTACAATACATAACCACAGCCTATTTGTAGAGAAATTTCATATCAGTGACATGTACATGGTTTGAAGCCTGAAGCATTTAGGTGAGAACCTATTTGGCAGAGTGCATGTAATAGAATAATATTTTGCTTATTTTGTTACGAACTTGTAAATTATAGTAATTTAACATAATCCTGTATGCTCAAAATGCTAAATCTTATTCACATTAAGTATTTTATGTTAGCCTGTAAATTTCAAATCGGTTAATTGTAAAATTCTTTGTGAAGCAATAAATATCTTAAATCAGAAAACAGAATGGAAAAACTGAGTTCTTTTAACAGCTATAACAGCCCAATGCGATCTGAAATTTTTGTACGAACGAAACTAACCAATTTATGGTAAGTTTATAGGGTTGTCACAATTTTAACAATGAAAATACATTCCTAGTTTTCTTCCTAGGTCAAAACGATACCGGTTCTCTTCACAGAGCCCTGCAAAGCCACATCACTAAGAAGAAGAAGTGTTCCTAGAAAACCTTTTTCTAGGAACTTATCTGCCAAAGGACATTGTTCTGTCCCCATACAAAGTTCGCCTAAGAACCAACCGTCATAAAACATTGATTACTGGGTTCAAATTAATACCTTTTTATACTCGAGAGCAGATTAAAACTACGGACACTTGCAAGAAAATTACTTATTACCAAAAATATTTTCAATTTTGAGTTTATTTCAGCATTCACGATCAATCTACTTGAACAAATTAATATCATCTCTATCCATTTGTAATAGAGCTGTAAACAGTATGTAGATAAGACAAGATTCGCCGTAGTTCATCAAAAACATCACAGATGGCGTTATTAATAATGCAGGTATCGTCATAGTTCATCGAGAACTTCACAGATGGCGTTAAAAATATTAAATTATTGTACTTTCAATAGATGGCGTTGCGAGATTCCGAATACTAGCGCACTTAGCACTTTAAGCAGCTTTTATTTTGTTTCTTACGATACAGATCTAGCGCTCAAGCGGTGGTATTGTATATTATTTAAAACTTAAGTTATTGATCTGTGGTTAATAATCCAGAGACGGAAACGTATAGTAATCAATTTAATACCCATTTACTTATTTTTTAATTAATATGAAGTGTCCGTTAAATTCTGATATTTGGAATAAAATTAAGCTAAGAATTACTGTATATTTCAAACGTGTGTTGATTCTTAGGCGAATTTGGTCAATGTCCTTTATGTAATATGTAAGAAAGACAACAGTCAGATTTTTATAATAGGACTACATGATGCCCGCGACTTCGTCCGCGAGGACTACCCGCGGGGGTTTTGATGGGAACTCTTGACTTTTCCGGGATAAAAAGAGGCCTATGTCCTTCTGCGGAAAACAACCTATCCCTGTACCAAATTTCATCAAAATCGGTTAAACAGATGGGCCGTGAAAGCGTAGCAGACAGATAGACAGACAGACACACTTTCGCATTTATATTAGTATGGATTTTTTATAACAATTCATAGGGAAGCTGTGATTGCAGCAGAGCAGGTCTGTATGACTTGCACGTCAATAGTCCAGTACGGTCTTGCGCTGCCTAGAATGCAGTTCTATAATTTACTAGCGAAAAACCGGAGTGTGCTAAAAAAAGAAAAAAGTGTGTGTGTGTGCAATTCACGCACGCAGAAGTGAAACTTCAGAAAAGTAGCTACGAGAGAATGAGATAAATATAACTTGTATTCTATCTCATTCTCTCGCAGGCTAAATCTTAGTTTGAATATGTTTGTCTCGTGTTGGTGTCGCTTTTTCGTTTCATCGAATTTTCAAATTACAACGATTCTAAAGAAGTTTCACTTCAAAAACCATTTTCGCATTATTGCCTTTCTAATGATACCGGTTTGAGGCACATCGATTGCATGGTTTCAGTCTATAATAGGCATATATAGAAACATTTTTTGTGTTTCATATATGTCACAGTAAGATTGTAAGAACCGTTAGATTATAATCTAACTCGCGAAATTGTAAACTGTCGAAAGTTTGTGAACCGTTCAATGTTCTGAGTATCAATTTTTGAAATATTCATTGTATTTACGTTTTCTTGTCTGTTTCTTGTAGGTTAGGTTAGGGTTCGACATTAATCATGTAGTGCCCTTAACAAACTTAACAGATTACAATCTACCGGAAAATAATGCGTTCATTGTAATCTTTCGACACTTTGCGATTTCACGAGTTAGATTATAATCTAACGGTTTTTACAATTTTACGGTGACATATATACAGATTATGCTATTGGATACCCAGTTGCGGCGCTTGTATGGTAACCCCAGCGGTGGTCGCTTCGTGCACGTGTTCCAAAGCCCCGGCGTATCGAGACACGTCGGTCGAGGTGCCGCCCATATCGAAACCTAAAATAATTCGTATCTGTAAATTTTTTCATAGATAGAATTTCATTCATACACTACAACTAGATCCACTACAGCCCAATAACGTCCCACTGCTGGGCACAGGCCTCCACTCTCATAGGAGAGAGGGGATTAGAGCTTAGATGCCACGCTGCTCCAATGCGGGCTGGAGGATGTCAGTGATAATAGCCGGGACCGACGGCTTAACGTGCTCTTCGAGGCACGGGGGTGAAACACCACCAACTTCCTAACTGAGAATTTCTAATCAGAAAAACCCAATACTTAATTATGGCCCGACCCGGTACTCGAACCCAGGACCTCGTTGGCCGCAGTCGAACATGCCAACCACTAGACCAACGAGGCAGACATAAACTAGATGATGCCCGCGAATTCATCCACGTGTATTATTTAAGTTTTTGAAAAATCCCGTAAGAGCTAAATCCCGGGCTAAAAAATAGCATATCTCCTTCCCCGGGATACAACAGCTTATCTTTGTACCAAATTTCGTAAGAATCTGTTGAATAAATGGTGCATGAAAATGTATGACAGACATGGCAGGCACCTTTTTTGCATTTAAAATATTAAGTACGGAAGTTTGGATTGGTAAAAAGGTCTGATATATATGGAGTCAGATAAATAGGGTTCTTCCAGGTGATGGTAACTAATAATGGCGGCCTATCTCCAGAGAGATTAGCCATCTGCGCGGGAGATATTAGAGTGCACAAGTGTGTACACATATACAGGTGCACTCTCTGTTCCTTTACTCTCACAGCGAGATGGGCCGGAAAATCCGACACAACCGGTGAGAGGTAAGGCGAAGGACCGACGGCTTAACGTACTTTCGGATGCACGGGAAACACCGCCAACTCCGGGCTAGTACTGAGAATTTCTTGCCAGAATAACCCAATACTTGTTATGGCCCGACCCGGGACTCGATCCCGAGAGCTCATCGGCCGCAGTCGAACATGCTAACCACTAGACTAACGAGGCAGTCAAATAAGGCAGGACAGCAACTACTGTTTTATCATTGAACAGAACCAAAGTAACGTACCAATGACGGGTAACCCAGTCTCCTTTTGATAAGAAGTAAGTGCATAACCCACTACTCCCCCGGCGGGGCCCGACAGTATCGCACGGGACCCGTTGAACCTGAAAAATATGATTTTAGTTGCTAGCTCCATGGTAAATGATACATGATTTATTTATTTAATGTGGCCTACATTACATTACATACTTGCGTCACATAAGAAACGTTTAGACTCTACCACCGGTTCGGAAAGTGATTCTACTGAGAAGAGATGGCAGGAAACGTAGCAGTTGCTCTTTTCATAGAAAAGAAAAGGTTACAATATGTAGACAACACAACACATATGTTACAAGTTACACTGACTTGTGGGGCACTGGATGCGAGGCCGGTTGGTTCCATGCAAATTAAAAATTGGTATTTATTTCCTTCATTAATATATTTGTAGTTAGATCACCGCAGCATAGCATGAAAAAATATTTGATGAATATGGTTAAATTCTCTTTTTTTTTAAACTTAACAAATTGATATGTTTTGTTTGTTTGTTTATCCTTCAATCACGCCAAGACAAAGCAACGGATCGACGTGATTTTTTGCATGGGTGTAGTTGATGACTTGGAAAGTGAATTAGAGTGAATTTTATCCCGAAAATTAACGAGTTGGCGAGGGAACTGAAAAAAATTTATTACACGCGGACGAAGTTGCGGGCATCAGCTAGCCTTCAAAATAAGTTGCATAATAACATGTGCCTTTTTTATCAAGAATGAAAGAAAAACAAGCAACACCTGACGACACTTTTTGTTAGTAGAGCAAAGCTCACTCTTATCCCATTTTTTTAGGTACTCACAAATTCATTGGCGTCAATCCTCCATCGGACTGCATGAACAGTACATTGGAGTTCTTCAAACCATCAGTGAATCCATCGGAGAAACCCTTCACGTACTCTTTAATATGTGGAGTCAAATAGGCATCAGCAGATGCTGTGAATCCACGCGGAACCATTCGTACCATGGACGTGACAGAATGCGACAGAGATACCTGGTTAAAACCTGTGCGAAAGAGACAGAAATAAGTATGAAATTGATTGGTGCCATCAGAACTTGTTCATATCGATAGCCCATGCTAAATTTGTGTTATGATGCATAATATGCATCTTCATATAAGTGTAACTAGCTGACCCGGCCACGCGTTGCTGTGGCTAAAGTTTTTGTTATATTACATTATAGTAAACAATTGTGACTGTCAAATAATAACAGACAAATAATTAGCTGAATTATACGGTATTTCGTTCACTACAAAATAAATTTAATTAATTTTATAGCGTCAACAACACGTGGTAATTATGCTGTTAAAATGTAGCTTATATGACACGTTCGTAGATTTACCATAGCAGCGCCATCTATTGATTACTTACTCAACCCAGTCGAAAGGTATCGACATCTGTTAGAATCATTTGGAGTTAACAGATAATTGTGACTGTCAAATAATAACAGACAAATAATTAGCAATAAATTAAAATTGCGACTATAATTTGAGATTTAAACTATCCCATCTCTCAAGTTGGATCGAACTGCACATGGTGTGCGAATTTTATTATAATCGGTTAAGTGGTTTAGGAGTCCATTGAGGACAGACATTGTGACACGAGATTTATATATATTAAGATTACACCCTAGCCAAGTTAACAGTACTTAAATTAGAACCTGTAGCTTCCTTTTCTTATTGCTCACTATGGAGGACAGAATTTTTAAGTTTTATTTACTTACCTAATTGCTCAGCAATCTTTCCAATTTTCAGTTCATGCTCTCTATATGTATAACTGTGAGCAAGAACAACAGCAATACTATCTATCCCTTTCTCTCTCAATGCTTTTAAATCTTTCCGCACTGCTCCCTCATCAACATCTTTGACAATCAGAATCTTTTGACCTGTGGTACCATAAGTTTCTCTCCAGTTTAGTTTGGTCTTGTCAATCTGACATTGATCCATGCCTGGTATAACGCGGCAATCTACTTCGACTACTTCTGTGTATAATACGTCAGGACGTTTTATGTTCTACAAATAAAACAAGTGAAATTAATTTAACGAATTAAAAAATACGACTGCCCTGCCATATTATTTTTGGAGTTTGCCTCCATAGGAAGCGATTTGCATATGTAGGCTTTGGAATCTGATTCACATTTTTTTTTGTGTAAAGCACTAAATATTGAACTATAGTGTTATATATTTTGGGAATCTACTCATCATTTTCTAGATGATGATTACATAGTTAATCTTTTTTTCGTTTTTTTTTTTCAATTTTGGTCTTTAATGCGGGACCATGGTCACCCCATCAATTTTTTAAAAATTTTACTAGCCTATGTCACCCGGAATAAGCTAGGGATTCTAACAATACCTCATTTATCAAAATCGGTTCAGGCGTATAGAAGTTATGGTGGAATATACAAACTCACATACATACATACATACATACATACATACATACATACATACATACATACATACATGAACCCTGAAAACAATATACTCTTTTTTCAGGCAGTCGTATAAAAAGGAACTCTGCTACTTAAAAAAATCAGACAGTCGGTAACAACAACATACAACATGCATCAGTGCAACATAGTTTACATTGAACTAGAAAATATCAATTTTAAGTGCATTGAGCAAATCAGAAGTTGTGTATAAATAAAGAAGTTCTAAATGTTCATAGCAATTGTTCGACTTTTGTTGCAGATTAATATTATTTATCATTATTAAATTTGAAGACCTCAGTGGCGCAGTTTTGATCGCTATAGTCTTAACGTGCGGAGGTCCCGGGTTCGATCCCCGGCAGGGTCTATTTGGGAATTTATAAGTTCTGAATTTTCCTTGGTCTGGACTGGTGGGAGATATTAACCAAAAAATTAATTACCAGATGAAATATATGAGGTCTGGCCTGATTCCCAATATACAGCAAATCTTTGAAGCCTTTATTGATGACAAGCGCCATTTTAGCACCCTTCCTTTCTAACAGAGCATTTGTAGCTACTGTAGTGCCCATTCGAATTGACTCAATGAGTGATGAATCCACTTTGCCATCTTTATCTAAGGCATTTCCTGTTTCCTGAAATCATTTCATTTGAAGTTCTAGTTTACATATAAAATAAAAGTTATTTTTAGATCTACCAGTACATAGTACTACATCAGCTTTTAAGAGTAATTGTCTACATGTAGGTATAATTTGTTAGTAGAATACTCAATTTTAATAGAGTAATTACAGAAACAATTTGGCTTAATAAGTGGCTCAAGTGCTGGGGTCATACTGTCAAAGCATAAAGCCATACTGTTGTTGTATGGCCCCAGGCAGAGTTCACCCTGGTGTGGGGGAAGTCACATGATATATGATGACTTGTGCGACTGGTAGAAAAGTAGCTCCTCTGAACTGTTGCGTTCAACTCTACCTAATCTGTCTAATTTGGTGTACCTAGTACACTACTGTACTTTTATGGTTGCTTTGCTAATGTGAACCTGGCTAATATTATATGACAGATTTACACACAGATACTTTGAACTCTGAGTTCTTGTCTTTACATCACACCCCAAGGGAGCAACACATCAATGAAAGTTTTTTTGCACATAGAAAAGACATGAAGGCCATAGGCCTTTTATCCTGGAAAACCAAAGAGTTTCCACTGGATATTTATTTACCAAAATCCATGAGGCTTACATCCCAATATTTGATTGATATTAGTTATTTGTATGTAGGGATATCTGGGAGGAAACTTGTACCTCCTGTAATATCCTCCTTATTGCTTCTCTTGGTGCATCATCATAATTCTGTGGGTCCACTGATAACAGTTTCATTACCCGTATTTTGCCATTTGGGCAAGATGCAAACACATCCGTGAATGTGCCCCCTCTGTCTATTGCAAACTGGAAGCCTTTGGCACCCATTTATACCTAAAACATAAATTTCACAATTATTATAAATGCACCGTTAATAAACAAGTAGAGTTTCAAACTACATACTGAAATTAAATAAAGTTATCAGTACAGAAAAGGCTGTTATTTTGGCTAGTTCACATTTATCAATCAAAAAATTTGGATTTATAAATGTTATACTTAGTATTTTTATAAATATTAAATTAAGTAATATTAATTATTACTCATCTAAGTTATTACTTATTACTCAATGTATTTATTACATGTAGAACACACAGGTGTCTCTTATGATATCATCATGTTTCATATATCATCATGTTTTGACTCTATCACCAGTTCGGAAAAAGATTCTACTGAGAAGAGCCAGCAAGAAATTCAGCAGTTGCCCTTTTAATTTATTACCTCCTTAAAATACAAACAGTGCTAAAGTTATGTAGGATCTCAATTGATATCAAATACAGATTGTTGAACTGAGCTGAACCATACAGTACAGAATTCAATTCATAATCATAACTTAACAAAACATTGCAATATTATTATGTTACAATGACATAAAAAATAAACAGATAATATTGTAATTATTTCATACAAGAATAAGGTATTATTTGTGATAATTTTAGTAACACATGATAAGAACAAGCGGCTTATGTATCCTACTTCTGCCTGTGTTTGTTTTATTTCCAATTTTTATCTTTGTTATTTTTACTTGCAGTGGTACAAATAATAATTCAAAATATTAGTTATTAATTAATTACTTTTTATTTAATTTATATAATTTACTTAATTATTATCCTAGTTACTTGTCTCTCCACACTAAGTGATATTATTTTGTGGATTACCGATATTACCACGATACTACAAAAATTGTACCAATTATCACAGTGTGAATTGTGATCACTGATAATTTTGTAAATGTCAGATGCACCGTGCACGTCAAATGAACTGATAACAGAATCTTGTCTTGGTATAATCGACTCTATTGATTAGATATGAAGACTGAATATCTATCATCATATTTTATTAGCAGTTAAGTCCAGTCAGAGTCAGAAACTTATTTTTAACAGAAATTGAAAAAAAATAAGAGTATGTTCCGATATACACTGCGAGCTTTGTTCTTACTGGGGAGACATTCGTTCCGTTTAGAAGATATTATACTATGTAACTAATACCACTATCATAGTTCTAAGTTTTTTCTTTTACTAACATTACTAACATTAGGTAACGTTATCATATAGTATTGAGTATTATTTATAATGGATGACATGTCTGTAAATAAAAATATTTATTTATTCTTATAAAATTGGTAACTAGTATTTAAACGAGCGAAAATAAATTTAAAAGGTGTTAAAAAAACAGAATATAGAGTACTGAAATACAAAATCCAACGACTACAAATATTGAAAATTTTGACTTGAAAATACTAATTTGAGTAACTGGTTATTCAGAAAGTTCAGTTTAATAATTCTGGGAAAACTTTTCTATTTTAGGGTCAATTTTATGGCTTACATTATGCATACATTTTATTTCAAGAATGCTGCGTTATATCCTAATCTAGGTGTTCCAAATATCATCTTGGGCAGTGAACCAACGACTTACAAAAAAAAACTAAAACAAGCCGAAATATAACGCAAAAACGGCCGCGGACACAAAAATGAGATAAGAGCGATGTGACAGCTTATTCTATGTTTTAATTCGATTGATCGTATATCGTGTTCGATTGATGTAAACGAATGGGTTACGCCAGAAGACTCGTTTCGTTGCTCCTTCATTCAGCTTCACCTACTCGACCTTCGTTTCGCTACAGAGGTCACCGGCCCCCCCTAAATTTGTACGAGAGAATTTGTATTTTCAAAATAATAATATACTAAAATAGAAAAACAAAATAACCTAATAATATTAACAGCGCAGTTCACAAGAACATCCTAAAAGGTATATTTTTGAAGCACTTAATGTATTAGCTCAAACCGGTAATAAAGTTACTTACTTACTTAGTTTAGTAGTCACTTAACTAGTTAGTATTTTAGTCACTAGCTTTAGTGTTACATTCACTCACTTAAAATTTTATTTTACTGTACTCAAAGAGAGCAATAATTAATCTACTTAAAATTTTACTTTACTGTATAAAAGAGAGCAATAGCTAGTTTAATTATTGTTCTCTTTTAGTACCACACTTTATATATTTTTTGTAATTTACTACTGTCGCAAGTTAAATAAATCCTCCGCAAACTTATAAAGTATTCCTTTAACAGTCTTCAATTAATTTTTTAGTCGCTCGATTAATAATATCGCTTATATAACTAAGGCATTAAAGTTTAATTACGAATGTAAAATATTTGTATTTAAGACCTTTTGTCTACGTAAAAACAAGGTGTCGGTGACGCAAATACACAAGCTTACCCCCTAAAAAAAAAAAGTGCTCAGCGCGGCTAAAAAAGTTTTCACTTCAATAAAACTATTTTATTGTACTATGATTACCTTAGTGCTACCTTAGGTACCTATTAGGTATAGGTATACCTAATCTAAAATGATTACTATCAGACGTACTCGAGCGATGCCTGCAGAAGATTAAAAAAGCTTACCCTTCTACCCTTAGCTTCTACCCCTGCGAGGTGAAATATGTAGGTAGAAGTTTTCCATCGGAAACGGAAACATTGTTGATATACACTAAAAACGAGTATTGTGTAATGTTTTTGTGTAGTCTGTCGGAAAAACCCCAAACACGCGCAGTAGACTTGGCACTATTCGTATGCATAACTTAGAAAGCAAGTATATTCTATGCATAACTGAAATACATTGGGTATGTTCCGATATACACTGCGAGCACTGCTCAGTTCTCTTACTGGGGAAAAATTCGATCTGTCATGGACCGACAGTATACTGTCGCAGTATCCTAAGAACTATCCTATCGCCATTTTTGTATTGTGAGCACTGGCGTTTTCGAGGTAAGGTGCTTTCAGTGCTGACTGCGTTCCGTTTTAAACAGTAACCAGTAACTATAAATGAACGGCTTCGCAGTATACTAAATAATTGACGTCACACCTTACAAAGCTGGCAGTGTATATCGGAACGTACCCATAAAGTGTAGTTTTTTGTTTTTTATGGCAATGTCATCGTCATTCTGTCATTCTCGTTTGTCTTTGACGCATTGAACAGAGACAATTATCTTAATTTATGATCATGGAGGATACGCATTGAATTTGACGTCTGTTTGACGTTGTTACTTTCGTTACTTGTCTCTGACGTCAACAAAGGGAATCATTTTTGAAATTAATTGCCGATGTTTTGAATTTCATGATTTTGAGCTGTTTTTCACAAAAAAGATTCGTTTCACTTGGCGAATATCTGAGAAGAATGGGTCGCCGAAACCGTAACGTTAATAAATTTGCGCAAAGGAAAAGGGACCGCAAAGAACAGGTTAAAAATGGTTACATTTTATGAACCACAGTGTTTATAGTTTTAAACTAAATATTCTTATATTTTATAGGAAAAGAACCGTCAAGAAAACCCGGCACCTGATACTCGTAAACATTACGAAGATATTGTACGCGAAAATGCGGCTTTTGAGGAATATTACAAGGTGAATAAAATATTGAGTTAACACATAAATTGAGGTTAGATTTAGTCTTATTGATGTTATAAAACGCGTGTAAATTAACGTACTTACATTATTTAAGATTATAATATATAATTAGTTTAATATAGAATATCTAAATAGTTGGTTGAATTTATTTAATTCATTACTGATAAATGTTTTTTTTCTATATATAGGTTCAAAAAGTATGCCCAGAAGATCAATGGGAAGATTTCATGAAAAGTATAAAGGAAAACCTACCTACCGCATTCAGGATAACAGGTTCCAAATGTGAGGCAAATGCCTTACTGAAAATTGTAACAAGTGAATATTTCTCTGAGATACTCAACATGAAGTTAAAAGTGGAGGGGCAGGCGGAAGAAGAAATTAAGCCTATTAATTTACCTTGGTAAGTTCATTCAATCAACCAGATTTATCCTGGTGAAACTAAACTCGCAGGCATATTTAGCGGAACATAAAAAAAAGGTTTGATATCAGTATCATATAAGGTTGCTGGCTGGCTTATACGTTATTTAATTTAAAAAGAAATATTTTCAAATTAAGAAAATAACTGAACATCACATTTTATGCAGTTGTTTTAATTTTATTCAAATACACCTTATCTGGAGCGAACTTCGAGTATTTCTTCCTTCTGAGTTTGATTTAAAATTTCATTGAAATGCTGTTTTTTGTTAGTTTTTTTAATCGCATATCTTTCTGAAGTTGATGACTGAATTATGCCTTACTTAGTCCCAACGGAGATTGCCAGGGCACTCGAAATGCGAAGAAATGGTCAAACCTACAGTGATATCCAGAGATCTTCGGCGACCAGTTTCAAAGATCCATCACAGACCGGACCGGTACTTATGTGAGAAGAGCAGGACAAGGCAGAAAAAGACGCACTTCGAGTAGGGATGATCGTTTCATTCGGCTTCGTGTATGTAGGAACCCCCGTTTGACGGCCGTCCAAGCCCGACATGAGTTAGAAGCAGTGCGGGGTGTAACCGTAAGTGAGCATACGGTACGAAGAAGGCTCGAAGAAGCTGGTTTGGGTTAATTTGTGCCCGCCAAGGCTCCAAGCCTCCAAGGCTCCAAGGCTCCAAGGCTCGAGGTAAATCATCGTAGAAACAGGTTAACTTTTGCTCAGGAACATCGACCAATGGAGTAAGTTATTGTTTAGTGATGAGTGCAGAATTCTCTTAAATCAAATTGACGGCAGGCAAAGAATATACAGACGCAAAGGAGAACGATACATTCAGACAAATTTTGAAACTACAGTTGCATATGGTGGTGGATCAATAATGGTTTGGGCGGGCTTTTGTTTGGGAGTTCGCACAGACTTGGTAGTGATTGACAGAGGGAGTCTGACTGCAGACCGCTATATCAGAGAAGTTTTAGAAGAAAATGTCGTACCGTTTGCCCCATATATCGGTGAAGATTTTGTTTTTATGCAGGATAATGCTCGGCCGCATACCGCTCGGGTAACTCAAGCTTATCTTAATGATATGAATATCACTGTTATGGAGTAGCCGGCGAGATCACCGGATATGAACCCAATAGAGCACGTTTGGGATTTGCTGAAAAGAAAAGTTAAGTCCAGAATTCCAGCTCCTGCCAACATGGGAGAACTGCGAATCGCCGTATTTGAGGAATGGCGGAGACTATCCCAGGAGACCATCGATAACATCATTCTCAGTATGCCTAGACAGGTAGAAACTTTAATAAGAGCACGTGGAGGAAATACGCGATATTAATCACCATTTTTCTAATTTAATTAATTGTTATTTTAATATTAAATTTCACTTTTCCCGGTTACGTGAAAAGTTAAAAAATGTACCATTTTTCACAAATAGCCTTTACTCGCAAAATCTGTTCTTAATGTGATCTCATTTTAAGTAAAACAAGTGAAACTTTAAATAACAAAAGAAGTGTAGTAAGTAGATTTTAATATAAAACCATATTTTTTTAATTAAGGACCTTTTTTTTATGTTCTGCTAAATATGCCGGCGAGTTTAGTATCCATTGTGTGAACCAAACTTTATAAAGTACATAACTAGAAGATGTCTGTAACTTTGTCTGTGTGGTATTTCAATTCCTACAGAACCTCTTTAATTTACCGGGATAAAGAGGAGCCTATGTTTTCCCTCTGTACTATATTTCATTTCATATTTGGTTTAAAAGTGTTTACCATACATATTACCAAGGTTTGCATAATGAAGTTAATAATTGTGTTATTATTATAGTGTCAAAATGTTATAGAATGAAGTTGGTAGGGTTATAAACTGTGTATATACAATCTATTACATAATAAAGACATTTTCAAAACAAGCAAAAAAACTATTTCATCAAAATTGGTTGCAAAGTTGGGCTGTGAAAGATAGGACATTGGAGGTGGAAAATATGATTATAGTGTAGTGATGACTGTAGTGACACAGTAAACAGATACAATCTGTTTACTGTGGTAGTGATTAACAAAAGCACCAGTAATTCTTCTGATTTTTTTTACTTTTAAGATGTTCTTACATGACTAATCAAATTGATTTGAGTTCTAGTGTATTGTCTTCCTATCAAGAAACTTAATTTTTGATTAAGCTCCTTGCTCACAGGCTATAATATTGGTGATATATAATAAGAGTGTGGACTATTATGATGATGAGTGCTACCTGTGCTATCATTTATGGAATTAGGTGACATATTACACAGTGAAAGAAAATATTGTGAGAATACTGAGAGTTCTCAATAATGTTTGCAAAGATTTGTTAAGTACATATACCATTCCACACTTGACTAGCATTGTATTCTATGCATAAACCCTTCTCATTCTGAGAGGAGACTTGTGCTCACAAATGGGTGAGTGATGGGTTGATTGGTGGAGTTGTAACAAGATGTAGCATAAGAGACACATGTATGTCCTATATGAAATACACAAATTGAGTATTGAGTTTTGATAATGATGATGAAGTGCTTAATTCAGGTACCCAGGAGGTCTCGCATGGCAGCTGCGTCTAACGCGCACGGATATCCGACGTAATGAGGCACTGTACCGTCTCCACAACTTCCTTGTAGCGGAGACCGCGGCTGGCGGCGTGTCGAGACAAGAAGCGGTTTCTATGATACCCCCAGTTGTTCTACAAGTGGAACCTCACCATAAGGTACTTCACTCTCAAATAAATATTTATTCTTTATAAATTCTATGAAATACACGCTGATACCTGCAACTTGAACCGTGTGGATTGAAGTTTTTTGGTTCCCTCGGGGACTTGTTGATTTTCCGGGATAAAAAGTAGCCTATTAGTTATTCCAGACTATATTCTATCTCGGTTAGAACTTTCCAAAAATGCCATGGGAACTCCATAAGTTTTGGGATTAAACGTTTCCTATGTCTGTCTCCAGGATAACTTCTCAAATTTGTGGCTTATTCACACACTTAACTAAACTAAAATGACAGGTCCAACTCCAATTCAAGTGATTTAGTGGTGCCAATTTAGTTTAATTTTAGTTAGAACTAGCCTCTGCCTTTCTTTTAAATTGCGCTTGTTCCTTAACTATTTTGGTTCCTTTTTGTAGGTATTAGATATGTGTGCAGCACCAGGCTCAAAGACTGCACAACTTATTGAGTTTTTGCATTCAGATGAAGACAAAACTCCTACAGGTAAATATGTATTCTATGTTATGTGATAGTGTTATTTCTTGTTTTAGTAATTTTTATTAATGTATTTAAAATAATGCTACGATGGAGTTGACTGTCATGTTCTGTAGAATAAAAATCCCAAAAAAAAGATATTAAAAAAAATATTTTAGCTCCCTAAATAAGTTATTGCAACAACTAATAAGTCTTTTAATAAAACATTAAGCTCTGGGTCAGACACATCAAACAACGCGCTATGGCATCGTGTCCAATGTTTCATTACAAGAAATTGGGTACTTAGTAACCTGGGTTTGATTCCCGGCAGGGTCAATTTGGGAATTTATAATTTCTGAATTTTCTCAGGTCGGGTCTGGTGGGAGGCTTCGGCCGTTGCTAGTTACCGTCCTACCGGCAAATACGTACCGCCAAGCTATTTAGTGTTCCGGTCCGACGCATTGTAGAAACCGACTAGGGGTATGGGTTTAATATGAACCTATGGGAATGAACTACCATTCCCCAAAAGGGCTATAACTTGTACTAGAATAATTAAAAAAAAAACAGACAGACAACAGAGTCTTAGGTTTTAAAGAAAAATGAGTTGGATTTCGGTTTATACATCCTTTGGCAACTTCAGCATAATTCATAATTTTTATTGTGCCAGATTGTGGGTAACAACAGTTGTTATCTTAAAAAAATGAATCCCTTTCACAATTTACCGCCAGTGGCAGTGTGCAAAATTATACATGTACATCCTTAAATTACGTTTTTTGTTTATCAATTACTTATAATATAGGTATATCCAACATAATTCCCTTAAGTCCAACCATTTAAACTGTGTCAATATAATAATGTACGTTGAATAATTTTCATTTATTTATTTTTTCCATTTTCAATGCCAATTAGTAAATAATTAAAAAAAATTGATTATTATAAATTTATATTATAAATTATATAAGAGTAAATGTCAAAATTATGTAAAAACAAATAATAAGTAAATAATTCATACATCAGCTATGACACCTTTTAAAGGACATTGACCATCGCCCATACAAAGTTCGCCTAAGAACCAACAGTCATGAAACATACATTATCCGATTCAAAATAACACATAAATATCATTCAAAGTAAATTTAAACAACGGACACTTCAGAGAATTTATTTATTACCGATAATATTTTTGATTTTGAGGTTAGATATGGAATGTTAGTTAATTTAGAGTTGACACAAGATTCAGGTTATTTTATTAGCTCCCAGGAGGTTAATAATTATATGGGAATATATACCACCTGGATGACCGTTCTTTATACGGAACTCAGCTTTCTCGAACAACACTTTTTATTTTCAAGAATAGTAACCACACAATTGTCACGAAAAGTAAACCAGGTACAGCCATACTATAAAGTCGATAAATAAAGATCGGTACTGCTTAAAATATCGATTTTTTATCGTTTTTACCTTTGCCATCCCTATAAAATAATGTCTTTGTCAATCTCAGCACTAAAAAAATGGAAAAGATGGCATTTTATCTCACGCGCACACTAAGACAAAATATATTTGTTTTCTGCTCGTATCGTTAAGAGAGCCATTTTCAATATTATTCTTCCTTCTCGTGTTATCTAAACGCTTTAAACTGTTTTAGTTCTTACTCTTACTTGACGTTTCCAGATGGAAAAGATGGAAAATCGATTAAATTCCCATTTTTTTCATTATTATTATTTAGAAGTGTCCGTTAAATTCTAGTTATTAAAATTTAAGGTACAAAATAAATTAAGATTTACTGTGTTTCAATTCCGTGTTGATTCTTAGGCAAATTTGGACAATGTCCTTTACATAAATTAAACATAGAAAATTTTGAATAGAAGCAGGCGTTACTTTGCGGAAGTCCATGATAGTGAATGAACTAGAAGTTTAATTCGCTATAATCCGCTACAGTAGACAAATCTGTGTGGTACAGTGCGTGTCTTTCACCTGCAACATGCGACACCCACCACCCAGCAATTCGCACAGGCACAACACCACACCACACAAATCCTCCAAATCACTCTCAACGTACGTTTCACTCCGACACCGGAGCATCTTCAAGAGATGTTGACAATCGTGCATTGTCGAGTCAACATCTCCTGAAGATGCTCCGGTGTCGGAGTGAAACGTACTTACGTTACTCAGATAAACAATCATTAAGGTAAATGTATCACTTACACTATAGTAACTCTTCTTACTTAGAATGTCAAAAATTACTCGTTTAAACCTTATCAGTGGCAGATCCTTATGGCAATTTGGAAGTTTATTGAACAAAGCCACAGCCATACAATGTAAATTTTTTGCGCATAGGCCAGCCTTCTTGGTGGCACCCAGGGTCTATTTTGTGGCCTACTGTTTGGATACTTTTCACTCAGTGTAGGAAACAAATCGGGATGCTTTTTTACGAAAAGCAATGCTTCATATATATAAGAATAAGAATAAGAATAAGAATAAGAATAATATTTATTTTCATAAATGATTGACATGATTAAATAACGGTCCCTACCCTCTACGCTAGGATAACCTGTATTGCAGAGGGTAGTTCCTTCCAATGATACATGTGAAAATATAACTAAAAACTAATTACTTATTTATGTGTGGAAAACTGAGCGTATCTGCGTGTGTATGTGTATGCGTGTGTGTGTGTGTGTGTGTGTGTGTGTGTGTGTGTGTGTGTGTGTGTGTGCGTGCGTGAGTGTGTGTGCATGTGTGCGTGTGTGTCGGTAGGTGTATGTGTGAAAGTGCAAGTGTAAGTGCGCGTAATGCTATTTTGTTATTTTTAAAATATTTTCAGTTGCATCGTAGCCCTTGGGTGCTAGCCAGCTTCTAAGAGATTTAGCTAGGTTAAATTTATTAATTTTATTCAAATTTATTTCTTTGTTAGCCCTACTAAATATATTATATGCATATGATGAGCTGAATTCAAATTGCGATTGGGCAAAACTTGTGTTAGCAACTGATAATGGAAATTTTACTACTCTTTTGTTATTATTTATAGTGCAGTGATCAAATTTTGAGTGAAAACGTAAAATTATTGAAATTAAGTAATGTTGACGAACGTTGAGTAGACTGCATTCTCTGTATAACTGGTCAGTTGGGTATCTAAAAGGTTTTTTAAAAATAGTTTTGAGTAAGGTTCTGTGCGCTCGTTCTAACTGAAGCAAGAACGTTTTTCCAGCCCCACCCCATGCACAGATACAATAGGTCATGATCGGAAGACACAACGATCTATAAACCATCATTGTCGTCTCAATAGGCGCAATTTCTCTTAGATTTCTGAATAACGGAATAAGTTTCTTAATTCTATTAGAGGTATTCTGAATATGAGCTGACCATTTAAGATGTTCATCTAATGTTATGCCAAGATATTTTACAGTTGCCTCTTTGGATAAGATATCACAGCTACAGATGCCTTTGTTAGTTTTCCGATTACAAGGGTACGTGTGAATAGGAAGTTTAAGGTATTTGTCAGGATTATTTCTAATTGATGTACTAAAACACACATATTTTGTTTTCGCGGTGTTAATTGTAAGTAGGTTATCTTCTAACCACGATGTAATTTGTTGAAGTCCTTCTACAGCGAGCGACTTCGCTTCTTCCCAATCACTACCTTCGAATAAAACGACAGTATCATCCGCAAAACAAACAATGCGTCCAGATTTTGGGGACAAACTACAGAGTGGATTAATATAAGCAAGAAATAAGGTAGGTCCCAAGACACTCCCCTGGGGGACACCATAAGTAATGTTAGAAAATTCACTCGTGACGTCGCTTATTTTAACACACTGCTGTCTTCCTTTTAGGTAGCTTTTAAACCACTCCAAAGTAATACCCCTCACTCCCATGCTGGAAAGTCTATCGAGTAAGATAGGGATTGACACGGTATCAAAAGCTTTTTGTAGGTCAAGGAAAATGCCAATACATTTCCTTCCCTCATCAAGACATTTTGTGATTTGATTGGTCACTTCTAGTACCGCATCCAGTGTAGATCTGTTGGCTCTGAAACCAAATTGGCTTGTTGCAAGGAGGTTTGATTGCTCAAGATACTTCACTAATCTGGAGTTAGCAACTTTTTCCACTATCTTACTCAATACACTTAACAGCGATATAGGTCTGTAATTGGAAACCAACCTCTTATCTCCACTTTTATGAACTGGAATTACGACGGCCTTTTTGAAAATATCAGGAAAAACACCAGACGACAAACTCAAATTCACTAAGTGAGCTATAGGTTCTAGGAGTAGATTTTTAAATCTTTTAATAAAATAAGTACTTATATTATCGCATCCAGACGCACTACTGTTCTTAAGTTTTACAATAATCTTATGAACTTCATATATATCGGTTGGGTAAAACATAAGCGAATTGAGGGGAGCATTTGATGCTACATTGGCGTTATTCTTTTCGTGCTGCCCATCTAATTTGTTAATTATTGAGGTTGCAAGATCATGCCCTATACTAGAAAAATATTTATTCACATGAGCTAAAGATTCTTCAGGGGTATCCATAATATTTAGTAAGGCTGCAGCGGATGCATTTGATTTAGGTAAGTTACATATTTCTTTGACAGTGTCCCAAGTACCTTTCGAATTACCAGTATTTTGTCTAAGTTTCCCTTGTAAGTATTTTCTTTTTAGATTCTTAAGCAAGGTGTTACAAATATTTCTATATTGTGAATACGTCGTCTTGTTTAATTCTGTTGGGGATTTCTTAAATATCCTATGAAGGCGATCCCTTTTCCTCATACATTTGACGATACTTAAGGTAATCCACGGTTTAATGGGTTTTAGTTTTTTAGAAACAGTTAAGACATGTGTATTATTAGAAATTATATCATTTATACTATTGACTAAGAAATTTGCTGCAATATTTGTGTCAGTCAAGTTAAAGTAATTTTCCCAGTTTAATTGAGTTAGGCTTTTCTCCATCTCTCTATAGTTATGAGTATATCTAATCGTGTTATTCGTTAAAGATTTATCTATTTTATTGCATAGTTTTAAATTTAATAGAATAGGTGCATGGTCTGTAATAGTGGGTTCAAAGACAAAGGTTCGTGGGTTTTGTATATTTTTGATAAAGACTTGGCAGTGGTAATATTTTATTTTTCCTAAACAGTGGTTTGCAGCTGTCTAAAGGTTCGGCCCGGAAAATAGATCTCATGCAAGCCTTTTGCTTAATAAACACCTTTATACTTTTACATAAAAAATAGCCTGTGCAGTGTGATACTTATTCCATACTATACTTATTCCATTACTTGCTCCAGGATTCAAGCTGCCTCTGTACCAAATTTTGTTAAAATCAGATTACGATTTTAAACAGACACACGCATTGGCATAGCAACAGTTTATTTGTAACTAGATGATGCCCTCGTCTTCGTCCGCATGGATTAAGTTTTTTATTTCCAGGGGAACTCCTTTACCAGGATAAAAAGAATCCTATGTCCTTCCCCGGAATGTAAACTATCTCTGTATAAAATTTCATCAAAAACGTGTGTTTAGTTGGGCCGTGTAAGCTTAGCAGACAGACGGACAGACTTTCGCATTTATAATATTACTATGGATATAAATGTATAAGTATGGATTATTGTCCTCAGGCTTCGTAATGGCGAACGATGTAGATAACAACCGTTGTTACATGTTGGTGCATCAGGCCAAGAGGCTCAACTCCCCATGCATCGTGATAACCAACCATGACTCAGCTGCCATGCCTTCTCTACTTATCACGGATGAACAGGTAAACTAATAATTACTCTTACCAATATAATTCGTCCATCATCCATCCATCCATCCTGTAAATTATTAAAAGCGATATTTTGCCGCTGGTTTGCTGTCCGCCGTTGGGTCGGTATGGAACCGGAATTCCTCTGTATTATAATACAATACAATATATAAATAGTAATACGACCTAAACTCACCCGCCCGTTGCTTCGTGTTAACCGCTGGATTCGGTACCGCAATCACCGCTCAGGAGTCCATGTAGCACAACTTATCACTCTCACAACGTACCCCGACCGCAATATAATACATACTCTTATATTTTTATCCGTCAGTGTTTAGGTTTTTAAATGTGGTGTGTCGTGTAGTGTGCCAGCAACATGCGACCGAAAAAGGTTGCATATATATTGAACACATCCACTACCCTACAGCCCATTACGTCTCACTGCTGGGCACAGGCCTCCACTCTCATAGGAGAGAGTGAATTAGAGCTTAGACCCACCACGTTGCTCCAATGCGTGTTGGCGGACTTTGACGACTATTATCATGTAAGTGATAATAACCGGGACCGACGGCTTAACGTGCTCTCCGAGGCACGGGGGTGAAACACCACCAACTTCCTAACTCCGGGCTAGTAGTGAGAGTTTCTAATCTGAAAAACCCAATACCTAATATTATTGTCCGACCCGGAACTCGGGACCTCGTCGGCCGCAGTCCAACATGTTAACCACTAGACCAACGAGGCACTTCATCCATCCATCTGCCTGTATTCGTCCACTGCTGAACATAGGCCTTTTGCAGAGCGCTCCACCACACACAGTCCAATATAATTATTAAATACATTCTTCCAAAAAATTCAATATCTGCATCCTTTGTTAGTTTTAAGTTTGGTAACCATTTTAAACAATTGATTAAAGAAAAAAATCGAAATTCTATTTCATACAAACTCTCATATTAAAAGTGCATTATTATGTTTGATAAAAAGTTGCTGATTTGATTGGATTGACATCCTTATTCTTTTACACGTGTTTACAAAGGGGCTGATTCTGTAGTGCACTAAAATGACGGCATTAAAAATATTGCTAACCCTTTCATAATACACCCTGCGGAAGGAGACAGAACTAGATTTAAAGCTGTCATTAGATTGTGTTATACAGAATTGGCCTCAATGTCCAAGTAATACTTATACAAAAACTTAAAATCGAAGGTTCAAAGAGTATGGATTTGACCTGCTCCATCAATGGGCTGATTTGCAATAATTAATTATTATAATTAGTGTCTGAAAAGAGCCCCAGTTGAATTTATCACTGGTTCTCTTCTACAAACTGTGCTTTCATTATCGGTTCCTTCTCTAGGACTTCTTACATTCATACTCTCTTAAGCCCTAAACACACGACGCGTGAGTTAATTTTTACTTTTCTAACAGAATCCCGAACAAACGAAACCATTAAAGTTCGATCGCATACTGTGCGATGTCCCATGCTCTGGCGATGCGACTCTGAGGAAAAATCCCGACATATGGCTGAAGTGGTCCACGGGCAATGGGAACAATTTACACGGGTAAGAGATATCAGAGATACCAAATGATTATATTCAAATCTATAATACTAATATTATAAATGCGAAAGTGTGTTTGTTTGTTGGTTGGTCCTTCAATCACGGAGCAACGGATCGACTTGATTTGTGACATATGCGTATATGCTGCACAGGAATAAAAAAAAACTTATACCAATCGGACGAAGTAGCAGGCATCAACTAGTAATTTATAAGATGAGATTTTAAATTTTAAGATGAGATTTTAAATTTTAAGAATTTATAAGACACGGTTTGTTTAACTTGACAAATGATTTAATTAAGTAATTATTGATTTGTAGATGTCCTTTGATAGCAAAATGCTTGTGCCCCGCATGCAACTCAAGTGCTAACTATTGTATGTTCATGGTACCATAAAACAGACACCTTCACGCTAGTGTCTAGATCAACTAAACATTATTTCTAATTGATCGATGCTGCCGATTCAACGAAAGCACACTTGATTTTTTATGACAAAATTAATTCTACTATGGCGAGGTTTGGGATACTCTTCCTAGATCTGTGTTAACGGTTAAGTAAAGGCGTCCTTCCCTGGAAAACAACCTATCTCCATACCTTTCATCCAAATGGGTTGTAAAGAAGGACCGTTAAATAGCAGCCAGACTGACTTTCGGATTATTAATATTAGTATGGATTCCAGCATGTTGCGTTTTTTTTTGCATTATGGATTAGAGAAACACTAGTGGGGTGTCTTGTAATGACGTGTTGTGTGGTGTCTCTCTCTGGGTCTATTACACTGCACTTTTCAAAGAGCCCTGTGGTAAGGGTGGGCGTGACCGCTAGTTAAATCAAATTAGGGACCCTTTCTCCCTAGATCTTATTACACTACACTGATTCAATTGATAGGGTCCCTTGCGAAAGTATAGTGTAATAGGCCTATAACCTTAATGTATGAAACCGATATGCTTCTGTCGCGTCACGAAACGCAAGTATATTTCCAATCGTTAAACTTTGTTACCGCCAGCATCCAATACCGCATCCTTCGCCGCGGCTGTGAGTTGTTATCCATCGGGGGCAGACTGGTCTACTCGACTTGTTCCTTCAACCCGATAGAGAATGAAGCCGTCATACATCGTTTGCTACAAGAAGTTGGAGACACTGTCACACTAGTGGACGTGACGGGTCTGCTGCCAGGCTTGAAGTTCCATAAAGGTATGTTGTCTTAATGTCCTATGTCCCCCCAGTGGGGCAGAGGGCGTTTACAGTGTTCTGTAAACGTTTACAGTGTGTTTTGTACAGGCGTTTACAGTGTGTTTTGTAAAGGCTCCATTTCTAGAGGCTAGAAGCTACACCCTTGACCTTATCCGATGTCATGTCTGTCCAAAACCGTTCGCCGCCAAATTTGTTTGGGGGTAATAAAATAAAAAGGTATACCTTTATTTTATTACCCCCAAACATTTTATTCCCCACTAAAATGAAAGAAAAGTGTGTTTGTTGGTTGTTTCCTTCAATCACGCTGCACCAGAACAACAGATTTTCTGAATGTGTGTGGTTATAAAGTACTAGCTGATACCCGCAACTTCGTCAGTTATTTTCTTCTCGCGGGAACTCTTTAATTTTCCGGGATAAAAAGTAGCCTATGTCCTTCCCCGGGATGCAACCTATCTATCTGTCTGCTACACTTTAACGACCCATCTTTTCAACCTATTTTGATGACATTTGGTTCAGAAATAGGTTGCATGATTGCATCCCAGGAAGGACGTTTTTACTTATCTTGGAAAATTATTGTTCATAATGTTATCAAAGGTATGATATTCTGAAAATCCGCACTTTGCCAGCGTGATGGACCCTTCTCATTCTGAGAGGTGAGTCGTGCTCTGGGCTGGCAATGGGTCAAATGTCAATGGTCAAGGTCAATGATTTAAACACAAGTTTTTTTTTACTTGACTACGGCAAAGCCACAAAAAAAGGGAAGGGTTATAATTTTAGCAATCTATGTATATATACGTATGTTTGTACCTTTTAAACCATTGGTTGCCTGGAAGAGATCGCTATGAAGCGATAAGGCCGCCAACTTGTATACTTCTTTTGTTATTAGCTAAGTTTACTGTTGTTATTGTTTTTTGGTGTACAATAAAAGTATATTCATTCATTCATTTGTAGCGCCTTAACTACTGAGCCGATTTTGATGAATGAGGTGTAAATCGATTCGTTATAATAGTCCGGATGACATTGGCTATCTTTTATAATAACAAAATGAATATGACGGATGTTGCATCCGAAAAAGTGGGGGTCTCTAAAATTTTTTGCTAATGTATCAAATGTCATGTCAAATAAAATAGGAGTAAATTCTGAGTTCACAAATATGCATAACAGTACAATGTTCAAATATACCAAGCGACAGAAAATCTATTTTGCTGTAGTTGAATTAAAGTTTTTTTTAAACCTTTTGATCTAGTTTTCATTATATAAGGTATGACACATTGGCGTCCTGCTTCCAAGGATATGGTATTCTACGACAAGTTTGAAGATGTACCAGAGAAATGGCAAACTGTCGTAAGGCCGCAAATGTTCCCGCCCAAGCCTGACGACCTGGACAAATACCATCTGGACAGATGGTGAGTTGTGGTATATTAATCTATCATCTTGTATATAAAAAATGTAGATGGTAGCAAAAAATGTAACTGAAACATCTCACAGTTATTTTTTCCAAAAAATCTTACCAAAGAGTTCTCACAGATTTTTTAAAAATCTGTTAATCCTTAAATCATTAATATTTCAGCGTAAGAATTCTACCACACCACCAAGATACGGGCGGATTTTTCGTCGCGGTTTTCGAAAAAACTGCCCCCTTACCTTGGGAGAAGGACCAATCGAAACCCCAAGAAACTGAACCAGTGGCAGAGAAGGAGATAAAAGAACCCCCAAAGAAGAGGAAAAGGATGGGCGGTTATAGAGAAGATCCTTTCGTTTTCTTCTCTGGTGACACAGAAGATGTATTTCCTTCTATAAAAGAGTTCTATGACCTTAAAGAAGAATTTGATCCTAAGTGTTTACTCACCCGCTGTCACGTTGGGAAGAAGAAAAACATATATTTAGTTTCCTCAACAGTAAAGGATGTTGTACAGAAGAATGAAAACAATATTAAGATTATCAATACCGGAGTCAAGACTTTTGTGAGATGTGATAACAAAAATATGAAGTGTCCCTTTAGGTGAGTAGACTTTGATAACTGGTTTGAGCTGATAGTTATTTTATAAAAGGTGCCATTGAAATAAATAAATAAATAAATCAGTATCAAAATATAACATAAAAATCGTGCTATGCGCCCATTCTGATCACCATAAAAATATAAGCTAAAGTCCGTAAAGCTAAGTACCAGCTTTCCTTAAAGTGAAGTTCTGAATCAGATTTTTTTAATACTGGAACATTTAATAATTTATTAACCTTTAGCAAAATAGGACCATAGAGAAATGTTTGTGTTTAAGCAACTTTTAAAATTTCAAATTACTATCTCGAATTAAAAAAACAGACTTTATGCATTTACATCTTTCCAAATTCGATAGATTCTGTCGATATCTAAAATATGTATTCCTTTTCAGATTATCTCAAGAGGGTCTTCAAAGTATATCCCGGCATATTGGCGTAAAGCGACGCCTGAACATATTGAAGGAAGATCTGATATTGGTATTACAGAATGACAACCCAAGCAATCCGCCCGATATTAAACTCTTCTCTGAACACACCCAGAACTTGGTAAAAGACTTCGGTAAGTTTAAAATTAACTGTTATATTTCCTGTAAACATTTTTTGAAGTGAAAACTTCTTTAGGCATGTTGAGTACTTTTTGGCAGGGGGTAAAAATGTGAATACCTCGCGTATTCACATTTTTACATATCGACACCATTCTTCTTAAGACAAAAGCTCTTATGTATAATAATATAGTACATTCGTAATTAAACTTTAATGCCTTAGTTTTAAGGTTTATATTAATAAGAGCTGTGTAACCGTAACCAACACCTCGCGTTGTTACGAAGACAAAAGGTCTTAAATATAAATATAGTATATTCGTAATTAAACTTTAATGCCTTAGTTTTAAGGTTTATATTAGAAATATATTTTTTAATTAGAAAAAAAAATTATATATTCGTTTTCACTTCTATCGGCAGTCCCAATGACTGCCAATTTTTTTTATTGCGAAAAAGGCTTGCTCCAGCATGCTCAGTGCAAAGCAATGATGGGGTCTAGGTTGGTTTGCATCAAAGTTATATCTCTTTCTTCAGGAAAAACAAAAGTTTAAAAGCCAAACAATAATAAAGAGATAAGTTGTCCTTGTACATGCCCTTTGAATTTTTATGTTTTGTTTTTAAGTTTGGTGCTAAATATATAAATAAATAAATAAAAATATGCTAAAGCCTGAAGACGACTACAGACACATCGCGTCACACTTGTTTATTAGGTACCCTTACCCTTAGTTTTAATTTGATTGATCGTATAAGAATTCGATGACATTAGCGTCAAATGAACCTTAAAGTTTTGATTTAGAGCTCAACTTCGTGTATTTCCACGTCACGTAACGTCCCATGTAACGTTTCCATTTCATTGAATGCTTATACGATCAATTGAATTAAAATCTAGGTTAAGGGTTACCGTATGCGTAAAGGCTAGAGACCCGTCTCTATACGCGCCCTATACGAGCGTGGTGGACACCACGTTCGTATAGTGCGCTTTGTTAGACTTATTTAGGTCACATGGTATTCATAATCATTTAAAATCATTAAAGGCTAGAGAGCAGTCATACGATACGAGTCTCTCGGACTGTGAAGGGTTTAGCCATAGTCCACCACGCTGGTCTATTGCGGCTTCAAACACTATGTTGCTCTGCAAATAACATGTCAATACTTGTTTCACAGCTACAGGCAGCTGTGTTCTGGACTACAAAGACCCGGAATCGAACCTGGAACTGACGTTAGTGGGCTGGCGCGGTGTGCACTCGCTGAGGGCGTACACCGCCACCCCGGACACTGTACACTACCTGCGGTTACTGGGAGCTGATTACAGCAAATACGGTATGGTTTACTTGAATCCATACTGATATTATATATACTAAATGTGAAAGTGTGTCTGTCCGTCTGCTACCTCTTCACGGCCTATCTTTTCAATCGATTTTGATGAAATTTGGTACAGAGGTAGGTTGCATCCCAGGGAAGGATATAGGATACTTTCTACCATAGGAAATTGGTGAGTTCCTGCGGGAATCAAAATCTTCTATAGGTCTGTTCGATTCGAAATTTCGTATCCTGTTACTTCGTGTCCCGAGGTTTTATAAATATTTAATTTATACGTCTTGTATATATGTCACCGTAAGATTGTAAAAACCGATAGATTATAATCTAACTCGCGAAATTGCAAACTGTCGAAAGATTACAATTTAACGCATTATTTTTCGGTAGATTGTAATCTGTTAGGTATATTAACCCGATAAAACGTACCTACCTAATTATTTATGTCGAACCCTAACCTAACCTACAAGAAACAGACAAGAAAACGTAAATACAATATACAGGGTTACAGGAAAAGTCGACCTAGATCCGTTAAGGGCGTGTAGTACACATCATTTCTGAATGATTTCACTATGGAACCCCCCATCCTAAACTTAACCGTTTTCGAGATATTCGAGTTTTAATTTTTTTTATGAAAATGCCCAATTTTTCGGCTATTGAATTGAATATTTTGAATTTTTTTGACTCTTATGATTATTTTTTTGGTTTTTTACATGAAGAATGAGATGCTTAATGACCTCAATGACTAAAATTGCACGTAAGTTAACTAAATAGGTCATTGTAGACGATCGAAACTTAAGAAAATAAGTACAAATTATAAAAAAATATTTTTCTTTTCTGGATATCTCAAAAAATTATTATGGCACTTGCTCTGCAGATGTGCTTAAAAACATCTACATTTTATCAGCTATCCAACGAGGTATAATAACCTAGGGTTGTATTTAAACTCATAGAAAAAAACATAGTTGAAAAGGTTCAGGTAGTAGGTCTAACGGGTCCCTCGGCTATTGTCCTTCAAGTTAATCCGGTGCGTGTGAGCGAGACAACTTACGATTTATGCAGGTGAGAGTGAGAAAAATAATGTGCAAAAACAAGTTTGGGGATACAACATGCCCATTGTTTTGTATTTGGTCGTTTGTTTGCTTGCCATCCATTTTAGTCTGCTCATGCGATTCGTCCATGGTAGATGCGAATTATTGTGCTTTCGGATTCCCACACGACTTGGCTTTGTTTTTGGACTGGCAGGCCTGTATCCTTATCACTACACGCCGGTACATGTAATTGAAGAAGGAGATCCCGCGAGACGCATGGACTTCTGCAGATTCATGCTCAATGCAGATATTGAGGACCCGAATTTCCTAAAATTAATATTGTGGACAGACGAATCCAAATTCGATAAGGACGGGATTACTAATTACCATAACGCACACTATTGGGCTCCTAAAGAACTAGGCAATCCAAATAAGAAAAGAATAAAGGGGTCACAACGACGATTTAGTGTAAATGTGTGGATGGGCATCATTTCCAACCATTTGATTGGGCCTTACTTTCTTCCAAACAATCTGAATGGTGAAACTTATGAAAATTTCTTAAGAGATCACTTAGGTGACCTACTAGATGATCTCCCATTACAATTACTGCGGGACATGTGGTTTCAACATGATGGCTGCCCTGCTCATTTCAGAAGAAGCGTTAGGGAATGGTTGGACACTAACTATCCTAACAAATGGATTGGACGAGGTGGTCCTTTACCCTGGCCAGCCAGATGTCCCGACCTGACCCCCATGGATTTTTATGTATGGGGGCACATGAAGAGCCTCGTTTACAGTGAGCCCAACCCCATATCGTCAGTGGAAGTTCTCAAAGAAAGGATAATTAATGCTGCTAACGACATAAGAAGAACATTAACCACTGGTGTAGTGAAAAGTGGACTACGTGATAGAATGAGAAAATGTGTGCGAAATAGAGGTGGACACGTAGAACATGAACTATAAAAATTTATTCAAAAACATTAGGTGAATAAATGTTATTTTGAACTGATTTATTGTTTCATTTAGCTTACTACAATCACCCATTAGACCTACTACCTGAACCTTTCCAACTATGTTTTTTTCTATGAGTTTAAATACAACCCTAGGTTGTTATACCTCGTTGGATAGCTGATAAAATGTAGATGTTTTTAAGCACATCTGCAGAGCAAGTGCCATAATAATTTTTTGAGATATCCAGAAAAGAAAAATATTTTTTTATAATTTGTACTTATTTTCTTAAGTTTCGATCGTCTACAATGAACTATTTAGTTAACTTACGTGCAATTTTAGTCATTGAGGTCATTAAGCATCTCATTCTTCATGTAAAAAACCAAAAAAATAATCATAAGAGTCAAAAAAATTCAAAATATTCAATTCAATAGCCGAAAAATTGGGCATTTTCATAAAAAAAAATAAACTCGAATATCTCGAAAACGGTTAAGTTTAGGATGGGGGGTTCCATAGTGAAATCATTCAGAAATGATGTGTACTACACGCCCTTAACGGATCTAGGTCGACTTTTCCTGTAACCCTGTATATTTCAAAAATTGATACTCAGAACATTGAACGGTTCACAATCTTTCGACAGTTTACAATTTCCCGAGTTAGATTATAATCTAACGGTTTTTACAATCTTACGGTGAATTCTGTATTTGAGAGGATCTCCCCAAAGTCGTAATATCCACGTCCCCTGTTAGCTTTATGCTGAATAACTATTTTAAACTATCGATTAAAGTAAAAAAGTGCGTCGAACTTTGATGACGTCACTGTTCAATATTTCATACAAAATCCCATACTTAGCAAGCGTTTTGACGTTTGAAAAAATTGCTTATTTGACTAGTAGTCAAATACCCAGTTGAATTAGACGCGCAAGAAATTGTTTAAGAGCAATTTCTATAATAATTAATTAATAATTTCTCGTTACAGATGTGAATAAGTTCAAGAAAGCGTCTGACGTGACCGAAACCGAATCTGTAGAGGTCGATGAGACTCCATTAGAGTCCACAAGCGAAAATGACCCTAACGGCGCTGAGACGAGCGAAGCCAACGATAAAGATAAAATTGATAGCACGTAAGATTTATTATTTAATAATAAATAAATATTTTATATGTATTACACCAGCTGAATATTATTACATGAGCCTAATCCAAAAACGGTTTTCTGAATATTTTAAAGGAAAAGACTGACTGGCTGATTGTTTAACAACGCACAGCCAGGCCCTTCTTTTCCCTGGGCACTCTGGGCAAGTGCCCAGGGCCCCGCGATCGATGGGGGCCCCCTAGTTACTGCCAGATCACCAACCGATAGATAACCGATATTCATTAACGATAACTATAGGTACACTTATATAACGTTCAAAATGTATCTCAATAGTAAGTTAATCAGATTTCAAATTTATCTTGAAGATTTTGTAAAGTAACCGTTTAAAATAACATTTGAATTTTGAATCAATCTAGAATATTGCTTCCACCACTATAGCCAATTAAAGTCCCACTGCTGGGCACAGGCCTCCACTCTCATAGAAGAGAGGGAATTAGCCACCACCACGCTGCTCTAATGCGGGTTGGCGGGCTTTCACGACTATTATCATGTTAGTGATAATAACCAGGACCGACGGCTTAAAGTGCTCTCCGAGGCACGGGGGTGAAACACTGCCAACTTCCAACTCCGGGCTGGCACTGAGAATTCCTTAATTGAAAAACCCAATACCTAACAATTTTTATGCCCGACCGGGAATCGAACCCAGGACCTCGTGATCCGCAGCCGACTACGCTAACCGCTAGACCAACTAGGCAGTATATTGCTTATCTACTCTTTATGCATGTTTTAACAAAATAGACAGGACTATTTTGTTAAAACAGGTAGGTATATGCCTTTTCATAGGGGCCCCATTATCCTAATGTGTGCTGTGTGGGCTGAAATTTGTCATACCTAGCTACTATAAGGCATCAGCTAAGGGTTTTTGAAAATTCACCCCCCGATGGCTATACTTTACTTTATCGCTGTAAGTGATCGCCATATTAGGACTGTCAATGGAGGAAGGGAATAAAATAAACACAAAATATGTTTAGAAACCTTTATTCACACCACCACTCAAATTCGCTAGTGAGCGATAACAATCCTTACCACCTCAGGCTTAAAGGCGAAAGTGCTACATCAACAAAAGAGTGCGTTTAGAGTAACAGATACGATGATGCTAATCCGGTTGTAAACAATCTCTAAACTAAATTGACCAGTCTAAATATGAATAGTGCTATCCTTATTACAATGTTCTCTGTGGAAAAAGATAGCGCTATAAGACATGTAAATCAGTTATAATTTACTTTAGAGATTAAGTACAATTTAATTAGTGCCATAGAGATAAACCCGCGATGGGCGATGAACAAGACTTATACAAGATATCAAGTTCACTTAATTGGTAAATAATTTTATTAGCAAAATAGCGTTACAAACAGATTTATTTTTCCATATTTCCAATTTTGAAGTAATAAAATAGCAATTGATAAATATACATTTAAGCTCATTCATAAATCATAGTCTTTAGTTGGTAAAATGTTCAATGATTTAATATTATTACAAAAACATAAAATATTGGAATCAAGAAATCAGCAAAAAGCTTGGTGAATATCGGTCGTGTTTATTTACTCATTGAACCTTTTCATTACATTGATCATAATACTTATTCAAATACAATCGAACTCTATTTATCGATAAAGTAATTTTTGGCAAAATTTTCAATTTCATTGGAGTTTTCATAAAGGTTTTTTGACCCGATATCAATGTAAGATCTTTTTAAGCTATAAATAGCCTTAAACTAAATTATATTTTTTCAGTCCAATAGTCCAAAGTTAAGTTTTCAATACTACTTATTATACTTTTTATTAGTGAGTTATAAATAGAAATTACAACATAATTCATTCATTCTTTGTAAACAATAGATATGTTGATGAAAAACTTGTTTTATTTATTTTAATTTAACATTTAAATATTTTAGTAGAATGTACTGTATGTTTTTGCGGCCGTAACTAATAAAAACACTCTATTTTTATTCGTCGATAAACTATTCAGCAATGCTGTTAGTACAATAACAACGTAACTTATCGACTAAATAATTATTACAGATGGATTGAATAATGATTTCGGCTGTTAGGCAATATAAGCAAGTTGGACCCTATTTAAGTTACGATATCAGTCGAATGGATTTACTAAACGTACAAAAATAACTGTCTTCTCATTTAATATGTAGTAGGTATACATATTTAGTAACTCGTGTCATAACTGTACTGTTTAGGTAGACACATTAATGGGCTTCTTCAATATTATTTTTTATAATTATTTTACTTATAATACAAGTACAATATGTAAATTATAAATTATAAATGCGAAAGTTTGGATGGATGTATGGATGTTTGCTACTCAATCACGCCCCAACGGCTGAACAGATTTGGCTGAAGTTTGGCACAGAGATAGATTATAGTCTGGAATAGCTACATTTTATCTCGTAAAATTAAGGAGTTCCCGCGGGAACCAAAAACCTCGATCCTCGCAGACGAAGTCGTGGGCATTAGCTAGTTATGAATAAATTTGGTACAGAAGATAGGATGCATCGCAATTTTTTTTCCGTAGAATTGAAGAGTTCCCACGGGATTTTCCACGCGGACGAAATCATCATAAAAAATAAGAAATCCAAAACCAATCAATAAAAGTGCACAGTTTGCTTGCACAATGCTAATACAAACATCTATTAAAACCTTATTTACTAATTTAGGTACTCACGAGACTCCATGAACTTACATACTATGTATTTAAATTAATCACATCAATACGCCTACTTAACCTTAGGTATAACGCTGACGTCGTATTTCGTAATATCAACGTACGGTTCAAACCGCTAGGATTTTAGAAACGACGCCTAATAAAATATTTGCAGATATTCCTCCCGATTGGAGTCAGGGCCTGTTTTATTTATTTAGATCTTGACCATATCAACACTATCTAATTAACATTGCATTTCAAAGAAGTATTTAAAATATTTGACTTAAATATAATAAAAAATCGGTACAATACTAAAAACATGTCTATAAATTAGTCATTATCTTATAAATATGTAAAAGAAATTAAGAATTTGTTCAGACACGTAATGCTGACATTCTGTGAATAGTCCAAAAGATTATAGTTTAATTGCAGTGCACAAAGTTGAAACAATTCAACATACGGTGAATAACGCTGTACTCTATCTGTATATAGCTACATTATTCTAAATAGTCGTATTATAACGTTAAATCTATACCATCAACTGAAGATCCACGCTCTAAATCCTGTTCGCCTGTACCCAACCCAATATCACAGTGGGTGATGTGGTTTCGTTAATCGAATTATACTAAATTATTGTTTAAATATTACTAGTGACGTTCTTAATAGTTACTTGCGGACTATTCATAAATTATACCTGGCGAATTCTCATTTTAATATTCTTCTACAATCTAACACTCATGTTTAAAAGAAATTTACTATAATTTATTATAATTAACTTAACTGTATAAAATAAAGACAAAAGGTAGGTGAGGAAGACTTAAAGTAGAATTTATGAATAGCCCTTTATTTCAATACTAACGTGTATTTTATCACTGTAAATGTGAATAAAAACTTGAATAGGTAAATCAAATTAAGCTATTCAACGGATTATTGTATTAGAAGTGATGGTAAATGGTATCAATTTAAAATAAAGTCTACTTTTCTAATATCTACATTTCTACTTTTAGCTACATTTTCACAAAATCCGATTTCTATTTCTAGTTTCACTTTATAGATTAATAAATTAAAAATCTAAAACTAATAATGTATCTATGTAGTTTTGAAATCCATTTGACTGATACTAATTACTTAGGGGAAAGAATTGTTTAAAATGAGTATAAATTTATTATTTAAGAACTCCAATCTATGAAAGATTTCATTCTACTTTTTTCTAAATAAAAATGCAGTCAAATGCAGGCTAAATGTCGTAAGCATTTGCTGTGAAAAGCTAAGAATTGTTAATTTCTATTTATAAACCACGTCCATAAATTAGAACCAAACTATGAATTCCTAAATCTATATAAATTCAAAAATTGAAGCTGTTTATTTCTCCTTCCAGGATATTAAAATGTCCTTTATTATTTAAAAATATAGATACATATAATTATTTTGCAAACTGGGATCATTATTAATTATTTTCAGATCAAAGCTTAGAATAAATTACTTACAATTCAATTTCATAACATTGATTTTTAAATTTTCCTTGTTATTGTATTCATAATATCAAAGCGTAGTATCAAAACTTAAAAATTTACATAAAACAATCAAGTTCTTTATTATACATAAAATAGTAAATATTGTGCATTTATGGAATTTAAACTATAGAAACCTTAAAATTAACATTGTAATTGTATTGCAGTCTTAAAAACATAAACGTGAGCATTCTATACGACGGAATTCATAAACCTGGACGGTAGAAATGGACAAGGAAGCTAGCTAGGCAGAAATATACTCAAAGAACTGGGACACAACATATTTCTATAGGGCGTGCATAATAAAAAAAATATTGATGTACTTAATTAAAAACAAAAATATGTAATAATTAATTATAGATTTGAAATTTTCATATTATTTTATTTGTTATCAAGAAAAGGAAACTGGATTACCTATTTAAAGTAATAGACAGCTATTCAGAAGTATAATTATCAACTACTTAAAAAATCTATAAATTAGTCAACCAGAAACAAATACTAGGTATTTACTACTATTAAAAAATAAAAATAGTTATTGCACTACTTATTCGTATCGCAGATTATTGTGATTGTGATCTAAAATTCAATCATCCTCAACCTCCAAACGACGGATTGAGGAAAATTAACACTAAAAATAAATAAGTAACCAAAACCGTTACGCATGACCGATTTTAAAATCTGGTGCTACCCTAAAATATAGGCCCCATAATATTTTCCCTACACTGCCTTTCCTGTACATCGTATGGTCGCGCGTACAATTTGACCTGCAACGTTGTTAACTTTGTCAGCTATTGAGGTATTGAGCGTATTGAGGATCCGTATATGTAACCGATATCAGGCCAGCAATAAAACTTGCAGATGTCGTCGCGTAATATTTTTATAGCGAGCAAACGAGTAGGTGGATCAACTGATTACTGATTATCATCACCATTAAAGGGAGAAAATACGTGTATTAACGAGAGGTTGAGGAAAACCAGACATCCGGTCAGGCAGGCTATTTTCACGAGGTTTACTTACTGCTACATCTGTCTGTCTGTTTGTTACGTTTCACGTCCGATTTCGATGACATTTTATACAGCGGTAGGTTACATCTCGAGAAAGGTCATCCCGGAAAATTAAGCAATTACCCCGGGAATAAAAAAACTTAATCCACGCGGGCGAAGTCACGGGTATCATCTAACGTTTGCAATGGTTTTAGGTATTAAGTTAAAAATACTGGTAGGTTTTTTTTTTTTTTTATATGTAAACAAACACGTAAAAAGTGTTAGTTTTGGTGAGTAGCACTGCGAAAAACCTGGTAGGTTTAAATTGCAAGTTGTATCGCTAATATTAGTAATGGACAATTGGCCTATTGTTAGAATTTGGGGCACGCGACCATGACGCGAAACACATTGTGGGCAATTCTGTATCACACAATCTCTAAATTAAACTAAAATGACAGCTTTGAATCTAGTTCTGTCCCTTTTCGCAGAGAGTATTATGAACGGGTTAGCAAGATATAATGCTGTCATTTTAATTGTGCACTACAGAATCAGCCCCGTTGTCAGTGTATAGAAAAAGTAGGGCGAATGAAACGATCACTTGCCCGAAAGTCTTGCTAAAGTATCTATATGTCACCGTGAGATTGTAAAAACCGTTAGATTATAATCTAACTCGCGAAATTGTAAACTGTCGAAATATTGTGAACCGTTCAATGTTCTGAGTGTTAATTTTTGAAATATTCATTGTATTTACGTTTTCTTGTCTGTTTCTTGTAGGTTAGATTAGGGTTCGACATAAATAACTATACTAAGTTAGGTTAAATCGGGTGCCTAACCGATTACAATCTACCGAAAAACAATGCGTTAAATTGTAATCTTTCGACAGTTTGCAATATCGCGAGTTAGATTATAATCTAACGGTTTTTACAAACTTACGGTGACATATATAACGTTTTTGGTGTGTGATTCTAAAATCAGTGATGCGTATCTCGATTCAACACATTATTTTCTACTAGCCGTTCTGCTGCGTCAGTCGAGGGTTGCGGGGGCATTGCATCAGGTGCCGCTGCCAGGGCAGGTCCCGCGCTAATACGTTCGTGAGACAATATGGGCACTTCCATTCATCGGGACCGAGAGCTAGAACCAAAACGTTAAATCACGAAACTTTCAATAGGCAGAAAAAAAGTGTTGAGCGCTGTTGTCTAGCCACTGCGTTCCTCCGGCGATCGATTAGGCATAGTTAACCATGAGAGTATAGGAATAAGGACGTAAATAAGCTAAGTAAATGTGTAAGCTAGACTTTGTTGGTCGACCAAATGACGTAATGTGCCCCTATACTGTAGACTAAGAGAATAGTTTCGATTAGAGAGCTTCTGAGCAAAGACGTGATGTTTTGTTTAAATCCTGAATATAATACTACTTAATTAACCCTATGATACCTTTTGCTATCATCAAAGTGCGTAGGTCCCGAGTTCGATCCCGGCAGGGTCAATTTGGGAATTTAGAATTTTCCCTGGTCTGGTCTGTGAGGGAGGCTTCGGTCGTGGCTAGTTATCAAAGACGTACCGCCAAGCGATTTAGCGTTCCGGTGTGATACCGTGTAGAAACCGAATAGCAATATACCGAGCAGCGACCGCGTCGCATGAACAGACTCATGGATAAGGACCCCGAACGGGTTCGAAACTAGTCGGGCATTTTTCCGACATAACCGTGAGTTTAGCCGGTAGTTTTGTATAGTTATATTCCAACAGAGGTAAGGGTTTAACATAACTGTCATGCCCCTAACAGGTTAACCCGCTACCATCTTAGACTGCACTTACCTTCAGTTGAGATCGCAGTCAAGGGCTAACTTGTAGTGGACAAAAATAAGAAGTTTCTCTTTAATAATTTTTATCCCGTAAAATCGAGAGACCTCAAAGGGGATGAGAATAAACAAATAAAAGTACTTACGTATACAATTAACATGGTATTCGCTTTCATCTGTACGTAAGGCTGCTCCACATTTATGGCACGCCTTCCACAGGCCTTCGCTTAGCGAGCATTCCTCTGCAAATAATAAAAAATAATCTATATAAGAGGCTAGAATAAATCTACATTTAACATAGCTTAGCGTTTAAATTGGTTTCTTGAAATTTAATTATTGTGGCAGGGAAAGAAAATTATGATAGAATCACAGCTTTAAGAAATCCTCCAAAAATCAGACAGCGGAGACATCTAGGACAAAGCAATGTTGTAGACTGCGAGTTCATAGCAAGCGAGGAGGTTTTGAACACAAAAGGGACAAGACTGTAGAACATTAGTTTGCTTAGAGGTGGATCAGTCATTTGGTTAAGTAGGCGTTAAAACCGTAAAGCCGGCTCGTCCGGAACAAGCCCTTCGCCCCATTGTATGTATGTACGCTATAGCTGAACTAAGAAATATAAAAAAACTAGCTGACCGGTCAGAATCTTTCCACCTTTCAATAAATTGAGTTCATACCAAATGCCCATAATTCAAATTCAAAATTCAAAAGTGCTTTTGAATCGTCGAGTGAATCTTCCACTGGTTCGAAATGTCATTCCTACCGAGTCTTCTCGGTACCAGCAAGAAACTCTGTAGAAAATAAAAAGCACTAAGTTTTTCCCGAATTTTCCAACTTTTCTTTCCCTAAAAATCTTATTCGGACTAGAATCACGAACATTAAAAAAACATTAGCTAAATCAATCAAGTTATTCGTTTACAAACAGCATTTCATTTTTATACGAATGCCTGAAAAAAGGAGTATATTGTTTTCAGGGTTCATGAATGTATGTATGTATGTGAGTTTGTATATTCCACCATAACTTCTATACGCCTGAACCGATTTTGATAAATGAATCCCTAGAAATAATGTTAGAATCCCTAGCTTATTCCGGGTAGCATAGGCTAGTAAAATTATAAATAAATTAATGGGGTGACCATGGTCCTAAAGTTTAAAAAAAAACGAAAACAATATTAACTATATAATCATCATCTACAAAATGATGAGTAGATTCCAAATATATATAACACTATAGTTCAATATCCAGTGATTCACAAAAAAATATAATTTAATAAAAATGTGATTAAGATTCTAATCTAAGAGATTAATTTAGATTTTTAACTTTTTACTTCGTTTTGTGGCAGTGCCCTGCCATGTCGTGTTTTTTTTTTATTATGACTTGTTATTTAGATAGAAGATGGTAAGCTCACCCAAAATATGCGCATGTAGAGCTCTTGCTTCGAGCGCAAAGTGGCAATGCGGACAGCGCGCTAGGAGCACGCAGCGGCGCCAATAGTGCGCCTCCAGAGCCGCCGCGCGCACCCGCCGCCCGCACCACGTGCACGATGTGCTGGGAATTACCAAAGACAAAACGAGAATTATTATAATGTTTTTTTCCCCTTACTATCATACATTTTTATTTTTATTTTTATTTTATTTTTATAGGTTCACTTACAATATACAGATTTAACACACAAATTATAACATTAAAAAAGTGACACATTCACTGATATGTAAGGATTAAAAGTGTACACAGCATTTATAAAATTAGCGCATGCAAACTATCAAGAAAAATTTATGAAGTTGAGGTTATATTACATAGATAATAAAAAAATATCGCTAATCTATAGGACTCACCGAAAGGCGATCGGTGAGTTTTTTTTTTTAAATACTCCATAAGAGTTGTGGAATATGGCGATGCCAGTTAAAACTTGAGATATTGCATTATATTTTGCACATTACGAGCAATTGGTGCTTGGTTTCCAAGACGTGTTCTAGCGAAAGGTATTTGGAATATTTTGTGAGATCTGCGAAAGCGGGGATATTTACGTGGCAGTGATAAACATATGTTCATAATTATTATTTATTTATTTTTTCCCTTATTGTCCTACTAATTTGCACTTGTATTTATTTATTTAGATATCTTTATTGCACACACAAAATATACAGTATACAGTTTAAAAGCAGTAATAACTAGTAAAACTAGATAGAAATGTATAAAGGCGGTCTTATTGCTAAAGCAATCTCTTACAGACAACCTTTGGTGAAAGGATAAATAAACCGGAGCGTGGGATGGTGCTGTATTTTAAAAATAAATAGATAAGAAATGCATACACAATAAAGTACACACATTTTAGACCAATAAGTAGATATAAATATGTATAACTACATATATAAATATATATAATATAAATATACCTATATAAATAAATATATATCTTTAATATATACTCAATAATATAATAAAGTAAACACTAATAATTACAAAGAGATAAATAATGATTATACAAACGACTTTTGAAAATTGAGAGCGATGAAATGAGACTTTTGTACCACGAGGAATAGTTCTGCCTAGTTGAAAATTATGAAAATCATGATAAATTATACTATACAGAGCGGAACGGAAAATTAATGTTCATTTCCATTTATATAAAGTACAATCGCAACAAACAGTTCCTGTTACAATCTTTTTCAGCTTTTATTTTCACACATGACTGTAATAATATGAACTAAAATCCTCTAATATTCAAAATCTCTGCGCTTTGTCTTCGACACGAGCACACAGGAAATGTTAACAACACATAACCCTTATATCCTATATTGTGTCATGTTTATTGATCTAAAACTATGTTAAATAATCATGAGTTATACAAGTCGATACTCACTTGCATACTGGTTCTGGAGTAGTTTCGCTGCTCGCATCAGCACCGACGCCTTCATAACCTTCATACGTTTGTTCATTGTTAAGAATTTGTCTTCTGCCTGTAAGATTTACGAAAATACAAGTTATTATTAATGCATGCAAGACCATAAAAACCGAAATGATTCGAAGTTGCCTTTATATTTTACCTGGACTGTAGTACCCACTCTCATCCATTTGACTGTGTTCATCTAAATGCAAATTCCTAACCCCAGCAACTAGTTTTGGAGATTCCAAGCCAACGTCTCGAAAATAATCAGCCTTAAGTTTTGGAGAATCTAGACTCCTGTTATCTGAATCACATCTCAAATCATTCTTTGACATTTGCGGGGAGTCCATTGGTAAAGAATCCATACTTCGGATATCATTTTTAGAGGTTTTTGGTGATCCAATAGTTGGTGAGTCTCTGTATTCTAAGTGCAAAGGTTCATAAACTGTGGCCGGTCGTTCTTTTAGTTGGGGCTTAGACGGATCGTGGTCATAGTGTATCATAGAATGACGATTTTCTGAGTTACGATTAGTACGACGGTAAATAACTTCATCTGTCTGACTTTCTTGAAAGTGTACCTGAAAGGGAAATGTGAATTTTATGTATTACAGTTATAAATAGACTTGTGCAGTTTTTACAAAAATGTAACATTTTCTACCTTTTCGTTTCCAAGAACTGAAGATCGTGGTGAGTGTTTTGGACTAATAGCACTATCTAACCTCAATTTATTATAACCAGGGTATCCTGAAACATCTTTTGACGTTCGAGTTGGTGTGTACTTCTTTGTCGGTGATTTCTTCAAGCTGCTCTTTGTTCTAGAAGTTGTGAAGCTTCCGCTTAAACTTGAAGGAGCTAACGTGACTCCACTTGCACTCGATTTTAAGCTGTACGATGACGTTGCATCCATTGAAGACGACATCCCAAAGGATGTGGTCATACCACTGACTGTAGCGCCACTTCGTGTAGATTGAGTGGCACTTGCTTCTAACGTTGAATCGTGAGTTGATTGATCACCACCGTTAAGAAATTGTTCCTCAGTCGGTGCCTGATTCAGCATTTTCTGTAAAATAAAACCATTTTGACCGGCTTCTAAAATTGTTGTATCGCAGTAAAATAGACTAAATTTTGTGATCTGGAATTTGGGACTCTGGAAATCTGAGACATATTCTCAGATATGACCGATTTTTTAAAACCATTTATGATGGGTATAATTGAGGGAAAGAGAAATAACGGTACAAGAAAAATTTTATGGCTTATAAACATGCAGCAATAGACATTACAAGTTTTCCGTCGTTTATGGATTATATGACGCGATTATGGCCAACCTCCAATAGTAAAGTCGTATAAGAAAACATAAATACATAAAGGGTAAATATAAATAACACGACAGGAGCAAAACTAAAGTACCTGCATATCTATCCTGTCGAACTGTTGGAATAGGTGTCTGTAAATGAGGTTGCGTCTTGTAACGGCGTCGTCTGGTGGTAGCTGGGCTCTGACAACTCTGGGTGACCTCGCGTATGCGGCCAGTAGGATTCTCTCAGCTGCAGCCCTCACAGAACCGGCCGCGTGCTGAGCACCGGCTGCGCCGCATTCTGCCAGCCGCCGGACTGTTAGGCCACTGTTGGATAAGTTTTTTTAAGTCCACCGTAATCTAGCCCTTGACTGCGATCTCACCTGGTGGTAAGTGATCTCAGACTGCATCAGTCTGAGATTTTAGGGAACTAATTTTATCGGTTTCTAAATGGTATCGTACTGGAACGCTAAATCACTTGGCACGTCTTTTCCGGTAAGGTGGTAAGTAGCCACGGCTGAAGCCTCCCACCAGACCAGACCAGAGAAATTCAGAAATGATTAATCCCGCTCTGGTTTATTAATCTTTTCTCCAAAGGTTGTCTGAAAGAGATTGCTTTAGCAATAAGACCGCCTTTGCACGTTTCTATGTAGTCTTATTACTTCTTTTTAAGTATCAATTTTGTGTGTGCAATCTAAATAAATAAATTATTTAATTAATTCCCAAATTGATCTTGCCTCCCATTTTTAAGAACACAGCGCCAGGGAGGTCGTCACTTGAACAAAATGTCGAAAATCATCTCATATTATTATCTTTCCCACTCCATCACAAATCCTGTCTCTAAATTGATAACGTTATATTCAATAAACACTAAAGATCTAATCATCACCTGGATGACCAAGCAATATTATTTAGTAAAGATACCTGTTTTTGTCTGTTGAGATGCCGTGGCTCAGTATAAGTTGTTCGAGCATTTGAAGACGAGATAAAGCGAGGCGTGGATGCATGGAGGCGGCGACAGGCCGAACTAGTTGTTGAGGTATTATGTGTAGACTCCTGAAAATTTAATTTTACCCGTTAGAAAATAATTTATCTGTAGGATTTGACTGATTTTGTAAAGATGCAAGCAATGTTCCTTTAAATTTTTCAAAAATCCCGTTGAAAACTTTTACGACTACTTTATGCCCGTCTCTGATGTCAAATGATTACGATTGGCTTTAGACAATTGGGTCTCAGTTCAATTATTGAGCAGCGACTGAAAAACTCACCCAAGAATGTGGGATATGGTTTTAACCATGTTTTAACGATTTTCACAGAACCAGATAGTACTTAAATTTTTTGTGTATGTGTGGATTCTTGGTAGTGAAGTATTCTATTCATTAATAATAATCAGTCCAGAACTATGCAGCCTATGCTACTATAGTCTCACCATAGCTGACGTGCGGACTACAACAATAACAAGTATTAGCTTAGCACTAACCTCACCATCGGACAGTCGGCTACAGTAAGCACAGTGTGTTGAGCAGTTGAATGTACTCGGGGAGCAGGGTCACCGCAAGCGCGGAGCAATTCTGGTAGCAATTTTTCCAAACAACGACCAACTTCTGCTGCACATACTCTGAAAAATTTATTTTTTGTTAGAATTTTAAAAAATGCAGAAACACAAGTTTAAAATAACAGTCAGGAAAATATTGACTTTACAACCGCAGCGTTTCTAAAAACCCCACCAGGTGGAAGGGCGATCTCAAGTGAGTATAGATCGTTGCAAAAGACCTTCGACCAGCGCTCCTATCGGTTAAGACAACAATGACTGTTTAACGTATATAAATTTAGTTTAGTTATTTCTGTATAATCTACAGGTGAAAAAGATTAATTTGAGATTACCAACCTGTCTGGCACAAATTCCTTAAACAAAACCCTGACGACTTCATTAGCCTGACTATAAACTGAGAAAACTTTATCTCTCAGTGCTCTTTGCAGCAAAGTTGCCGCTGCTCTCGCGGTCTTGTTTGGAGACGTCTTGGTACTTCCGTTGGAAGGAGACGTCAGTTCCGCTCGAAGACGCGCAAGTCCCTCTTCTTTGTCCAAGAAGTTCTTGGAGAAGAACTTTTCAACCTACAAATAGTTATGATAGTTAGACAGTAGTAGTTAGTTCATCCTCCTTACACAGGGATAAGATATTTCCACTGCGTTTTAGGTTACCTACTAATGATAATGATTGCCGCAATGTTGGTTTTTATTAGTTTAGCGATAAAAAAACCCCCCAGTCGTGTTAAATACTAAACGGCCAAAATACCTAAGAAATTATTTCACCCAAATATTTACTAAGAATTTTGTGTAATCGACTGGTACCAACAGGTATCTACGCTGTCTCAACTTGGACAGCTCCTTATTTTAATAAAATTAAACTTCGTTAAATTTTCAAAGTCGCAACTTACTAAAGGATATCCAAATATTAGAATTGGCAAAGCAGCTTGTTTTCTCTCTCGCTCGTTGAGTTTATGAACTACGCGAGGATGAGAAGAAGCACTGCCACCGCTGCACTCCTCTTCGCGAGCCTCTCTTAAATACTCGTTGGTGTGAGAGCTGTAGAAGCAAAGATGTATGACAGAAACATTGATTGATACCATTAGTGTGACCGATCACTCCAAAATTTTGCATGAATTTACAAATAAGCACGCCTAAAAAGTTAAAGGGTATATTATTTTAGTCGTTTGCGTATATAGCAACTACTCTACTTTTATATCAATTTTTTTAAATAGTTTTTCTACTGAATCTCTGGAAGATTCTCCAGATATACTACTGCATACTGCCTCAATGCTGGTAACAGTCTTTCTTCATAGGCTTCAAATGTAGATCTTGGTCCAGCACTTTTATTTCTGCGTCTTACTAGGGTACCTGAAAAACAGGATAATGTATTTTACTGCAACGATACTATAACTACATAGTACCATTTGCTTTTTGGTGTTAATACTGTTAAAATTTACCATTGGCAGCATTTGGGGTAATACTTCTTCTTGGACTATCAGTTTCTTTTCTTAATAATAATTCTTCATCCTCTTTCCTCTGTATTTCTGGCTTAAATTCTTGGATGGGTTCGATTTGTTCGGCCGGTTGTGGTTGTACTTCTAATTCATTCTCAAGTGTTTGGACGGGTGACTGTTGATAAAGATACAGGAAAATAAAAATTTTGTTTACCAATAAACGTCCATTTAGTTGTTTTCTTAAAATTAACGATATTTCTTTTAGTCGTAACATAATATGTACAAGAACAAAATTTTTCAATAACTAATAATGATAAGTTATTGAAATATTTTGCAAATCCAGTTTCTAATCTAGGAAGGATTGCTACGACTTTTTTTGCCAAAATCTGTATTCCCATTTACTAGTGAGATAGGAAAAGGTAAACTCACAACAGAAATATGATGGCTATCTAGTTCATCTATTGTATTGAATTCCTCCTGTGGTTCCGGGAGGTTCTCTATGGGTGGAACTGGCGAGGGTATGTCGATACTTTGAGCGCCAGCAGCGACAGACGGCGAGAGGTGATGGGAGAAGTCGTACGCTTGCGGCATGGACGAATCGTTGCGGGAATCCGGCTGAAAGGACCAGATAGAAAATAATGAATGAAAAAACACCGGCCAAGTGCGAGTCGTACTCGCGCACCGAGGGTTCCGTACAAACCTGTAGTAAGTTTAAAATTATTAAAAATATTTTTATTATAAGATGTAACTAAAAAGTTATGCTGTTCGCAATTTTTCCTTTATCTGTGCTATAAGACATTGCTTCGTAGCAAATTTCCCGATTCTTGAAGAAGAGTTCGCGGGAAGTACCCTGTAGGTTTTGATTCCCTTGCGAGTGTCGAAAATTTGCAGCATAAACGGCTGTATCTTTTGATTGCGTTGATTTAGAAGTTTGATTTTTTCACAGCTCCAAGGGACAGTATACCCGAGTATTTGATATAAATTTCAACTTGATACCTCCATGCGTTCCTGGGAAAAAGGGTGTTGACTCTTGACAGACAGACGGACGGATAATTTCCTATTCTATAAGGGTTCAGTTTTTTCCTTTTGAGGTACGGAACCCTAAAAACAGGTTTTTTTTTAACAGAAAACAAGCGAAATGTTTTATTGTTTATAAAAAACCTAATTGCGAGTCTATGTAGATAAAAATACTCACGTCCGATCACTGCCATGCGCTTAGGCCATGCGTATTTTTTTACTTAAGGGTAATTACTGAGAAATAACGGACCATTTTATATTTTATTCAATACCAATAATTATCGAAGGTTTAACAGTATCGATATTTAGATATGAAGGATACGACAGGCCTGTCTCCCCGATGCGAGACAACGAAACAGTAATTTAGATTCTAACTTACTCCTTCATCTTCAAACAGTCTTTGTAGCTCGGGGTCTTCTTTTACACTAATAAGGGCATCAGTTATTCTATCTCTCATTCGTCTCGCTAGCTCGAAGTCATCTCTAGCGGCCGCTGTCCTTTTGCGAAGTCTCCATCTGCCAATTCTTATTCCAGCAGCTGCTAATGCGGAGCCAGCAGATTTTAACCGTCGCGCGTATTCGAAACGTTCCTCTGAAAATTTTAACTTACAGAGAAACGGGAAGAGCATTTTATGTTATATTTAGTTAAAATACAGGTCTTCCAGTAAAATTCATTTATCTATTTATTTATCTGTAAGTAGAAATGTACCCGCTGGTCCCATTGGACCAGGTCATCACCTAAAGAGGTGGCGGGAAGCGGGTGGATGAGGAAGGCAGAGGACCGTGTTTGGTTGCGCGCTCTTGAAAAGGCCTATGTACAGCAGGGGATGGATGGATGGAGAAACCATTTTAAAGTAATAAGTTGGTTTAAGAAATCTGCTAACACTAATACTAAGCATGGTGTGTATCTAGTTAATGAAGAAATTGTATCATTCATTGTATTTGCTTACCAGCCACAGCAGCTTTCTTCTTTCGATCCAAATTGCGCACCAGATCAGCAATTTCGTTATCCACGTACATGACAAAAGCCAAATCGTCATAAGGTGAAAAGAAGATTTCGGCTTTTGTAGTCGCGGTTGACTTGCTTATGTCTTCAACTTCTTCACCGAGGACATTTACTGCCATTAACGCTACCTAAAAAGTTTCTTGGATTATTAATTTTAAGGCCCGATTCGAGTTATTTTCGAATAAGAATTGAGACCAGATTCCCTGTTATTTTACGAAAATGAATATACTTAGCTTATAGTTTCATAAAGGTCTCATTCCGACTAACCGATATAGTTCGATGAGTCGATAAGCTTAAGATGCAATGGTGGCACGTAGTTCGAAGAACCGATAGGCGTTGGGGTCCCAAAGTGCTCGAATGGCGGCCTCGCACCGGAAAGCGCATGGTTTGGACAACCCCCCACTAAGTGGAAGGATGATCTCATGCAAGCGGCACAAGGACATGTTTGGTAGAGATCCATGCAGGAGACCTTCGTCCAGCTATGGACGTCAGCAGATGAATCAAATGTAACTCAAACTGATAATAGCTTTTAAATTATGGTAAATGGAAAAGTTATACCTGATCGTCATCTTTGGCTGGTGAATGTGGTCCGGACAGTCTAAGCTTTACGAATCGTGCCACAGTAGGTTCTGGAAGAGCTGCAGATCTGAAAATTAAAAAAAAAACATTAGTATTATCATCTTTTAAATTTTGAATAAAGGATTTATCATAATATTAAAAATCTCACATGTCACGTCCAGTCGCGTCCAAGAATCATATTTGATACATTAATCTTATAACTTAAGACTTATGTTTATAGTCTTTATAAATAGCTAGTTGATGCTTGTCACTTCGTCTGCACTACGCGGGGATTTCATATGTTCAATTTCCACGGCTGGACCACAATAAACAGGTACAAATTACTGTGCTGGACAAAGGTCTCTTGTAATATCATAATCATGCGAAAGTGTGTCTGTCTGCTCCGCTTTCAACCAATTTTGATGAAATTTGCTATTACTTTGGATTTGGATTTAGGTATTTTTATCGCAGAAAATTAAGGAATTCCCGCGGGGGAAAAAAAAATAAACCACGCGGACGAATTCAAGGGCGTCATCTAGTTATTAAAAAAATGAATTTCCACTTAGTCTGATTCTTCAGCAACCTAGTTTCACTACGGTAGTTTTTGATGCTTGCCACGCTGGTGACTGGTCACTGAGTGGTGCATAACTCAAGGGCCACTTCGGGACAACATTATTAGGTACTTGTGTACCTTAGTTATCTAGTCCGCGTTTCTGGTGCGGGCTTCGCGAGGATGACACGTCCGTGTGCGTAGCCACGTATGGGAACAGCTTCTGATATCAAACGACCTGACATCACATCTAGTTACGTAGGCAGCTAAACCTTCGGATATTGCTTTTTACCTTAGTTCTCTAGTCCGCGCTTGTGGTGCGGGCTTCGCGAGGGAGACGCGTCCGACGCTGGTGTACGTAGCCCCGCACGGAGTAGCTGCCCCTTCCGAAACCAGGCCACCCGACACCAACACTTCTACGCAGGCAGCTAAACGAGAAAATAGAGAATATCTAATTCAGTAATGTGGCTTTATTGTACATAATATTCAAAAAATACGATGATTCGCTTGGTTTATTTTGCGCTTAGCTGCAATCAAATCTGCTGACGAATGGTGGTGCAAACTTAGGTGGAGCGCACTTGCCTAGATTCCTAGATGCCGATTCATTCTTGATGAAGCTTAAATCCTCAACACCACTGTTTGATGAAAGTCTTCAATCAGCGTGAGCGTGTCCCTGTGTCAAATAGTCGTGTTCCCGTACTCTTAAATGCTTTTAAAAAGTTACTTCCCAAATATTTTCAGCGTTAAAAATTGGCTACTAACAAAGTGACGTAAATCGAAAAGGACTCGTTCAGGGAAGTATTCAAATCCAGGTAAGCATACCTATTAGGATCTATTACTATTAGACGACCTCCCTGGCGCAGTGTTGGGCGCTGTTGTCTAAGGGTGAGAAGTGGAGGTCTCGGGTTCGCTTCCCGGCGGTGTCAATTTGGGAATTTATAATTTCTGAATTTGCTCTGGTCTAGTCTGCCACCCTACCGGCAACGACGCGGTACGTCCAAGCAATTTAGCAATTCGGTATGATGACATGTAGAAACCGTCTAGTGGTATAGGTTTAATTTAACTGCCATACCACATATTCGTCGCGACACCACACTGATCAATGCGAAATAAAAAGACGAAACGAAAATAACTGGCTTGCTTTCTATGAGTGAGAGAGAGAGAGACAAACAGAGAAACACGCGCACGCCGCACGGCTTACAATTATAGCAAAAAGTGTCGTTACAACTTTTGGTCTTAATTTTTTCCGTCTAGCCCCCTTTCGCAACGCGCGATAAGGAACTCCGTTCCAATACCCAATAGGCATGATAACTCATAACAGTAACCGAGAATCAATGAAATTATGAATTTATCTAATGAAATAGGATTCATGGATTATAGAAAACGTATTTATTTTTCTATTTCGAGTGAGATTGCTATTTATTTTGATTAACAAAAACTATAAAATACAGCAATCCGCCATAATAGATCAAACACCAAGAAGCGAATGACGTCACAATTGTTTGTTTTCGAGCTTTGACAAGCACACTATTGTTTACTGCACACTGCACAGAGTACATTGGTAATAACAATAGTGACGTTACAAACGGCGCCATGACACTCGCGAGCGTTTTGGCGTGAATTTTAAAATTTAAATTTTAAATGCCAATTTTATCTACCAAACCTTATTTTTCTCCTGAAATAATATATTTTTATACGACTGCCTGAAAAAAGGAGTATATTGTTTTCACGGTTCATGTATGTATGTATGTATGTATGTAAGTATGTATGTATGTATGTATGTATGTATGTATGTATGTATGTATGTATGTATGTATGTATGTATGTATGTATGTATGTATGTATGTATGTATGTGAGTTTGTATATTCCACCATAACTTCTATACGCCTGAACCGATTTTGATAAATGAGGTATCGTTAGAATCCCTAGCTTATTCCGAGTGACATAGGCTAGTAAATTTTTTAAAAAATTTATGGGTTGACCATGGTCCCACATTAAAGACTAAAGTTGACAAAAAAAAATTCGAAAATAAGATTATCTATATAATCATCAGATCTAGAGAATGATGAGTAGATTCCAAAAATATATAACACTATAGTTCAATATCCAGTGATTCACAAAAAATATCATTTAATAAAAATGTGAATAAGATTCCAAAGGCTATATATGTACCTCAGCAAATCGCTTCATAAGTAGGTAAACTCCAAAAATAATATGGTAGGGCAGTCGTATTTTTTTTTTTTCGTTAAATTAAGTTTACTTGTTTCAAAATAGTAGGTAGATACTTCCGAACATAATCTGACCATTTTTCAAAATCATTCATCATGCCCATTGTTTCAACTTACGAATGAGCTGATGGTGGGCGAGCAATTGCAACTTGTGTATATCAGTCATCATGCCCATTGTTTCAACTTACGAATGAGCTGATGGTGGGCGAGCAATTGCAACTTGTGTATATCAGTCATCATGCCCATTGTTTCAACTTACGAATGAGCTGATGGTGGGCGAGCAATTGCAACTTGTGTATATCAGTCATCATGCCCATTGTTTCAACTTACGAATGAGCTGATGGTGGGCGAGCAATTGCAACTTGTGTATGTTGGTGACAGCGGTGAGGCGGAGCAGTAGTTCGTGAGGCGGTGTGCCCGAACTTCGCCAGCCGCGAGCCGCCGGCCCCTGGGCGTTTAGCTCGCACGCTGGGTACGAGCTGTCCTCGCCTAAACATTCAATCATTTATCATTTATTTATGAAATCAAAAACATCCAATGAACATGATGCACAGTTATCAAAAGTAATACAATAAAGTTTTATGTATCAATTCAAAGTTTTTCATTAATCTAACACTTAATTAGTCTATATGTCACCGTAAGATTGTAAAAACCGTTAGATTATAATCTAACTCGCGAAATTCTAAACTGTCGAAAGATTGTAAACTGTTCAATGTTCTGAGTGTAAATTTTTGAAATATTCATTTTATTCACGTTTTCTCGTCTCTTGTAGGTTTGGTTAGGGTTCGACTTAAATAATCAAGTAGTGTGCACTTAGGTTTTATCGGGTTTAAATACCTATCAGATTACAATCTACCGGAAAATAATGCGTTAAATTCTAATCTTTTGACAGTTTAGAATTTCGCGAGTTAGATTATAATCTAATGGTTCTTACAATCTTACGGTGACATATACATCATTTAAATCAGAGCATTTGTTACTGCTGCGCTAGGAAACCTTATATGTCAATATTAATCCATTTGTATTTCTTTATGTTGAAAATTTTATAAATATACTAGCTGACCCGGCAAACGTTGTTTTGCCATATTATGAATTATTAAAATTTCTATTATGCTGCTCCCAAGCAGAGGAATTTGGCAAAACGGGACGCCATTGATCAGCTATCGACCAGGGTTGAAAAATATAAAATGCTATCAAAACATAGGGGTCGGTGGTAGGATGGTAAAAATTTAGGACTAAATGTATTTTTCAATTCCACACCATAAAAAAATTAAAAAAAATTGTCCAAAAAATAAAAAAAATTTTTTGGGGTGAACCACCCTTAACACTTAGGGGGGTAAAAGTTAGTTATAAACCTATTCTCATACCTACTGAATATACATATGAAATTTCATCAAAATCGGCCAAGCCGTTTCGGAGGAGTATAAACACTAAAACTGTGACACAAGAATTTTATATATTAGATCTATACCACAGTAAACAGATACAATTTACAGATTGTATCTTTTAACTGTGTCTATACTTGACTGCCTCGTTGGTGTAGCGGTTAGCGTAGTCGACTGCGGATCACGAGGTCCTGGGTTCGATTCCCGGTCGGACATAAAAATTGTTAGGTATTGGGTTATTCAATTAAGAAATTCTCAGTGCCAGCCCGGAGTTGGAAGTTGGCGGTGTTTCACCCCCGTGCCTCGGAGAGCACGTTAGGCCCTCGGTCCCGGTTATTATCACTAACATGATAATAGTCGTTAAAGTCCGCCAACACGCATTGGAGCAGCGTGGTAGGTCTAAGCTCTAATTCCCTCTCTCCTATGAGAGTGGAGGCCTGTGCCCAGCAGTGGGACGTTAATAGGCTGTAGTGGATATCTATACTAGCTGAAGCCCGCAACTTCGTCCGCGTGGAATAAGTTTTTGAAGTGAAAACTTCTTTAGGCGCGCTGAGCACTTTTTGGTAGGGGGTAAAAATGTGGAACGGTGTCGGTCATGTGACACTACTCTTCTTAAAACAAAAGGTCTTAAGTAGTACATTCGTAATTAAACTTTAACGCCTTTGATTTAAGGTTTTTAAATATATTTTTTAAAGTGCTGTGTTTTTATTTTAAATTATTTTAAACTAGCTAATTCCCGTGACTTCGTCTACGTGGATCGAGGTTTTTTGGTTCCCGCGGGAACTCCTTAATTTTCCGGGATAAAAAGTAGCCTATGTGAGGATATAGGCTACTTTTTATTAGTTAAAGACAAATTCCAGAAAATTGACTTGATTTAGAATTTGGTATATTTGTATCCCAAATTTCGTCAATATCGGTTGAACAAGTGGGCCATGAAAGCGTAGCAGATAGAAATACAGACAGACAAACACATTGTCTTGGAAATGGCAAATTGGCAGTCATAGACTGCCAAGTTTCCCACGGGAACTCTTATAATTTTCCGGGATAAAAAGCCTATGTCACTAGGTCCTCAATAATAAGTAATCTATCTAGCGAAATTGTAAACTGTCAAAAGATTACAATTTAACGTATTATTTTTCGAGATAGATAGATTAGGTAGATTGTGATCTGTTAGGTATACACATTAACCCGAAAGAACCTAAGTACCCTACACTACCTGGTTATTTATATCGAACCCTAACCTAACCTAAATGTAAATACAAAGCATATTTCTAAAATTTACACTCAGAACATTGAACGGTTCACAATATGTCGACAGTTTACAATCTATCGAGATAAAAAGCGATTGCAATCTGACGGTTTTTGCAATTGTACGGTGACTTATCCGTCTGTTGGTCTGCTACGCTTTAACGACCTATCTTCAACCGACTTTGATATAATTTGCTTACAAGCCAGGGAAGGATATAGGCTCCCACGGGTATTTGAAAAGCTAAATCCACGCGGACGATGTCACGGGCATCATCTAGTAGGAACTTAATGTACTTTTGGCCACAAAATTAGCTAGGTACCTATAGGATAGATAGAGATTAAACAGTAAAATGTTATTATGTGGTTCAATCGAAAAAGAGATTACTCTCCTGCTTCCTAGCAGCTTATTTGGTTCTATCGAAAAAGAGAATACTCTCCTGCTTCCTAGCAGCTTACTTGATTTTGGAAGTGAAAACTTCTTAGGCGCGTTGAGCACTTTTTGGCAGAGGGTAAAAATGTGGAAACGCAAGTACGACACCGTTCTTCTTAAGACAAATGGTCTAGCTAGCATTAAGTTCTATTGTATTATTTTCAAAGGTCTTAAGTAGTATATTCGTAATTAAACTTTAATGCCTTTATTTTAAGGTTTAAAAGTGATGTGTAACCATGTGTGACACCTCGCGACACCATTCTTCTCAATAATGTAGTATATTCGTAATTAAAGTTTAATACCTTAGTTCTAAGGTATAAGTATATTTTAATAATTTTAAAAGTGCTGTGTTGTTAGGTATTTTAAATTATTTTAAATATTCGTTTTCACTTCTATCGGCAGTCCCTATGACTGCCAATTTTTTTTTTAAATTAGGTATCTTAATTTATTATAATAAATTAAGATAATTTAAAAAACTATAGTTAAGTAAGTACTTACTTGTGGCATATACGACGTGGAAGGGTATACGTTTCGGCATGACTCCTAAGCTACCTGCACACTCTCATTAAAATTATATTAGTTTCCATCGCGACCTTTTTCTTTTCACTTAAATGGATCACGAAATAACACATAATATAACTTCATAACTACCAAAAAAAAATAATTTTGACTTGAAAATACCGACTACATGGCTTATTTTCTAAAGAATTCGTTTCTAGCAAATAAATTATAGCGAGTACCGAAAAAAGAATGGAGGGCCCTGGACGAACGAAGTTGGCGCGGAATGAAAACGGGAAAATCAATAATGCTGTTAGGAAAACGTTATTACGGGGGTCTTGTGCTCAGCGCCATCTAGTGCGGGGTGAAGAAAGAAATTCTTTGAATGAGACGATGGCCCTACCCGGCCGAGTATAGCTTCCGTACAGCGTCTCTGGTACCAACTGGAACTTACATCTAATCGTAGGAGCTCCGATGTACAAGGAGGAGACTTATGTATCTATTTGGGTACTTCCCTTAACCGTTGTTATGTCCTTAAAGCTCGCCATTGCGGGTAAGTCATGGCCGATGGCATTGGCATGGCATCAAGCCGCGGCGCCTATAGTGCTCGCGTCCATCTACTTGTATTACGTCAAATAACCATAGATTTAGGATTTAATCGCTGTGCGCAGCGGAGACCAATCATAAATCTATGCAAATAACTTGCCGTCAATGGTCACTGGTCAGTTTATTCGACTGGTCGACTTTAAAACTTCTGCATATCAAGACACGCGGAAGCGTGTCCAGCCAAAGTTCAAAAAAACTGGCGAGCAGCACCGTGTGTAATATTACACGAACCATTTGGAGACACTTTTGACCCCCTCATAACTCAAAAACTATTTCACATAAACATGTCAAATTTGGCGCATATATTGAGACTCGTGAGATACATATGTGCTCCAAATTTCATAAGCACACCTCAAATGGTTATTTAGATATAAACGTACAAAAATCGTCATTTTTATGATCAAAGGTATAGATCAAAACTCTGACACGAGGCATGCTACCATTGCTTAAAGCCGTATTATTTTAATATTGTTGACGTTTATGTTGTAGTGTTATAATCATTATTTTAAGGACGTCAAAGTACGTGAATAATAATGAATAATAATATAATTGCATTAAAACCTTACCTTCGTATTCATACATTTTGTGCAACGAAACGTCATTGACAGAAAAGAAGAAGAAACGTATTTGAAGTCGTCAGTTCAAGCTGTCAGTCATTGTGATTTGTATTCATTGTTTATAGTGGTTTTAGTGATATCGACTGTTTACCGTGCTTGTTTTCAATGTTTCACAAAAAACTTTTGATTTTGAACTTTTGCAATCAAAATTGATGAGATGTAGAAATGTGCTGTAGAGGTAGTCTGACCATAGATGTAATCTGTCAATGTCAGTGTAACTCTAGGTACACTATATATTTTTCTTGAGAATTCTCGTCTTTAATTATCTTGTACAATGAGTCGTACAATAGAATTACTGGTGGGTGACACACTGACCTTACACCAAATAATAAGTACCTGCTAATGTAAAACGTAAACTAAACTAATAGAAAAGTCCTATTACAGTGTAAAAGATTATTTGAATGATAGCAAGGCATGGGTATGAATTGTTACAACGGCTGATTATGTAATGTTATACATATTATAAGTACATATATATAATTTCAAATATTTGTGAGATGGTGATAATAAAAAAAAGCGGAGTTTATTGCGGGCTCTTCTCAGACCAGGGCACGTTTGGAACCCTCGTAGCTTTAGTTTTAAGATATCGTAGTTAATTATGCTCTGTAAGCATGACGTTCAGAAGGTGTACTTTGTAGGTACATATTTTGAATAAATATGTTTTGAGTTTGAGATTGAGTTCAATAATTTCTGTACAAAAAGTAATGATATCCCATCAAAAACATAAATATAAAATGAGAGCCAAGTTCAAAATTGTGATATATATGCCTTGGTTGTTGACTTCAGCGACAAAAGAAGTGAGATCTAAATGGGTGCCAAGTTCAATGGTCAGTCCTGCAATTTATTTATCTCATCAAAAACATAAATGTGAAATGAGAGCCAAATTCAAAACAGCTTTACAACTTGTGAACGCTATAATTCGTATATGAAAACTAGCCAAGCCAAAGCCTTAGTCTTCAACATTTTATACTAAGTTATAAGAAGAAATGATATTTTAAGTTGTTATAAAATATTATATATTGTTATAAATAAATTTCAGGACTGACCATTGAACTTGGCACCCATTTAGATCTCACTTCTTTTGTCGCTGAAGTCAACAACCAAGGCATATATATCACAATTTTGAATTTGGCTCTCATTTCACATTTATGTTTTTGATGAGATAAATAAATTGCAGGACTGACCATTGAACTTGGCACCCATTTAGATCTCACTTCTTTTGTCGCTGAAGTCAACAACCAAGGCATATATATCACAATTTTGAACTTGGCTCTCATTTTATATTTATGTTTTTGATGGGATATTATCTATATAGCATTTCTATTATCTATATATCTATATAGCATTATTATACACTCTGTTGTATTGAATTCGATAACCTTAGCAGATATGCATATTTTTTCAAGTAAATATAAGTTTAAGTTGCTCTTCAAATTTAGGATCTCTTTCTCGTATAATATACACAATTAAAAAACATTAAGCAATTTTCATGTTAGTTAATTTAACATACGAGTACATGCATAAATGTATGCCGGGTTTATCCTCTTCTTGAACTGGGAGCAGTTTTTAATTTTTTTGGTGATGTGTTATGCGGGATAAAATTTCTTAATGTTGTACTTATTAGCTCCCAATGACTCTGAATCACTGTTTTCGACTCCCGGACTCCGTGAGATTGTGAAGAGCTGAACTAACCACTGTGACCTTCCTTTTTAGAATGTCCCATAGATGTGTTTTATGATTAAGATCGGCAATTATTCTCATCAGTTAAAATATACTGATTCTGACATCATCTATGCTGGCGGAGTCTTGAGAGACACGATGTGGTTTCGCATTGTCATCCATATAATTGAATCTTCCTCCAAAATTAACCAAAGCGGGATGACGCATGTTGATGAAGCATTTCTGAGATATAGGTACTAATATGCATTAATTGCATTAAGCATTAATATGCATTATGCATAAATATGCATTAATGTCTGCCTCGTTGGTCTAGTGGTTGGCATGTTCGACAGCGTCCGACGAGGTCCCAGGGCGGACCATAATTAAGTATTGGGGTTTTCTGACTAGAAATTCTCAGTATTAGCCCGGAGTAGGAAGTTCGCGGTGTTTCACCCCCGTGCCTCTGAGAGCACGTTAAGACGTCGGGCCTGGTTATTATCACGAACATGGTAATAGTCGTTAAAGCCCCCGCCAACCCGCATTGGAGCAGCGTGGTGGGTCTAAGCTCTAATTCCGTCTCTCCTTTGAGAGTGGAGGCCTGTGCCCAGCAGTGGCACGTTACAGGGATGTAGTGGTGTTGGTGGCATTAAGTATTTCCCAAAAAAATTAACTCAGTACTGGGCTGAAAATTCAATCGTGACATAATCATCACAGACCCACCACCGTATGGTGTGATTTCTTCAAACTGTGCAGCGGCAAAATATTCAAAACTCGCCTTCTTAACGCTATAAGTCTTCAATCTTCTCCATTTAAACGACCCCCATCAGAAAGGAATAACTCATTCATAATATCACCCATCAAGATTTTCTTGTCTGTCTGTCTACTACGGCCCATCTGTTAAATCGATTTTGATGAAATTTGCTATAGGAATAGTTTGTATCCCGGGGAAGGACAAAGGCTATCCCGGAAAATTGAAGAGTTCCCGCGAGAATAAAAAACCTTAATCCACGCGGATGAAATCGCGGGCATCATCTAGTCCATACTAATATTATAAACTAGCTGATGCCCGCGACTTCGTCCGCATGGTTTAAGTTTATTTGATTCCCTCGGGAACTCCTTAATTTGCTGGTATAAAAAGTAGCCTATGTCACTCTTCAGGTGCTCAACTATACCCATGCCGAAAATCACGTCAACCCGTTGCTCCGTTGCCGCGTGATTGAAGGACAAACCAACAAACCAATAAACCAATAAACAAATACTTTTGAATGTATAATATTAAGTATGATGGGAAAGTGAGCCTTTCTGTCATGTTACGATTTTGCAGCCTATCTGTTTAACTGATTTTGACGAAATTTTACATAGAAATAGGTTGAAATAATTACTTACTAACTAGTAATAAATAGTACCTAATTATAATGCTTTAATTACTAGTTATACTTATGTATGCACCCCTGTTGTTTTGCTTGCTGATTTGCTAATAATACGAAAAATAAAGTGACGTCACACTAAATTCGATATGGCTCACAATAAACGCTTCTTTTTAAAAATCTTTTTTAATGATTTGAGACTTATAGGGCTATTATACTGCACTTTTCACAGGGACCTTTACACTTGAATCAGTGTAGTGTAATAAGATTAAGGGAGAAAGGGCCACACCCACTCTTACCACAGGGCCCTGTAAAAAGTGCAGTGTAATAGGACTATTATTAAGTAGATACGTATTTTTTTCCTTTAACTACTACGTAGACAAAAATATGGTTAAATATAACGTAGTAAAAAATGAAATGAAAGTCTAACAAGTAAAAATTTATTTATTTCCTGCAGTAGTTCGCGGGTGCGTTATCCGTTATCCAGCTGAGCAAAGCAGGCACCCTAGTGTTTACCCCAGGGGAAGTCGATGCACAGGCCTGTCCGTAGCTGATTAAGCCAAATATGTATAGGCGGCCTGTCTGCGGATCTGAGTATAGGACTGGGCCGCCGGAATCATCCTAGAACCAAAAACATAGTTAAATATCTTTTATCCCCGAAATCATTATAACCGGACCAATATTATATCCTATTATAAGTACTTAACATACTAGAATCTAGATGATGCCCGGCTGCCCATGACTTTATGGGGTTTTTTAATCTGGCAGGAACTTTATAAAATTATAATTTCACTCTCCTACTCCTTCACGTCACTATGACTGAACTGATTTGTCTGTTCGGAATGGAATTAGAAGAAGACTTAAATTAACACATAGGCTGCCGATGTTCTATATTAGGCTACATTCATACATACATACATACATACATTAATCCCCGAAACCTAATGGGTTCCAGCAGAAATCAAAATACCTTAATCATCTAAATACAAATACAAATGCTTTTATTTTGCCACATGTGAGTTCAAGTAATTATTAAGATGGAAATTGGATTGTATGTCTGTCACACTTTGCCGAATAATTATTGGCGTGCAAAATCTAGTTAAAGGTGCAAAGTCTAGTTATTAATATAAGATCCCGTTGCCAACCTCAAATTATGTGCTTACTAGTTGACTAGCTGATGCCCGCGATTTCGTCCGCGTGGAATAAGTTATTTTAATTTCCACGGGAATTTTCCGGCATAAAAAGGTAGGCTGTGTCACTCTACAGGTCCTCAACTATATCCATGGAAAAAATCACGTCGATCCGTTGCTCTGATGCAGCGTGATTGAACCAGTGGCATAAAACTGTCATTTAAAATAAACAGACCAATAAACTTTCGCATTTATAATATTATGTACTAGCTGATGCCCGCGACTTTGTCCGCGTGGATTGAGGTTTTTTGGTTCCCGCGGGAACTCCTTATTTTTGTGAAATGTGAAAGTTTGGATGGATGGATGGATGTTTGGATGGACGTTTGTTACTCAATCATGCCAGAACGGCTGAACGAAGCTGGATGAAACTTGGCACAGAGATAAATTAAAGTCTGGAATGGAACATAGGCTACTTTTTATTCCGGAAATTTAAAGAGTTCCCGCGGGAACCAAAAAACCTCAATCCACGCGGACCAACTAGTATTACAATAGATTCTACTATACCTGACAAGCGTCTTTTCCTCTTGTAAATGTGCAAAACTGCCGCAGCGTGAGCGCGGGCACAGAGCTCCTGCAGGTTGCCTGGCTGATCACGTCCACGTCCACCTTCCGCAGCACCGGAGACGTTGGACCTCCGAAAGAAGTTGTTCCCCAACCTAAGAAAACATTTTAAATTCTTTGTAAAACAGTCATTTACACTTTAAAAAAATATGCGATCTGCATGATAGGCAAACTAGAGGCCGCAAAAAGCTCGTGAGCCCATCGCTCCGCCTCAAGAAAGGTCCGAAGGTCGTTCGTGGGAATGAGCATTCTATTCTATAACAAAATTCCACAACCTATTTTAAACTTGCCTTTACACAAGTTTAAGAAATCCAATAAAAGTATGCTTCTGAAAAAAGCTTATTATCCTGTTGAAGATTACGTAAATGATAAAAGAGTATGGATTCAACTCGCTCCTGCTATGCTAAGGACAGCGGTTATACTTATGCATCTACACATTAATGACATTTTTAAATTATTATTCTTCAAAAGAGCAACCACCGAGTTTTTTGCTGGTTCTTCTCGGTAGGAATGGCATTCCGAACCAGTGGTAGATTCACTCGACGATTCATAAGCTCCGTTGAGCGTATTCGAGCATAATTCAGCGAATAATAGCGAGCGAATTCAGAGTTAAATATTAACGACTTTGACTATAACGTCAAAAATTTAGTAGAGCCGATTTTACTTTCGCAACGCATCCTCTGGGACTGCTGTCTGTGAATGTATAGACCAACTTGAGCTCTAAAACAATGCCGTTAAGGTTTCAATTTTACTCAAACGCCAAAGTGTTTTGACGCTAGAGCATCGTAGATATTTACAGTCGTCCTGTACGCTTAGTCAAAGTTTTTAAATTGCAAATTCGATAGATCCTAATTGAACGTTCGATCACAGGGGCGTCAAAGTAGAATGGACACAATAGGTCTTGATTTAAAGGCAAAAAATCTGTACAAACAATTTTAATTTCTGAACGTATCATTTGGAGGGCTGGCTGTGAATACATACACAGCCAGTTTTTTTTATAATTTTTATTTTTAATTGTTGACAAGCCTCAATGAAACGAAACGTGTAATTGATCGAACAGAGCATTTTCAAATAATCACTGCGTTTAAAGGAACGCCCTGTGACATTGCATATGTCTGCCATCTGTGGTCAAATAGTGTGTTAAACTCGCTAACGAAAACGTCTAGCGCCATCTAGTGTGGGTGTGGTTTATTAAAAGATATAAGGTGAGTGGGGGTAAGTCTTAATGGTTTTTTTGATTAGATAAATAGTGTTGATTTGACCTCTAAATCAATGCATGTAAAAGTCTGCAAAATAATAACGAATTAAAAAATACGACTGCTCTGCCATATTATTTTTGGAGTTTAACTCCATAAGAAGCGATTTGCATATATAGCCTTTGGAATCTTATTCACATTTTTGATTAAATGATATTTTTTTGTAAATCACTATAGAATATTGAACTATAGTGTTATATATTTTTGGAATCTACTCATTATTTTGATTGATGATTATATGGTTAATCTTATTTTCGATTTTTTTTTTCAATTTTGGTCTTTAATGCGGGACCATGGTCACCCCATCAATTTTTAAAAAAAAAATTACTAGCCTATGTCACCCGGAATAAGCTAGGGATTCTAACGATACCTCATTTATCAAAATCGGTTCAGGCGTATAGAAGTTATGGTGGAATACACAAACTCACATACATACATACATACATACATACATACATGAACCCTGAAAACAATATACTCCTTTTTTCAGGCAGTCGTATAAAAAAGTAAAATGTGATCGAACGCTCGATAACGTTCAATCGTACGTTACGACTAAACATACTGGATGTCAAAGTTAATAGACGGCTACACTTGGACATAGATCTCTTGTAGCTACTTCCATATGCCGCGATCTTGCATAGCTCAAAGAAACGATGGACATTGGGGTCCCAAGGCGCTGGAATGGCGGCCCCGCACTGAAAAGCGTAGCGTACAGTTACCTACCTAAAAATGTAAGTCTGGCGCCGGTGAAATCCGCGTTGACGTAATTGAAGGGTAGACACACGGGGCTCACGTACTCGTTAAACGCCATCGTTGTTACTTGAAGTATTGCGATGTCATAATCGTAGTTCGATCTGAAAACAATTCAACTTACAGGTGACGCCAAATTTCTTGAATGCTCTTTTACGGTGATTGTTGACCATGAAACCAGGAATCAGTTTCTCGCTAAGGTTGACGACTGGCGTAGCATTTTAAGGTGTAATAGCCTACATTAGATAGCGTAAAATCGGCAAAAAGGCATTTTATGTATGCTTGCAAAAATTATGTTGTTTAGAAATCTTTAAAATACCCTTCGTTTACCTTTTAAAGCAACTTTTATTCCCTAATAAAACTAATAATTTTCATAAAATCAAATACATTGCCGGATTTATTTGTTCACACCACTCGCTCGCAATGCCCTATTACAATGTTATTATCTTATGGTAAAGTATGTCATTACATTAATAACGCTTAGCGGGGTTGTAATGTTGTACTGAAATACAATACCCCTATGGGCTGGAATGTGATTAGAATTTAGAAAGAAAGAAAGAAAGAAAGAAAAACAGTTTATTCAACAGTGATGTCACAGACAAAACTAGATACAAATGTAACACTTTCGTCTGTGACACCACCCAGAAAGGGTGTACAGCTCAGCGTTTGCCCTGCGTTATATGCCCATAAATGCATACAAAGCAAGGCGCTGATAGAAAGATGCAGCATCACAAGAAAATTCTGTTCAAATGGATGAATTTTGCTCAAACCTGTTTCTTTACCCCTATGTGAAATTATGTACTATTACTTACGACGCGTAATTCGGATGTATCCTTATTGAAAGAACTGTGAGTCTTTGTCTTGGTGGTGAATTAGCTGCAACAAATTTAATTGATTTTACCTATAAGTATAATAAAAATGAAACAGGACGATTCCTGGACATTAAATATTATGATTAGAGGACGCTGTATGATCGATTCAGAGCCCAAAACAGAGATCTGTCTGCCAGTTACGACATAACGCTGAAACTACTGGACCGATTAGAATGCACCTTGGCACTCGCTTCAATAGCTGACACTCTATGTTAACATATTGTACTTGGATACTTTTATCCTGAAAAACTGATTATGAGAAAAGAAACGAAAGTTATGGTCGATTTTTCTCTATAACTCCATTCGATAACAAATCTAAACCGATTTTGACAATTATCATTCATAAGCTTTTATTTAGCTTCCAATGTGTGTGTGTGTGTGTGTTGCAGTGTGTATGTTTGTTTAGGTTAAATTTTGCAACTGAATTTTAAAACAGTTATCCTCAACTGATTGAGCTGAAATTTTGCATGTGCATGTTTATCTTGGATATCAATGCATAATTAGCTAGGTGACGTCATTCTAATTCCAATATGGCGGCCTCACAAAGATGGCGGACTAGTATTTTTTATGAACCCCTATGATATGGGTATCAATTAAAAGGTTTTGCTGAGAATAGGAAAAATAAAATGACCTCACACTAAATTCAATATGGCGGGCGATAAAAGTTCATTTTTAATAATGATTTTTAATGATTTGAGACTTGTTTACTACCTATGCGTATCCTATCGTATTCGTTTTCTGAGTACTGTCACGCGTTTGATCAGCCATTACTATTTACCTTGATTGTAAACTCCAACTTCCACGGTGATATCGGTAGTTCGTTTGCCCACTACGCAATGTGCTGCGGTGAGCACGTAGTTGTTAAAAATGATCACCGCACCGCATCTGATGGCGTCCTGGTCGACGTACCTTACACCAGCCATCATGGGGAACTCGTAGGGGTCAGTTTGTACTCCCCCGACGATACGGTTCTGGTGAAAATAAAGAATGCGTGCATGTATCACCGTAAAATTGCAAATACTGTCAGATTGCAATCTAACTCTTTTTATCTCGATAGATTGTAAACTGTCGGCAGATTGTGAACCGTTCAATGTTCTGAGTGTCAATTATTGAAATATTCATTGTATTTACGTTTTCTTGTCTCTTGTAGGTTAGGTTAGGGTTCGACATAAATAACCAGATACCTAGGTTAGGTTCTATCGGGTTAATATCCTAACAGATTACAATCTACCGAAAAATAATGCGTTAAATTGTAATCTTTCAACAGTTTACAATCTCGCTACATAGATAGGCTTTCACAATCTTACGGTGACATATAAATTTTATTTCCCTACTAAGCCCCGCACCTAAGTTAGAACTAAAATGTTTTACGTACATTAATTCCATGAACATGCGACAACTTGCGTCGTCTCTGGGACTTCTTATGTGACACAGACTATACCTACTACTGATCTAATCTAAGAGGAAATCCATAGAAAAACTTAAGTAAACATATAGCACATGGCACATAGTTCGAAGAACTGATAGACGATACGGTCCCAAAGTGGTGATACGCACTGGAAAGAGCAGCAAACCCCCCCCTCGGTGGACGGACGACATCAACCGAGTCGCAGCTATCCACTGGATCTAGGCACCGAGGCATCTGGAAGTCCTTGCAAGAGACTGTGTCCAGCAGTGTACATCTATCGGTTGAGGACGACGGCGACTTAATTGTTTAGTTAACACTATTATTTGCAGTGTAATCAATGTATTTTTTCTCACCGTCCTCCTGACGCCACAGACGCAGTCCGGCGTAGTGTTTGTAAGCTGAGCGTACAAACTACAACTAAATCTGCCTCCTGATGTACTCGTCGAAACCATTAGACCTGCCATTAATAATTTCAACTATGAAATAATAAATTTTAGTGTGTCCGCCTATGCAAATTATTACGGGCAACCTATCCATCTGTAGAATATACCTTGTAGAGTAGGTATGCTTAGGAACTTCACAAACTATGTGGTGTTCCTAAGCATTTACCCACAGGTGAACCATTTTAAATTAATTCAAAACGACGAACCTAGAACAAGCCTTGGACCAGTGGAGACTGCGCTGACAGACCCCTGACCGCAATAATAATCTGCTCCTGTTAGCGTGGGGTCACCTGTCTTTGAGATGAGGAGACGATCTATGCTGCATGATGAGCTCTGTGGAAGTTTATTAAAACAGTAACTTTAGTCGCGCAAGATTCAATTGGTAGGACAATAATCGGTGTAATTTTTAAGGTGCATGGTTCCGAAGCGAAGCGAGCGCTGGACTCTTTGACAATTATTCAGTTAAGCTCAATAGTAGGGTTTCCCTCATAATAAAACCTACGAACAATCTACTCCGTAGGTACATGGCATTATAAATTATCTCAAGCTAGTTCGTGCAGAGTAAGCATAAGTTGGTTATATTATATCACTAGATGATGCCCTGGACTTCGTTCGCGTGGTTTAAGTTTTTCAATTCCCGCGGGAACTCCTTAATTCTCCTTAATTTTCATCAAAATCGGTTGAACAGGTGGGCCGTGAAAACGTAGCAGACAGACACACTTTCGAATTTATAATACTTATTAATATGGATTTAGTAGTAACTTGTCTCCTCTCATAAAAGTTTTATGGGGCAAATATTATTTAATCATTTACTAATTTGCCAGATTAGAGTGAGAAACTTTAGTTCAAGAACTCAGAAATTTAGTTCTTCCGCATAAAAATCCCCCAACGGGCTGTTTTGGGTGGAGAGGCAATTCGCAACGAAGATGTACTTAGAAGCAGCATAGCCCGAAGGCCCCGCTGGTGTGGCAAACATTTCAGATGCTCTTACCGCTATGTGGTCTCCACTGCGGTAAGAGCATCTGAAATGTGATGCGACCTACAACCAGATGATCCGAGGACCTCAAAAAGATGGCTGGAAGTGGGTGAGCAATGAAGTGTGTGTTTTCACGCTCTTAAAAAGGCCTTTTTATATGAATGGATGATTGCTTGGTTACCTGCGGCATATTGATTTCATTACAGTCCACCCTGCAATTGTATCCAGTCGGACATGTTGCTATCCAACGGCATCGGGAACCTGGATTGTAACTGTTGGGGTAGTTTGGACTTTGAATAGTGTACGTAGTACCCGGAGTCACCTGTGAAAATTTACTATATATGTCACCGTAAGATTGTAAAAACCGTTAGATTATAATCTAACTCGCGAAATTGCAAACTGTCCAAAGATTACAATTTAACGCACAATTTTTCGGTAAATTGTAATCTGTTCGGTTTATTAACCCGAACCTAAGTGCCCGGCCTGGGGCCGGGCACGACCTGATTATTTATGTCGAACCCTAACCTAACCTACAAGAAACAGACAAGAAAACGTAAATACAATGAATATTTCAAAAATTGACACTCACAAAATTGAACAGTTCACAATCTTTCGACAGTTTACAATTTCGCGAGTTAGATTATAATCTAACGCGTTTTACAATCTTACGGTGACATATACATTACTTATTGTCTACCTATTTTTATTCAGGCAGATGTCTGCATTCACCGGCACCTGTTTGTGAAAGCAGCTCCAGGCTCACGCGGAAAACATATCCGCAAAGTAAGTAGAACGGGTGTATGGATAAAGGATCCGCAGGTGTATTTTGTATGTATGCCCGAGGCAAAGGATTCCAATTACGGATTCCAATTTTATTCAAATGAACTGTATTTAAAATTAATTTGATTTAAAAAAGTTTATTTGAATTTGACTAAATAGTTAAAAATCAATAAATGGAACCACGGCAATGTTGGCGAAAAATTGTGTCTGATTGGATTTTAACTAGTAATAATATGAAATACTCACGTTTACAGCGAAATCGCAATTGGCATCTTGCGAATGCGTGTAACCAAACAGCAAAACTGTAACGACTATACCTTGATACATCTGAAAAATGTATATCAATGTAATTAAAAACTCTTAATATATTTAACGTACCTACCTACATAAAATATTTTTTGTGTCACGTTACTTACACTTGTTGTGCCAACTGCCTACTTACTGTTTAATTCAAATATTTATGAAATATTTATTACTGCTATTATCTACTCTATGTATATCAACATAGTACCTAATGTTATTTAATTTAATCAATAAGTCATCTCGATAATACTGCCGCTGTCATCCAAAAAAGTTCACAAAAAATACCTACTGAATATTAGCACTTAGTGTACGGGCACGAAATTAGCGATGGCGACAGCGGGGCGTCGTGATTAGTCGGAGAGCTGGCTGAATTTTAATAAAATATTTTTGAACAGGTCTGGTAAGTAATACTTTATAACTAACCGACAAAAAAGTCTGGGATTTTTTTCAGATTCTATAAGTACTAAATTTAAAAACAAACAAATCAAGTTGCCAAAAAAGATATTTTGTTTCTTTTTGCTAATGTCAAGCTGCTGCGCAGTAGCGAAATAAGCGCAAATACTGTACCAGACTAACAGGACTGGATTCGCAAATTGACGAAATTATATTTTATCACAATTTCAGTTTGCCTAAAGGACCTTCCCGAAATTCGTCGCCAGTTCTCAGACCATAACGCCCCGCTGTCACCGTCGCTCGGCTGTCGCTAATTTCCTGCTGACGCCCTTGAGAGAAATTCATAGAACAAAATGCGATTATTTGAGAACTCAGAACATTTTGAAATTCGAATAAAAAATAAATCGTAAGTCATTGTTACTTATATCATAATAATATTATCTATAAGATGAAATATTGATTGTAAATATTTTTTATAATATGATTATCTATACTAATAAATAAGTATTCGATAACAGTTAGCGTAAGTCGGCGCACTCGATAATAATTTTAAAAACAATAGAAATATAATGGAAAAGTACTTATAGGCCTATTACCCTGCACTTTTTACAGGGCCCTGTGGTAAGGATGGGCGTGGCCGATAAATAGAGCGTTGCTTAATACACAGCAATAAGGACCATTTTAGGAACCCTTTCTCCCTAAATCTTAATACACTACACTGATTCAAGTGTAAGGGTCCCTGTGAAAAGTGCAATGTAATAAATAGGCCTATTACTACTCACAACGAAATTAAGGAACGCTTAAAAGACTTGTACAAAGATAAAAAAAAATAATTTCCGAGGCAGAAAGAAAATAACCGCCGTAGTTATAGTAGCCGTTATTTTGATTAGTTAATTTTTCCTTTAGAACAATTATGTAGTACTGCTAGAAAATGGGAATGAAAAAACTAGAAGTTTAATTCGCTATAATCCGCCACAGAAGGCCAATCTATGTGTATGTGTATGTATGTATTCTACTTCTGTGGCGGATTATAGCGAATTACACTTCTAGTTTTTTTTCATTGTCATGGACTTAACGTAACGCCTGCTTCTATCCAATATTAGGAAATGGGAATCAAATCGTGACTTGAAGAATCTATTATACTTAGAAAATAACGTTAGAGAAAATAACGTTCCTATATGAAAAAATCTTATTATATTAATAATAAAAATCTTTGTTAAGTTAAAAAATGTTCTTGACTCACAATGTATTGTCGATATGTATATCGCTTCCCGTATACGACAATAATGTATAACAAATAAACGAATGAAGCAGCTAATAAAGGCAAAAATTGATATGAAGCGACAGCTACATAAACATTAAAAGTACTTAAACACAGTGTTACACTTGTGCAAATCTACTTATAATAAAAAATATTGTTATTTCATACCGTGAAATGATACTATCTATTTAGTTACTTACATTGAATATTTCTCTTGAAAGATATTAAGAGAGTCACGAAAATGTTGTCATGTGTACTAACAATGTAACGAAATTGTAACCTTATTGTAAGAATGGCTATTTTTTTTATGTTTGTTCATAATGATAAGGAAGATAACACTAAACAATGTTTAATCCATGAACTCAGTTCTAATTGTTAGTTCCCGAACCACTTTTATTTTGAAACCTCACTTTTATTTTAAAAATCAAAACGCATTGCCTGCCTATTTACTGAAATGTAGTAATAAGAATATGTCGTGAGGGAAGAGCTGGGCGTAATAAATCGGTTTAAATGTCTCATTAACACAACAACAACGGATCTAAAGGAGCAGTATGGTACATATAACTACATTACCTTGCATAGATAACTAACAGGATTTTCAATGTTGAAAACGCTATTTCAGAATTATATCGTTTATCAGAATTTAGTGACTACTTACGTTTCAGGCGTTTCTTCGTTTCATCCTAATACTTAAGCTGTTTTATCTTTTAGTTGACCACATATTATTTGATCTTCTAAACATGTACAAGATAGGATAGCCCAAGAACATAGAAATACTCTTTTAAAAATAAATTTCATACAGGTTTTATTTCCTTATTTTATTTTTAAAGTTGGTACTTAGGTACCTGTTAGGTTTTCTGTTCTGTTTTCTAGACCAAGGTAATAGAAAGCGATAAGATTAATTAATTTTACCAAACTCTAGATAACTACCCAGTTCACAAGTAGAACAAACTAATTTCAATTCAAATTAAAGTTAGCGGGGTAAACATTTTGCGCGTCGTTATACAAAAATTTATGCGACCGCCGAAAAACTGATAACATTTTCGAAATTTTCCAACGATATTGATATTAAGTTTTGATGTCAGGAAAAAGAACCCTGCATATTACCTGAGGCGCACCAGGAACACAAAAGTGCGCCTCCCGACTCGAGCACCATGTTCTACCCGGCGACAGACTTGCCAATCCCGGAAGCCTTTTTAAGAAGGTAGGCTTCGATCAAGAGCGGTACGCCTGCGCTTGATCCTCATGCGGGCGGATGGAATGCGAGCCCACGTCGTCCTCTGCCGCCGTCGTCGTCCTGCCGATATATTCCTGTGCCAACGTTTTATGTAGTTATGCACAAACTTCCGGAAACGGAATATAACCCATCACCCATCCGACCCATCCGATATCACCACCTCCCATGACCCCACCAGCCTAGCGGTTATATGAGCCGAAACGCGAGAGTGCGCCCGTTCGGGGCTTTCTCTTCGCGTGTTCACGGGGCGCCTTCTAGGGAGTCTCCCTACAAATTTTATTATTTTCTCTTCTCCTTGTGCCTAATGTCTTTACTGTTTTAGGGGCAAACTTGCACAAAAACGCAAATCCTCGTGTTCCTAGTAGTCTAGATCCTCGGACTACCAGTCCACGATTACGAAGCCCAGCTATTCCACCTCTTGTTCCAATGGTGCGCGAACTCACGTAGCTTGCCGAAGTTTCCCTCAGAGGCGAAGTTCGGCAAACGATGTAGGTAGTGCAGTGAGTAAGTCCAGATCATAAACCACCGCTGATAGCCACATGCCTCGGTCACTACCTCGAGCTCTACCTGGACTCTGGGCCAAGCGTTGTTGTAGCCTGTGGTTCATCTACACCAAGCCTTAATGTAGTTCATTTAGTGAGGCAAAATTAGCATATTATAGGCAGACCGATCAAAACATAAAAAAACATGCTAGAAAGAAGACAATATTATCAGTTCATACTTTATTTACCGTTAAAAGCATGTCGCGAGGTAATCTTGAATACAACAACAACTCATGATACTTACTTCTTGACAAAAGAAAATAACAAGGCTTCACGATGATGACGTCAATAACGCCTATCAATTGAAGAATTGACAAAGGGACAAAAGCCTATTAATGTGTCTATTACGTGGTTCCCGTGTGGTAATTTTTCCTACAGATAGATAGGTATATTTTTAAAAATCGTATCTACACCAGTTGTGTAATGTAAGTGCAGATTGTGGGTCCGATTTCCAGGCAGGGGCATTATAGAAAATAATTTCAAATTTTTTTTTGATTATTTATTACGCCATGCCATACTTTTTTAGCCGTCACCGTTCAAAATAAGGTCAAATCTTGTTAATGTTTAAAGAAAATAAATAAATAAATTTCTGCTTGATGCTTCCAAATTCTTCTTCATGGAATCGAAAACATTTACCATATTACACGAAACTACCTAGGATAATATGGTTACGGTTATTATGTATTTAAATGACAAATTTTCCATTGTCTTAAAACATTTGTTTAAATCTTGGAAAACTTATATTTATTTCCACCCATAGTCCCAAATGGATATTTATGCGAGTTGCGTCATCGTACCGCCAGAACGCCATATTATAGTTCGAAGGCACTGATTTTACAGTGTAACTAAGGTACTAGATAGTGGTATATCGGCACGTGGCAACTAGCCTTAAGGCTCCCCCCAATTCAAAAATGTACCCCATCGGGAATCTAACTTTAGGTATAAATTTCAAAATTCAAATTCAAATGTTTTTTTTATTCAAATAAACTTAATAAAAGTACTTTTGGATCGTCAAATGAATTTACCACCGGTTCGGAATGCCATTCCTACCGAGAAGAACTACCAAGAAACTCGCTGGTTCCAATTTTTAAATAAATATTTCATTTACAATTATTATATCAATGTATACATAAGTAACCACTGTCCTTAGCCTTGCTGGAGTGATCAAATCCATGCTCCTCTATCATTTACATAATCTTCAACAGTATAATAAGCTTATTTCAAGAGCATACTTTTAATGGATTTATTAAATTTGTGTATGGGCAAGTTTAAAATAGGTTGTGGGATTTGGTTATAGAAAAGAATGCTCATTCCCACGAATGCCCTTTGACTTTTTTGAGGCGGAGCGATGGAGTCACGAGCCTATTACGGCCTCTAGTTTGCCTGTCGGGCAGATCGCATTTTTTTTTTGTAAATATGGATGTGCTGTTTAACAAAAATTGTATTTCTGTAAGTATATTGCGAGGCTACAGTTAGAATACCAATTTGTTTAAATTTCTCTCTAAGGGAATCACGCGGTTTTAAATTATAAATTGCACGTATTGCCCTTTTTTGAATACAATTTTTTTTTTAAATATCTGCCGCTTTTACCCTACAGTAAGATTCCGTAAGACATAATGCTATGAAAATAAGCAAAACATACAATTCTGGCAGTTTCGATGTCAGTTAAGTGTCGAATCTTTCTGACAGCGTAAGCAGCAGAACTAAGCTTGCCAGCAAGTGTTGATATATGGGTGACCCATTGAAGCTTTGCGTCTAAGGTCACCCCCAGGAACAGTAGTATCTTCTATTTTCAACACATCATTTACCATTAGTTTTATATAACTTGTAGATCTGGCATTCGGCAATGCGAACTCAACACATTTAGTTTTTTTTTGTATTTAAAAGTAGATTGTTTACCGTAAACCAGTTCGTGACTTGAGAAATTGCATATACGGAACGACATCGCATTTCGTTGCGTCTTTTACATAAGCTGAAATATTTATTTTCCTATAAGATAACGCGCCCTTGACACAATTAAGAGTTTTACCCTTCGCGGAGGTTGTGTGTCTATTTATTTAACTGATAGCAAGGTTTAGCGGAAAAGAATCTATCGTTAGTTGTTTTTTTTAATTTAGTGCAAACGATGCTCCTTAAACAAAACAAACCCGAAACAGTTGAATATCGGTAATATAATAATGTACGGGATTACTAACTCATCGTTAAAAAAACGTACTAAAATAACACTAAATACAGGCTTAATAAATAAATAAATAAATAAAAAATATAATGTGTATCTGAGAACATGAGTTCAGTAAACCTATGTTATCATGTCTTTAATCATTAAAATCATTTTTTTAAAACAAGCTTTTATCGTCCGCCATATTGAATATTAGTGTGACGTATTTTTATTTTACGTATTCTTCTCAACGAACCCTTTGAATTGATACCTCTCTATGTTCTTGTGGACGGACACCAACCACGATCCAGGTATGCGAACCACGCTCTGCTACCACTGTTAAAAGTTTTTAAATAAAAGGCAACTTCTAAACACTTGTTTTATTCTTCTTTTTCTACATTACTCATACTTACATTATATTACAACTATAGAATTACGTCTTTTAACTTTTAACCTGCTGACAGCCATTTTCTTTGCCTTACCATAGACTACTAGACATTATGACACAGACAAGTAAAATCATAGTGAAGCTTAAGCTTATGTAACTTGACTTGAAAATTTTTGCATAGTATCTAAAAATATTGTATTGAATTCTACAACCTTAGCAGATATGGATACTTTTTAACTTTTTCAAGTGAGTTGCTCTTCAATTTTATGATCTCTTTCTCGTATAATAACAACACAATACATAATTACAAGACAGTAAGCAATTTTCATATTAGTTTATTAATAATTAAACATACGAGTACATGTATTTTATGAGTATCTTACAATAAATGTATGCCGGGTTTGTCCTCTTCTTGAAGAGAGAGCAATTTTTTATTATTTTGGTGTGTGTTATGCGGGATAAAATTACTTATTGTTGTGGTACTTATTAGCTCCCAATGAGACTGAATCATCGTTTTCGACTCCCGGACTCCGTGAGGAGCTGAACTAACCACTGTGACCTTTCTTTTTAGAATGTCCCATGCTTTATTATTAAGATCGGCAATTACTCTCAGTAGCGAATCGACTGATTCTATCATATCATATTCAAATCGTCTTCTATGCAGGCGGAGTCTTCAGAGACACATGTGGATGCACATTATCATCCATATAATTGTAGTTGTAGTTTTCTTCAAACTGTGCAACGGCAAAATATTCAAACCTCGCCTTCTTAATGCTCTAAGTCTTCAGTCTTCTCCATTTAAGCATAAACGACCCCCACCACAAAGGAATAGCATCATAGCATCACCTACTCACTACAAAGGTCGACAGTGACAAACTTTTGTGCAAACATTTCCTTGTCTGTCTATCTGTTACGTTTTCACGGCCCATCTGTTAAACCGATTTTGATGAAATTTGGTATAGTCCATATTTGGTGGTAGGTTTGTTAGTTTGTACCCCGGGGAAGGACATAGGCTACTTTCTATTCGGGAAAATTAAAGAGTTCCCACCGGAATCAAAAACCTTAATCCACTATCCATTAGTCCATACTAATATTACTAGTGGTTCGCCCCAAACTGAGACATCGCGGTATCTTATGATAGTTTCAGTATATAATTAATAATTATACTTGGTTAAAAACTACATGCGCCAACTTGATATCTGTGTGTTATTGTATAGCTTAAATATCAGTACTACTAGTCAACGCAAGGTGGCGGAAATAATCAGTTTGCTTTAGTAATACATTGAGTATAGTAATACTTTTAGTAATACAAGATATCGCGATATAAAGATATAATTAGTTCTAAATTTAGTAGGTATAATGAACAAACGTAAAATAACAATGAATTATATTAGTTAACAATTACATAAGAATCAACAAATGTTATGTCAAGGTAAATTAGTATCACTTCTCGACGCAAGATGGTATTAATAAGCTAACCTAAAATACATCGTAAGATTTAAAGGTGAACGCGCACCTAGACGTACCGCATGAGCCACAGTTGGTTCTCATGGTTTCGAGCTACTACCTACATCAAAACTCGCAAATACGTGCACTCAGGAATCGATCTTGAAACGAATAAGAATTAGGTCATTCGCGACTCCCGCATCGTCCTCACTGCACCGTACGCATTAAAACGCGCCGAATCTGATGACGCCAATTGTCATCCGCTTGTGTGGATGGGATACGTATATCTACATTATTTTACTAAAATGCAACTCGTTTGGTGAGCGGGTGTTCGTAGCATACGATTTCATAATAAAAAAATTATAAAATGTGATGACTGTGTGATTGCGGCTCCTGCGGTGAGCATGTCTAGATGCGCGCTCATCTTTACGTTAAAAGACATCAGTTAGTTATTGTAACATCTGTAATAATTTATAATGTAACCATGTTCTGGGCAATAAACGAATTATGAATTATCAGTACTATCAATAGACTATTTTTTTATTCCACGTAAGATGGTGCTAACGTCTATTATTTTTGAGCACTTGAAACGAATAAACTTTTACAGAGCGCCATCTATTGACATCATTGTAAAATTCTGTTAAAAATACTGAAGCTCATTAAAAATTAAACAATTTCGTTTCCTGATAATATTTACTGAGACCTCGCGGTATCCATAAGATAGTTTTAACTATATATTGTATTAATAATTAACTTTTAACATAGATCCCCCTGAAATAAAAGATTTTTATAACTTTTTAAGCCATATTCGGCTGGAGGCCATAGGTTTACATATTATATTTAAATTAGAAGTAATTGCGTTCAGTAATTCAGAAGTTATAAGGCTCTGACAGACGGACAGATAGGGTTGCCAATTTTTTTTGGCAACCCTAGGACGGACAAGTGCAAATTCACTCAAGTAGACTCAGAGACCTCCGCTTCGCTCGATCAATAAATGCGAAAGTGTGTCTGTCTGTCTGTCTGCTACGATTTTGCAGTCCATCTGTTCAACCGATTTTGATGAAAGACAGAAGTAGGTTGCATTAACTAATTACTAAATAGTAATTAATGCTATAATTATTAGTCATTTTTATGCACTCCCATGTGTATCAATTAAAAGGGTTTGCTAAGAATAATACGAAACAAAGTGACGTCACACTAAATTCGAAATGGCTGACAATAAAAACGTTTTTTTAATGATTTAAGACTTATTCAGTAGGTATATTCTACGTAATAGTTAAAGTTACCTTAGTAAATAATGAAATGAAGGTCTTATAGCTAGTAAAAATTGATTTATTTCCTGCAGTAGTTAGAGGGTGCGTTATCCGTTATCCAGCTGAGCAAAGCAGTCACCCTAGTGTTTACCCCAGGGGAAGTCGATGCACATCCCTGTCCGTAGCTGATTAAGCCAAAGATGTATAGGCGGCCTGTTTGCGGCTCTGAGTATAGGCCTGGGCCGCCGGAATCATCCTAGAACGAAAAACATAGTTAAATACCTTTAACCCCCAAAATCATTACAACTGGACCAATATTATATCCAATTTATTAGTAGGTACTGCTGTCGGCGACATTCCATCATTATTGAAATCCGTAGATCATAACAAACAGTTATTTGTATCACAATCATAATTATTTACCTAATAACTTTAAAATTACAAAAATAAAAATTAAGTTTAAGAAAAACGTCTAGCCATTTTGCTATAGATTAAAAGGTCAGTATGCCGCCAAAACGCAGTTAAACAAAAGACTATCTCATCGCTCTGATTGGTCAATATTAGCATATTCTCTATTAAGTGAAATATACTTCAATCTAGATGGTGCTTGTTGCCCGTGACTTTATGTTTTTTTTTTAATTTTGCGCAAACTTTTGATATTTTCCGCGTGAGCTCCGAATTTGATCAAAATCGGTTGAAAAGATCGTGTGGAAGCGTAGCAGACAGACATACACACGTTCACATTTATAATATTAATATGGATGTGAAAGTTTGGCACCAAATTAATTCCCATGGGAACTCCTTAATTTTCCGCGATAAAAAGTATGCCTATGTCATTCTCCATCAGGTCCTCAACTATATCCATGGATAAAATCACGTCGATCCATTGCTCTGTTGCAGCGTGATTGAATGATAAACCATGTATGTCCCATACTATTACTTATTTATTTATTTTATTTATTATTATATTATATTACAATAGTACATAATCTTACTAATATTATAAATGCGAAAGTTTGGATGGATTATGGATGTATGGATGTTTGTTACTCAATCACGCCCCTACGGCTGAACGGATCTGGCTGAAATTTGACACAGAAATAAAATATATTCTGGAATAGCAAAATTAAAGAGTTCCCGCGGGAACCAAAATCCTCAAACCACACAGACGAAGTCGCGGGCATTCGCTAGGTTGACGTTCGTGTTTTCGAATTATAATCCGTATTGTAAGAGATGTCGAGGTACGTGGCATAAAACTGTCATCCATAATATTATAAATGCGAAAGTGTATCTGTCTGTCTGCTACGCTTTCACGACCCATCTGTTTAATCGACTTTGATGAAATTTGGTACAGGGATAGCTTAAATCCCGGGGAAGGACACAGGCTTTTTATCCCGGAAAATTAAGGAGTTCCCTCGGGAATCAAAAAAACTAAAACCACGCGGATGAAGTTGCAGACATCATCTAGTATTGAAATAATTCTGCTTTGCGATGGTAGTAAACTCCCAGCAAACCAACAGACCAATAAACTTTCGCATTTATAATATTATGAATTAAGTATGATGGCTTTTAAGAGAAATAATAATAATATAGATATATACCTGACAAGCGTCTTTTCCTCTAGTAAACGTGCAAAACTGCCGCAGCGTGAGCGCGGGCACAGAGCTCCTGCAGGTTGCCTGGCTGATGACGTCCACGTCCACCTTCCGCAGCACCGGAGACGTTGGACCTCCGAAAGAAGTTGTTCCCCAACCTAAGAAAACAATTTAAAATCTTTGTAAAACAGTACATTTACACTTACAATAAAATATGCGATCTGCATGATAGGCAAACTAGAGGCCGCAAAAAGCTCGTGATTCCATCGCTCCGCCTCAAGAAAGGTCCGAAGGTCGTTCGTGGGAATGAGTATTCTATTCTATAACAAAATTCCACAACCGATTTTAAACTTGCCTTTACACAAGTTTAAGAAATCCATTAAAAGTATGCTTCTGAAAAAAGCTTATTATACTGTTGAAGATTACGTAAATGATAAAAGAGTATGGGTTCAACTCGCTCCTGCTATGCTAAGGACAGCGGTTACTTACGTATCTACACATTAATGACATTTTTTAATTATCATTCTTCAAAAGAGCAACCACCGAGTTTTTTGCTGGTTCTTCTCGGTAGGAATGGCATTCCGAACCAGTGGTAGATTCACTCGACGATTCAAAAGCGCTTGTTAAAGTTTATTTAAATAATAAACATTTGAAATCTGTTTTTTGAAAAGCTAACGATTACTTACGCAATGACATAATAATAATCTAGTTTTAAAATTTAAATAATTGTGCCATTGGGATTAATATTAATTTAGGATTTTAGAGGAAAACTGTACAAACGAGTTCCTAGTTGTACTACGTAAAGCTATATTTACAAAGTCTGTACCCTATCATGTAATTTATCACACCTAAGCTCCGTTGAGCGTATTCGAGCATCGAATTCAGAGTTAAATATTAACGTCTTTGACTATGACGGTAAAACTTCAGTACCGCCGATTTTAATTTCGCAACGCTTCCGCTGGGACTGCTGACTGTGAATGTATAGACGAACTTGACTCTAAAACAAGGCCGTTAAGGTTTCAATTTTACTTAAACGCAAATGTGTTTCAACGCTTAAAAGTCATCCTGTACGCTTGGTCAAAGTTTTTACATTGCAAATTCGATTGATCCTAATTGAAAGTTCGATCACATGGGCGTCACAGTAGAATGGACACAATAGGTCTTGATTTAAACGATTTTAATTTCAAAACGTATCGTTTGAAGAGATAGCTGTGAATAGATGCACGAAATTGAGCTCTAAATCAATGTGGTCGAACGCTCGATTACGTTTAATCGAATTTGCCATGTAAAAACTTAGAACAAGCGTATACCGAAAGTCAACGTTAATCCACACATGTGATCTATGTCCACACTTGGACATAGATCTCTCGAAGCGACTTCCACATGCTGCGATCGTGCATAGCTCAAAGAAATGATGGACTTTGGGGTCCCAAAGCGGTGGAAAAGCTCTGAAAAAGCGTAGGGTACAGTTACCTACCTAAAAATGTAAGTCTAGAGCCGGTGAAATCCGCGTTGGCGTACTTGAAGGGTAGACACACAGGGCTGACGTTATCGTTAAACGCCATCGTTGTTACTTGAAGTATTGCGATGTCATAATCGTAGTTCGATCTGAAAATAATACAACTTTACAGGTGACGCCAAATTTCTTGAATGCTCTTATGTGACTCTTATTCTTGACCATACAATCTTGGAATCTGCTTCTTACTAAGGTTGACGGATAGAACACAGAGATTTCTAAAGCAGGGTATCAATAAAATTGCGACATATTACGAGTATGTAATTATGTATGCTTGAAAAAAATTATTATGTTATTCAGAAATCTTCAAAAATCCCATCGTTTACCTTTTAAAGCAAGTTTTCTCCTTAATGAAAATAATAATTTGCCCTATATGTATTAAATAAAATTTCAACTTCTAAATCAAATACATTTCCGGATTTATTATTTCACACCACTCGCTCGCCTTATTACAACCTGTTATCTTAAGGAAGCACATTACATCATCAGGAACATCATTACATTCATAACCCCTATGAGCTGTAATGTTATTTGAATTTAGGAAGATTCTGTTGAAATTGATGAATTTTCTGAAAACCGTTTCTTTACCCCTTTGACATTACCCCTGTGTTGAATAATCTACTATTACTTACTGTACGAAATTCGGATGTATCCTTATTGAAAGAACTGTGAGCCTTTGTCTTGGTGGTGAATTAGCTGCAAAAAATTTAATTGATTTGATCTCTAAGTACTTATAATAAAAATGAAACAGGACGATTCCTGTACATTTAATATTATGATAAGAGGACGTTGTATGATCTATACAGAGCCCAAAACAGAAATCTTTCTGCCAGTTACGGCATCACGCTGAAACTACTGGACGGATTAGAATACACCTTGGCACTCGCTGCAATAGCTGACACTCTATGTTAACATATTGTACTTGGATACTTTTATACAATGACGTCACACTAATTTCAATATGGCGGGCGATAAAAGCTTATTTTTAATAATGATTTTTAATGATTTGAGACTTGTTTACTACCTATGCGTATCCTATCGTATTCGTTTTCTGAGTACTGTCACGCGTTTGATCAGCTATTACTATTTACCTTGATTGTAAACTCCAACTTCCACGGTGATATCCGTAGTTCGTTTGCCCACCACGCAATGTGCTGCGGTGAGCACGTAGTTGTTAGCAATGATCACCGCACCGCATCTGATGGCGTCCTGGTCGACGTACCTTACACCAGCCATCATGGGGAACTCGTAGGGGTCTGTTTGAACTCCCCCGACGATGCGGTTCTGGTGATAATAAAGAATATACATTTTATGTCCCTACACCATAAAGCCCGTACCTACAGTTCACGCGCGAGGTCCGAGGAATCTTATGGAATGTTTACGTTTAGTACTATTTATAGTACAATATAACACTTCTATCGCAAAATTAAAAACAGGACTCGATAAAGCGTACTCTCGCGTCACGGTCAGCACTAGTATGGGGGTATGAAGCTACTGTCGGCCGCAGTGCACACCCGCCCGCTACCTCAGCCCCCGATTCCTCGGACCTCGCGCGCGGACTATAAATTAGTGGAACTAAAGCATTTTACGTACATTAATTCCATGAACATACTACAACTTACGTCACTTCTAGAGGACTTCTTATGTGACACAAACTATACCTTCTACTGATGTAATCTAAGAGGAGATCCATAGAAGAACTAAAGTAAACGACAAAGCTCGACGAGTTGCCAAACTAAAGTAGCACATAGTTCGAAGAACTGATAGACGATATGGTCCCAAAGTACAGGAATGGCGATACGTACTGGAAAGAGCAGCAAACCCCCCCTCGGTGGACGGACGACATCAACCGAGTCGCAGGGAGCCGCTAGATCTAGTCACCGAGGCATCTGGAAGTCCTTGCAAGAGACTATCTCCAGCAGTGTACATCTATCGGTTGAGGACGACGGCGACTTAATTGTTTAGTTAAAACTATTATTTGCAGTGTACTCAATATATTTTTTCTCACCGTCCTCCTGACGCCACAGACGCAGTCCAGCGTAGTGTTTGTAAGCTGAGCATACAAACTACATCTAAATCTGCCTCCTGTTGTACTCGTCGAAACCATTAGACCTGCAATTAATAATTTCAACAATAAAATGTTAAATTCTAAAGTGTGTTAATAAATTCTAAACACAACGTAGGTTGTGAAGTTCCTAAGCATGATAGGTCTAGAATACTTCCAGCCAAGTATGACTAGCACATTCAAGGCAAGAGTAAATAGGAATTTATAGGCTAGTGCGCTACAACCTAGACCACATTATTTATTTATTTATATATTCTGCACCAGTAACTTAAAAATAAAACATTGAAAGGACGTACACAAGGACAACTTATACCTTGATGAGATTTCTTCCAGATGCCCCAGAATGTGAAAATATATAAGTTAAAGAAAGTGAAATAATAGAATGTAAAAATATATATGCTGCTTCATTCTCGACTTAAAATGCACCCACGGATGGATTCTCGTTTACTTTACGATTATTGCTTTTCATAAGCAAGTGTCGTCAAGAGCAAGCCTTTCTTGTAATTTAACTGCAGGCCGGTGAACTAACCAGAGCTGTAACACTGATGATAAATGAAGATGGATCAAGAAACGAACCGGATACTTGTAATCCGCAAGTCATATGATTTTTTACGGTTTTATCTCATTTTAAACTAGGTACGTACGTTACTACTTACGTAGAAGTGCTAATATAAGTTTTAACAGCGAATGCGAGAAAACACTTAAAACCAAAGACAATATATAAAAATTAATCTATGCTTAAAACTTAGCGTATCTTACCAACGTTTCAGAACACAAGTCTCGTTAATTAAGCTTGTATGTTACCAGGTAAACCATTTTAAGTTAATTCAAAACGACGTACCTACAACAAGCCTTGTACCAGTGGAGACTGCGCTGACAGACCCCTGACCGCAATAATAATCTGCTCCTGTTAGCGTGGCATCACCTGTCTTCGAGATGAGGAGACGATCCACGCTACATGTTGAACTCTGTGGAAGTTTATTAATACGGTAACTTTAGTCGCGCAAGATTCAGTTGGTAGGGCAATCGGTGTAATTTTAAGGTGCATGGTTCCGAAACGAAGCGAGCGCTGGACTCTTTGACAATTATTCAGTTAAGTTCAATAGTAGGGTTTCCCTCATAATCAAACCTGCGAACAATCTACTCCGTAGGTACATGGCATTATAAATTATCTCAAACTAGTTCGTGTAGAGTAAGCATAAGTTGGTTATCACTAGATGATGCCCTCGACTTCTTCCGCGTGGTTTAAGTTTTTCAATTCCCGCGGGAACTCCTTAATTCTCCTTTATTTTCATCAAAATCGGTTGAACAGGTGGGCCGTGAAAGCGTAGCAGACAGACAGACAGACACACTTTCGAATTTATAATATTAGTATGGATTTAGTAGTAACTTGTCTCCTCTCATAAAAGTTTTATGGGGCAAATATTATTTAATCATTTAGGTACAAATTTGCCAGATTAGAGTGAGAAACTTTAGTTCAAGACCTCAGAAATTTAGTTCTTCCGCATAAAAATCCCACAACGGACTGTTTTGGGTGTCTATCGCAGACGTAATTCGTATCGAAAATGTACTTAGAAGCAGCATAGCCCGCAGGCCTAACAAGCTCTTCAAGTCGTCTTTCGAATGACCGCTGGTGTGGCAAACATTTCAGATGCGTAACAGCATCAGTGAGAGCGCATTGGAGACCACATAGCGATAAGAGCATCTGAAATGTGAGGCGACCTACAACCAGATGATACGAGGACCTCAAAAAGATGCCTGGAAGTGGGTGAGCAATGAAGGGCCGTGTGTTTGCACGCTCTTAAAAAGGCTTTTTATATGCCCAGCAGTTGACGTGGATGGATGGATGATTGCTTTGTTACCTGCGGCATATTGACTTCATTACAGTCCACTCTGCAATTGTATCCAGTCGGACATGTTGCTATCCAACGGCATCGGGAACCTCGATTGTAACTGTTGGGGTAGTTTGGACTTTGAATAGAGTACGTAGCACCTGGAGTCACCTGTGAAAATTTATTATACCTACATTACTTAACGTCTACCTATTTGTATTCAGGGTGATGTCTGCATTCACCGGCACCTATTCTTAAAAGCAGCTCCACGCTCACGCGGAAAACATATCCGTGAAGTAAGTAGGGCGGGCGTGCGGTTAAACGATTCGGAGTCGATTTTTATATGTATGTCCGAGAAAAAGGATTCCGATTCCGAATGTCCGATTTTATTCAAATAAACTACTTAGGTATGTATTTTAAATTAATTTTATTTAAAAAAACGTGTGTTGTCGTGGGACACCAGATAGAATCGAATTCTTTATTACATAAATATTAACTTCAAGTTCTAGTTGAGGTAAACAGAAAAACTCAGGTAGGTATACATTTCTTATAATGATTTTTTTATCGCTAAAAATCAAAAAGTAGCTAAAACCAAAAAGTAGTAAAACTTTACAAAATTTTCTTAACACTTTTATTTTATTCACAATGATTCATAAAAATATATATAATAATAATTACACTGTATAGCGAACATACATAAAAAAATTGCCATAGAGGTGAAAACTAATATTTTTTTTTCGTTACGGACGTTTTTTGCCGGCTAAGGTATCGCATCGTCCTTAAGGGACCTTCGTTCCAATAAATAAATGGAACTGCGACAATATAGGCAAAAAATTCTGTTTGATTGGATTTTAACACAAGTAATTATGAAATACTTACGGTTGTAGCAAAATCGCAATTGGCATCTTGCGAATACGTGTAACCAAACAGCAATACTGTAACGACTATACTTTGGTACATCTGAAAAATTTATATCAATGAATTAAAAACACATAAATATATTTAACGTAGGTACATTTTTTTTTTTGTATCACCTAGGTTACTTACACTTGGGAGTGCCAACTGCCTACTGTTTAATTCTAATATTTATGAAATATTAAAGAAATTTATACCCTTATCTGTTATTTAAAAGTGATAAGAAATAAATAAAAGATAATATAATCATTGACATATAGCGAATAGGTTGCCTAGTTAAATTGCGTGCGGATAATATTAAATAGTTAAATTTTTAATTACATTTATAAAATCTACTTCCCTCATTAGTTATTAAAAAAAATCATACACTGGTTAAGAAAATATACCCAACAGAATTGAAAAAGTAAAGATTGCCTTCTTCCTCCTCTGCGCAACTGTCGAGTTGCCAGGTATAAGCAGGTGAGTAAATGTTATTAATATACTCTCATCAGTTATTTAATCGTATATTATATCAAATGAAAGCTTATCTTATTCTGAATCTAACTGTATTGGGTTGCCTTAATCAAAAGTTGATGCAATCCATGGTTGTCTAGATTTGAGATGTAAATGTCACCGTAAGATTATAATCTAACTCGTGAAATTATAAACTGTCGACAGATTGTGAACCGTTCATTGTTCTGAGTGTAATTACGTTTTCTTGTGTCTTTCTTGTAGGTTAGGTTAGGGTTCGACTTATAAAATTAGGTAGATTCTATCGGGTTAATATCCCTAAGAAATTACAATCTACCGCAAAATAATGCGTTAAATTGTAATCTTTCGACAGTTTGCAATTTCGCGAGTTAGTTTATAATATAACGGTTTTTATCTTACGGTGACATAAATATTAAACGCGAGCGGTGAGAGTGAAAGAGATGCGTTGCGCACGCAACTCCATGCGACAGACAATGATGAAGCGAGGCAAGTGTGCGCCTAAAAGCTGCGTTGTAAAGGAGAGTCGGAAATGCTTCGGTTTGAAGTAAATCCGAAAGAAAGTAACGGCTACGAGATGAATTTCATAGCCTTTATGTTTAATTTATTTTTCCCTTAGAACAATAAACTAGAATTTACTGCTATAAAATGGAAATCTAATCGTGACTTAAATAATCTATTGTAGCTAGGAGAAAATAACTTTGTACAAAAAAGCTTGATATAATAACTACGACTATGTGAAAATATTAGCGTGATAAATAAATTCCATAAAGAACTTAAATAATGAAAAAATGGTCTTGACTTACGATGTATTGTCGATATGTATATCGCTTCCCGTATTCGGCAATAATGTTTATCAAATAAACAATTGAAGCAGCTAATAAAGGCAAAAATTGATATGAAGCGACAGCTACATAAACACCAAAAGTACATAAACACAGTGTTACACTTGTGCAAATCTACTAATAATAATATTGATAAATATTGTTAAAATCTACCGTGAAACGATACTTACTATCTATTTAGTAACTTACATTGAATATTTCTCTTGAAGGATATCTGGGAGAGTCACGAAAACTTTGTCATGTGTTTTAACAATATAACAAAATTGTGACCTTATTGTAAGAATGGCTATTTTTTTAAATGTTTGTTCGAAATGATAAAGAAGATAACACTAAACAATATATAATTCATGAACTCGGTTCTAATAGTTAGTTCCCGAATCACTTTTATTTTAAAACCTCACTTTTATTTTTTATTTTTATTCAAAAATCGAAACACATTTCCTGCTACTCACTGAAATGTAGCAATAAGAATATGTCGTGAGGGAGGAGCTGGGCGTAATAAATCGGTTTAAATGTCTCATTAACACAACAACAACGGATATAAAAGAGCAGTATGGTACAAATAGCTGCAATACCTTGCATAGATAACAGGATTTTCAATGTTGAAAACGCTATTTCAGAATTTAATGACTACGTTCCAGGCGTTTCTAAGTGGATTTAATTTCTAGAAATCCTAATACTATGCTTATGTTTAATCTTTTAATTGACCACGTCTTATTTGATAGCCCAAGAATATAAAAATATACTTTTTGGAACGAAGTTCCTTATGGGACGATTTGGAGGGGTACCCTAGTCGGCAAAAAACGTCCGTAACGAAAATGCGTGGAGTAAGATTTTTATGTATAGTTTATTCGAAATTAAACCTTAACTCTAAAGCATTAAAGTTTTATTTCGAATGTAGTATATTTATATTTAAGACCTTTTTTCTTCGTAACAATGCGAGCATGTCGGCGACATGCTCGCGTTGTTTTCTTTTTACCTCGACTAGAACTTGAAATTAATATTTATGTAATGATGAACTTCGTTCCTAGCTGGTGTCCCAAAACACCACACGTTTTTTATTTTTAAAAATATATTTCATACAGGTTTTATATTACCTTATTTTTAAGTTGGTACCTAGCTGTTAATTAGACTTTTTTCTATTTTCTGTTTCTAGACCGAAGGTACTAGAAATCGATAAGTTTTTTTTTTTACCAAACTAGATAACTACCTAGTTCACAAGCAGAACAAACTAATTTCAATTCAAATTATAGTTAACAGGGTAAACATTTTCTTGCCGTCGTTATATAAACATTTATGCGATCGCCGAAAAACTGATAACATTTACGAAATTTTCCAACTATATTGATATTATGTTTTGACGTCAGGAAAAAGAACTATACCTTGATCCTGCGCAATTGGTGATTAATATTTTTTGTGGAAGATGCTTGGTGTTGGTGGAGTTTGGTGCTTTCGGGACTGATGGTGTTCCTGTATACCACCTGAGGCGCACCAGGAACACAAAAGTGCGCCTCCCGACTCAAGCACAAGTTCCTTTTTAAAGAAGCCTTTTAAGGAGGCAGGCTTCGACCAAGAGCGGCACGCCTGTGTTTGATCCTCATGCGGGCGCATGGAATGCTCCTCTGCCGCCATCATCGACCTGCCGATATATTCCTGTGCCAACGTTTTATTTAGCCAGTAAAACACATTTCTTAAACCCTCACTGTACTCAGGGGTCTGTATCCGATGCCAACTGTGTGTGGTCCAGCCCAGGAAACCCTAAGGTTCTCCGTAGGAAGTTTTGAAGAGGTGTTTGACAAAAGCTGATGACGGTGCATGGTGGTTCTAAAAGTCCGTAGTTAGTTAATCTTACTAGTACAGTACATCGTACTTCAGGTGGCCATTGTCAATTGTTAAAGATAGGGTCCGCCCTACAATTTTAACAGGCTCATGATGTAGTATTAACCTATATTCATTGGTTTCCTTGAGTGAGGCATGGGTATAATAATGTCCTCCTCCAGACCGAATTTTCCCGACCTCCTCCGACCGAGAAATTAGTTCTGCACGGGAGATATTTAGTGCAAAAGTGTGTGCGCATATGCAGGTGCACTCTCTGTTCTTTAACTTTCATAGCCCGATGGGACGGAAAATACAACACGACCGGAGAGAGATCAGGCATATAGTATAATAATCACATCCTACGTCTACTATCGTCTGAAACGATTTAACTAGCGCCGTGTACCCAGAATAATCAATTATGAATCTAATGTGCATAACTAGCTCGTCTTTTAACAAAAAATCTGGTATGTTTGTGAAATTGATAAAGAAACGCTAACAAATAATTACAAAGGACGGTAGCATGCGGGACAAGGTTTATAATTGCGCGAATGTACTTTTTTGACGACCTCCATTTTTATGGCGAGATAATTCAAGCGATTAAGCTGTGGAAAGTCAAATAAAATACCTACTAGTAAACAAAGAGGTGCTAATTTGATCCAATCAAGGTGTACTATGAAGAAGAGGCCAGTGCACTGATCTGATTGAGCAGAGCAATCGTCACGTCATTTCACAAAAATTTTATTGGTCAGCTAACATCCCATTCCACTCCATTTCATTCCATTCCAGCCCATTCGTTTCTTAATAGACACACTAAGGTATGCACAAAGTTGCCGGCAACGAAACCTAAATCCTCGGACTACCAGTCCACGATTACGGAGCCAAGCTGTTCCGCCGAATTTTCCTCCTGAGGCGGAGGAAAAGTTCGGCAAACGATGTAGGTAGTGCAGTGGGTAAGTCCAGAGCATAAACCACCGCTGATAGCCATAGCTTGATCACTAGCTCGAGCTCTATCTGGACTCTGGGCCACGTGTTGTTGTAGCCTGTGATTCATCTACACCATGTCTTAATGTAGTTCATTTAGTGAGGCAGAATTAAGTTAATAGGCAGACTGACCAAAACATACAGAACATAGAAACGCTAGAAAGAAGACAATAATATTATGATCAGTTCATACTTTATTTGCCGTTAAAAGTATGTCGCGAGATAATCTTGAATACAACAACAACTCGTGATACTTAATTCTTGAAAAAAGAAAATAACAAAGCTTTTCACGATGATGACGTTAAAAACACCTATCACTTCAAGAATTCACAAACGGACAAAAAACTTTAATGTCTACTACGTGGTTCCCGCGTGGTATTTTTTCCTATAGATAGTCTGTATCGTTTTAAAAATTGTATCTGTTGTGTGTCCTGTAAGTGCAGATCGTGGGTCCGATTTCCGGGCTTTTTGAAATTAATTTCAAAGTTTTCTTTATTCCTTCCGCCATGGCAAATAATCACAAACTGCCTCAAGCGATTTAGCGTTCCAGTACGAAGTTGCCGCAAAGAAACCAGCAACGGGTGGTTATCACGGAACAGCCATAATCTTACCTTTATCTCACCGTTAGTTGTTATTACTTAGCCTATTTTATAATAATAACTAATAACTGTCATACCCTGCCAAGGTTGGCCCGTTTTCATCTTAGACTGCATCTTCACTCGGCTCTTGTGTCGCAAAAGCTACACTTTACGTTTTATCATTCTAGATAATAGTCATGGATATATGTAAAGCTGTTTCGGAGGTGGGCGTTGACGGCTGAAACGCAGTTTATACATCGTTCAAAATGACGTCAAATCTTGTTAATTTTTACAGAAAATAAAGAAATTGAATAAATAAAGTGTAATGAAATTTCATTACACCTATTATCTGCTTGATGCTTACAAAATTATTCTAACAGAATCGAAAAAATTTACCCAATACGAAACTACCTAACATAATATTATGTTGCGGTTATTATGTATTTATCCATTGTCATAAAACATATGTTTAAATCTTGGAAAATTTATATAGGTAGTAGGTACTATAAGTATGCTGTGGAATATCGGTATGTGGTAACTAGCCTAAAGCCTTCCACCAGACCGAACTTAAGTTAATTTATAAATTCAAAAATGTACGCCATTTTGAATCTAATTAGACTAGTTTTTAGGTATACGAACGACATTCCATTTCGTTGCGTCTTTTACATAAGCTGAAATCATTTTTTCCTATAAGATAACGCGCCCTTGACTCAATTAAAAGTTTTAGCCTTCGCGGAGGTTGTGTGTCTATTTATTTTACTGATAGCAAGGTTTAGCAGAAAAGAAAACACCGTTAGTTGTTTTTTTTAATTTTGTCAAGACGATGCTAATAAAGCCTAGTCAACAAAATAAAAAACCCGAAACAGTTGAATATTGCTAACGTAATGTGTATCTGAGAACACGATTTCGGTAAACCTATGTTCATAAGTCTTCAACCATTAAACACCCAGACATGATGGTCCAATGTCGAGAAGGACGTTAGAGCCCTTAACATCACGCCAATGACACCCCAGGACAGAAAGTCCTGGCGATTACGTACACGGAGACCAGACCTCAAATGAAATGGGAAAGAAAGAAAGAAGTCTTAATCATTAAAAACATTTAAAAAAACCCAAGCTTTTATTGTCCGCCATATTGAATTTAGTGTGACGTTTTATTTATTTTTCGTATTCTTCTCAACAAACCCGCGTTTAATATTTACACCCATATCATGGGGGTGCATAAAAAAACAAACACACAAACGTTTCGAGTTAATTAAAAGCTTACAAAAACTATTATAATTTTCTGAAAGCGAAATTATCATGGATGCAATGATAATTTTTTAAACTAAAAAATAAATGAATGTGAATGACAAATAATACAAACGCAGTTTAATAGACATTTTTTATTATTCAAATCTACACCGTGAAAGAGGCTTAAAACTATATAACAAATTCATAATATCATAAATAAACAGGATATTTTTATTTGTTTGGGCAAATCTTAAATTAAGGAAGATCTCGTTGGTAACCTAGGTCACAAAACTCAGTTCTGTTGTTTTCCTACTAATATAATAAATGTAAAAGTTTGGATGTTTGTTACTCCTCCACTTCACAACAACAGAACCGATTTTGCGGAAATTTGGCATGGAGGTAGGTTAAAACCCTGAATGGAGAAGATTCATAATGTTGTGAATATCATATTTAACGCAACGGAAGTAAAATATAGATTAAAACTAATAAATCAGTGGTTTTTTTTTGCTTAAATCCATCAATAAATGACAGAAGTAAGAAGATTTAAAAGTTTAATTATTTAATGTACACCGATTGTTGTATCTTACTCGAGTGAGAAATGTGAGTGAGTTTTAATACCTAGCCGAGATTTAATACTTAAAAATTATCTTCACATACAAATTAAGTGCTTTTAGTTCAAATTAGTCACGTTAAGTCCATTTCTTTATTTTATTCGGCTTTATAAAGTCGGTTGATAGGGTCGAGTCACATCACACGACCGCATTTGCAAGTGCAACTTTAAAGTTCCATAACTTTTGCATTTGTTAAGATTTTAATGATTCTTTCCTATTTTTGTTTTATTTTGTCTTAATTTTCATAATAAATTTAAAATTGGTAAATTTCTCCATTAACACTCAGGCAAAAATGTATGTATGTTTTATTCCGGATTTAAGAGTTCCCGCGAGAACCAAAAAACCTCAAATCACGCGGACGAAGTCGCGGGCCATCATCGAGTTTATCAATAAACTTAACTAGACTATGACTAGACTTTACTGTGAAACGACGTCAACATAAGCAAATTCTTAGAGATAAAGAACCCAAACATATTTAAAACTACCTGATGCCCGCGACTTCGTGCGCGTGCCTTGAGGTTTTTTGGATAAAAAGTAGCCTGTGTGTTATTCCAGACTATAATCTATCCCTCTGCTAAATTACATCCAGATCCGTTCAGCCGTTCTGGCGTGAAAGAGTAACAAACATCCATACATCCACACATCCATACTTACAAACTTAGCGTTCATAATATTAGTAGGATCATCCTGAAAAAGAGATGCAACAAGCTAGGGCAAAAAAGAATGTTTATAAAATTATACATAACTGACCCAAAACATTACTGTATGATAGTCATCATAATATAGACTACCTTTGGTACAGCCAGTTCCTGTTTAGCATTATTACCAATTATTCTGCCTTTATTGTGGCCTGTATTGTGTAACGGCGCGTTTACATTCACATTAGGGTCAGTGACCGAATGCGTCGGCCGCATTCGATTTTCGGCCAGCAGGAAGCTTCCATAAGTCGGTTATGACTGAATACGGCCAATCGTAACAACTTTTTCGCTAGGTCAGTTACCGTGAACGGGCTTCGATCGAATGCGGCCTACCGAAATGCAGTTTACATTAGTAGGTGACCGAAAACGGCTGCAGTCCAATACGGCCTAAATGACCTAATGTAAACAATTGAACCAAAATAACTTGCCTTGTCATCTCCTTTGTAATAAATTTTAACGCAATGTTTCAGGGCACGATATACCACTATTTCTTCTTCTTCTCCTTCTCCCGGTAGTAACCGCCGGGTCCAGGAACTAGTTTCACGTTGGACCTCTCGTTCTTGTCCTGGTTTTTCGGGGAAGGCTGGTCGGATGAGTCAGAGACAATGCCTTGCAGTCGGTGAGTGTTGGTTTGGCTTAATCTGTAACCGAAAAAAGACCAAAATTACCACGCTTGCCTTCACGGAAGAAAGGCGTCTGTTTGTTGACGTGTCCTTCAATCGCATCGGCTATACGTTCAAATAATAAGACCTGGAAAGTGACTTAATTTATATTTTAACTATTTTGTTTTTTTTTTAAATTTAGAATGTGCCTTGAAATGAACCTTCATATTCCTATTATGAAGCCACCACACCAATAAATTTGGTAATTCTACTTATTTTCCTTGGCTCCTTTGGCTCCTTTTGCAATTGTAATGATAATATTTTTTGGATTATTTCATTCGCAATAAGGTCAGACAAGCATTATTCATAACTATTCCATTCATTCCAAGTAATCTCATAGCTTTTGTAGTTAAAGACGGACAGACGGATGGATATAGTCACACCATTAGGTTTCATTTTTCACCATTTTATTTTGGAACCCTAAAAATTCTACTGTTGTTCTTGGCGGCAACGGTCAAAATGACACGAGATCTCAAGGAGCAATGCAATATGGACCCCACAGTTGAAGAACCTTAAAAAAAGAAAAATCAGGCAGATCGGCCCCAACAGCCTCGAAAAAATCGGCGCACAAATCAAACATAAACACTGTATGTTACATCGTACATACAGGATGCGTACGTAAGATATCTAGGTCTATTATATATTAAAACCTTCCTGTAACTACTACATTATGACTGTATAAAAATTATTAAAATTAGTCCATTGGTTTCCGAGAAAGTCTTTCAACCAAACAAACAAACAGACAGACAGACAGACAGACAGACAGACAGACAGACAGACAGACAGACAGACAGACAGACAGACAGACAGACAGACAGACAGACAGACAGACAGACAGACAGACAGACAGACAGACAGACAGACAGACAGACAGACAGACAGACAGACAGACAGACAGAGACAGACAGACAGACAGACAGACAGACAGACAGACAGACAGACAGACAGACAGACAGACAGACAGACAGACAGACAGACAGACAGACAGACAGACAGACAGACAGACAGACAGACAGACAGACAGACAGACAGACAGACAGACAGACAGACAGACAGACAGACAGACAGACAGACAGACAGACAGACAGACAGACCAACAGACATACAGACAGACAGACAGACAGACAGACATACAGACAAACATACAAACAAACATACATACAAACATACATACATACATACTGTTAGACTGAAATTGGCGGATCTATCTATGGTCCATCTACGGTCTGATTTCCTCTACAGCGCCCTCGACCGTGACGGGCGATTGGAGCGGTGGAGAGGGAGAGCGTGATGTAATGGTGGTATAGAATTATCTATGTTGGAATGTCCAGCGATGGCTGTACAGTGTTTGTGTGTAAATTGCTAATAAAGTATGATTAAAATAGTGATCGAGTGTTTATATCTATTAATACATACATACAAACAAACATACAAACAAACAAACATACATACATACATACATACAAACAAACAAACAAACAGACAAACATACAAACAAACAAACAAACAAACAAACAAACATACAAACAAACAAACAAACAAAAAAACAATCAAAGAAACAAACAAACATACACACACACACACACACGCACGCACGCACGCACACACTCACACTCTCACACACACACACACACGCGCACGCACGCACACACACACACACACACACACACACACACACACACACACACACACACACACACACCACACACACACACACACACACACACACACGTACATACATACATTCATACATACACACATACGGGTCGAATACAGAACCTCTTTTTTGAAATTGATTAATGATTAAAAATTACCTCACTTCCTCGACATCAGCGACCTTGTCGATGAGACTCCTGATGATGCCTTCCTTGTGCTCCAGCGCCAAGGAGGCCCGCTCCAGTTCCCGCCGGTACTCGGCCTGCGCATGCGCCGCGCGCCGCTCCTGCTCCATTATGCGACGCTCGAGCTCCTCTAATGACGTATGCGCTCTCGACTTTACTACCTGGGATGGATTAAACGTATTCACAGACATTTTTAAACTAGCGACCATTCGCTCCCAAAGGAATTTCTCAAAAGCCTAATTCCTTTATGATTGGACACACCTTAATAAACAGGATCAAAATCAAAAAAGGGGAATGGTTGAAACGGGTGGTTCTCTTGAGTGAATTTGCACTTGTACGTCCGTCCGTCCGTCCGTCCGTCCGTCCGTCCGTCCGTCCGTCCGTCAGAGCCTTATAACTTCTGAATCACTGAACGTAATTACTTAAAATCTAAATATAATATGAAAACCGATGGCCTCCAGCCGAATACGGCTTAAAAAATTATAAAAATCTTTATTTTAGGGGGGCTCTCATAGAAGCGAATGCGAAGTAACATATTTTTTATAGCGTTACATAGGGTTGTGGTATATCAATAAAGAGTCCAAAAATATTTTCTTTTTAATTTTTCCCCTAAAATTGACGAAATGGGCGGCTTTCAAAATGGAGATTTTCTAACATCCAAAGTTGACCTCAGAACTTTCAATTTTCTGAAAGGTTGAGCCTGAAACTCGATCAATTACTCGAATTATATCCCGTACTTGAACAACAAATACTAAAATTAGATAAATATTATAAGGAAACAAAATGAGCTTCGGTATTTTTAACAGAACTTCACAATGATGTCAATAGATGGCGCTCTGTAAAAGTTTATTCGTTTGTGCAAGTACAAATAATGGACGTTAGCGCGATCTTACGTGGAATAAAAGAATACCGCGAGGTCTCAGTTCGGGGCGAACCACTAGTATTACCTTAATCTCGGATTTGATCCTCTCCAATGCGTCTAAAGCCTTGCGTAAAGGCTCGGTGTTTTGGATCTTCTTACTCCGTCGTGCCCGAGTTGCTCTAGCGGCGGCCGCGCGGGCTCTATGTCGGAACACAACCGCTGCTTTACGGTATAACCTACATTTAACAAGTGAAATTGATATAACGAATTAAAAAATACGACTGCCCTGCCATATTATTTTTGGAGTTTACCTCCATAAGAAGCGATTTGCATATATTTGCATATATTAGCCTTTGGAGTCTTATTCACATTTTTTATTAAATGATATTTTTTTGTGAATCACTAAATATTGAACTATACTTAGTGTAATATATTTTTGGAATCTACTCATCATTTTCTAGATGATGATTATATAGTTAATCTTATTTTCGTTTTTTTTTTTCAATTCTGGTTTTTAATGCGGGACCATGGTCACCCCATCAATTTTTTTAAAAATTTTACTAGCCTATGTTACACGAAATAAGCTAGGGATTCTAACTATGCCTCATTTATCAAAATCAGTTCAGGCGTGTAGAAGTTATGGTGGAATATACAAACTCACATACATACATACATACATACACACATACATGAACCCTGAAAACAATATACTCCTTTTTTCAGGCAGTCGTATAAAAAAGTTAAGTGTTGGAACATACGAGTAGTTCTTTTTGGCAGGATAAAACGCAGGGACCTGGGCTGGAAAAATCGTACGTGGATAAAAAGCAGTTAACTCTGTCTGCCTCCCACTAGTATAGAGGAAGAGAGACAGAGTACCTGTATGTAATAACGAGCAACGGATCGACGTGATTTTTTGCATGGGTATAGTCGAGGACCTGGAGAGTGACATAGGCACATAGTGACACGTGGACCTGCGCTGGTAAAATCATATGTGACAAAAAAACGTTGAACTCAGCGTAGCTCAGTGGGAAAAGAGCCACGTTGTAAGCAAAATGTCGCAAGCTGGAATCAATCTCAAGTTTATTTTTAACTAGCTGATGCCCGCGACTTCGCCCCTTGTAAGTTTTTTTGATCACCGCGGGAACTCTTTAATTTTCCGGAAATAAAAAGCATGTCTATGTCACTCCCCAGGTCCTCAACTATAACCATGCCAAAAACGTCGTCGCACGTCGATCCGTTGCTCCGTTTGCGTGATTGAAAGACAAACCAACAAACGAACACACTTTCGCATTTATAATATTAGTAAGATAGTTATTTTTGGCAGAATGAAACGCAGGGACCTGGGCTGGAAAAATCGTACGTGGATAAAAAGCAGTTAACTCTGTCTGCCTTCCACTAGTATAGAGGAAGAGAGACGAAAGTACCTGTATGTAATAACGAGCAACGGATCGACGTGGTTTTTTCCATGGGTATTGTCATAGTCGAGGACCTAGAGTGACATAGGCTTTTTATCCCGGTAAATTAAAGAGTTCCCGTGGAAATTGAAAAACTTATTTCATGCGAACGACGTCGCAGGCATCAGCTAGTTTAAAAAAAAACTACGAAGAAAAGCCTACCAGTTAATTTAGTTATGAAATCACCTGACATTCTTCAGTGCGGCTCGTAATTCTTCTTTGGCAGCCTCATGTTCTTGACAAATTTTGTTATACTTTTCTTCTGTTTTATGCAAATCTTCTTCTAGTTTCTTGATTTGATCGCTCCTTCGTTCTGATTCCATTCCGTACTGGTGTTTCAGTTCTTCCAATAATCTGAAGATAATTAAAAGTCATTTTGGGTATAATTTGGCTCTAAATACTTTTTATGTTAAGTATTATAATTTTATTTTACAAGTTAGCTCATAACTGCGATCTCGTCTGGTGGTAAATGATGATGCAGTCTAAGATGGTTGTGGGCTAACCTGTTGGGCAGTGGCGTGCAGTTCATAGAGGCATAAAGGCACTGCTTAACCAAATGGAAATACGTCAATGCTGATTTTTCATCATGACATTCAGTAAATAGGTATTCTGACTAACTAATGTCTACCCTAGCTTCAAACCCTGTGCACGCCACTGATGTTGGGGTATGGCAGTTATACTAAACGCATACCCCAAATCTGTTTAAACACGGCATCGTATCGGATCACTGAATCGCTTGGCGGTACGTCATTGCCGGTAGGGTGGTAACTAGCCACGACCGAAGCCTCCCACTAGGCCAGACAGAGAAAATTCAGAAATTATAAATTACCGACTTAGCCCTGCCGGGAATCGAACCCCGGACGTCCCATTTATAATACACAGCGCTCACCACTGCACCAGGGAGGTCATCATAAGGGTGGTACAGTGAGGAGTCAGATATATCATAAGTGCCAGAAACTGCTCTGCTGCTCATTTCATTTCAGACACGTAAGTACTCAAAAAATTATTATTAAAATTAGGATTTTTTTATTCCTGCGGGAACTCCTTAATTTTCCGGAATAGAAAGTAGCCTATGTCCTTCCCCGGGATACAACATACTCCTGTACCAAATTTTATTAAAATCGGTTGAACGGATGAGTCGTGAAAGCGTAGCAGACAGACAGACACATTTATAATATTAGTAAGTATGGATATTGGATATGTCACCGTAAGATTGTAAAAACCGTTAGATTATAATCTAACTCGCGAAATTGTAAACTGTCGAAAAATTGTGAACCGTTCAATGTTCTGAGTATCAATTTTTGAAATATTCATTGTATTTACGTTTTCTCGTCTGTTTCTTATAGGTTAGGTTTGGGTTCGACATAAATAATCAGGTAGTGTTCAGTGTTCAGTAGATTTTATCGGGTTAATATACCTAACAAATTACAATCTACCGAAAAATAATGCGTTAAATTGTAATCTTTCGACAGTTTGCAATTTCGCGAGTTAGATTATAATCTAACGGTTTTTACAATCTTACGGTGACAGGTATACCGTTTACAATCATCGAGTCTTCTCTCATGCAGGTCCGCCGGGACAGTCTTGGATCTCATCGCGTCCAGATGCGCCATCTTGCCCGCGGAAGCTTCTAGAGCGGTTTTCACTGAGAAGTACTCCCGGTGGACCGTTTCGTAGTCGCGCAACATCGCCGCCACTAAAGATAAGCAGAATCTATATAAAGTAACTAGCTGACCCGGCCACGCGTTGTTGTGGCTAAAGTTTTTGTTATATTACATTATAGTAAACAATTGTGACTGTCAAATAATAACAGACAAATAATTAGCTGAATTATACGGTATTTCGTTCACTACAAAATAAATTTAATTAATTTTATAGCGTCAACAACACGTGGTAATTATGCTGTTAAAATGTAGCTTATATGACACGTTCGTAGATTTACCATAGCAGCGCCATCTATTGATTACTTACTCAACCCAGTCGAAAGGTATCGAAATCTGTTAGAATCATTTGGAGTTAACAGATAATTGTGACTGTCAAATAATAACAGAAAAATAATTAGCAATAAATTAAAATTGCGACTATAATTTGAGATTTAAACTATCCTATCTCTCAAGTTGGATCGAACTGCACATGGTGTGCGAATTTTATTATAATCGGTTAAGTGGTTTAGGAGTCCATTGAGGACAAACATTGTGACACGAGATTTATATATATTAAGATAAAACTGAACTAGGTATCTGATATCGAAATAACCGTCTTTTATTGACCTCATAAAAGATTATCTACAAGTCTTTACCCGGAAATTTCGCAGACGGGTACACACATATTCAAGTAGTGAGTAATAGGCCTATTACACTGCACTTTTCTCAGGGACCCTTACACTTGAATCAGTGTAGTGTAATAAGATTTAGGGAGAAAGGGTCCCTAAATTGGTCCTTACACCTGTGTAATATGCGACGCTCTATCTAGCGGCTACGCCCACCCTTAACACAGGGTCCTGTAAAAAGTGTAGCGTAATAGGCCTATTAGGCATTGTGGGCTGTGGCAGTCTTCAGTCACATAATCCGATAGATGGCATTACTAGTACAATGCACACGAACATGAAGAGCCCAACTCACGATTACGAAGTTTTCTCTGAATTACGTTATATATACGATCTCCAAAGATGAACGGTCGGACCAGTGGTCCCCGAGCACAACAGCCGCTCGGAGGATGATCTTCCTTTGTTACGATCGCGCCATATCACCTGCTCCCGTACATGGCCAATTTTGTATAACAAGATCTCTTATCTAAATTGACAGCGCTAAATCTAGTTCTGTCCCTTTCCGCAGAAAGTATTATGAAAGGGAAGCAATAAAATAATATATTTAATGCCGTCATTTTTGTATAGTTTAGAGATTGTGTACAACAGAACTAAGCTGATTATCCAATGAGCGCAAACGAAGGACAGTCAAGAGATCTTGTTAACAGCCAATAACCTCAATTTACATAGCTGGCCTGTCAAACAAGAATGTGAACTTATTTTACTAACGCTATCTAGTCTGTAAAGCGGGACAGCGCTATGGCAGGGACAAGGACAGGCTTATACAGGTGAGAGGCACGATCTACAAGTCGGACGCCCAACTTTTTTCCATGAAAGGCCCATCTAGTATAAATCGATGTTAACAGCAAAATGTTGTGTCATGCTTTTTTTATTATTTGACACACTTACATTTACTTGTAAAAATCTGTGATAGTTTATCGTCACTCCATAAATCTTTTACAACTTACTTTTCCCTTCATACACTTCATAGACTTCCTTCAACTTAGACTCCGCTCTTTCTGCTCTTTCTAAAATCGTAGCTTTTTCAATATCGCCAGTCTCTTTCTCCACTGTAATTTTTTTATAGCTCTGTCTCACTTGCAGCAACTCCTGTTCTAATACATTAACTTTTTCGACTAATGTCTTATTTTCTGTGACGATTTCCTTTGATTTCTTGTTTATGTTTTCGAATTGTTTTTCGTAGTCTCGTATGAGGCTGTCCTTTTCTTGCAGGTTTTCTTGGAATGCATCAAATAATGGCGCTGAAAAATTAAGTGGTTTAAAGTAAATTGTAACGGCAAAAGGTTATGACCTAATTATCTCAACCCAACGCCAGCTCACAAGTAACACCAAGCTCGTCAAATTTTGCCATAAGTACGCATACGCTAGCCAAATGCAGATAGGCAGTCGAAGAAAATGTATAATATGATGAACATGGGTATGCATGTTTCCTGATAAAATTTTCTTTCACCGTTAAAAAAAAGTAAAAATATTCGCTTAAAAGGCACATAGCTCCTAAAACATCAAATTTTATCATTTTTATTTCAAGTTTTAAATTTGACGTATAGGTGTAAATATAGATTTTAGATAGCATTAAATAGTTTCAAATTTTGATACTTGACGGAAGATTACGCAATTTAAACCTACGTGGTTTTTCGCAGTGCTACCCACCAAAAATGTAACAATTTCTATTTTGATAATTTAAAAAAAACTCAAGAATTTAAAATATTACTCATACCTAAAGCTTGAGCACTCAGTAGTCCTGATAAGTCTACTACTCTTTCAAACCGGGGTGTTCCTTCATCAGAAGTGGGTTTAGTGTGAATTTCTTCAATACCAGCATCTGTTTAGAAATTAAATATTTTGATTTTGACTTACATTCATATTTAATTCTTCCGTACCTACTAACTAAAAGATACCTTGTCTCTGTCCTATGCTAGCCGTGATTAATGAATCCAATCCATCATACTTTTCAGATGGTTTGAATACGTCTTTCGCATCAGTGTTTAATGTATGGACATTACTCCGTAACCTTTCTTGGTACCGAGATAGTTGGACGTTCAGTCTGAAATAAGAGTATTTAAAACGTAGTAACTAGTAAGTAAGTAGATTAAAATTAGACGAAAAGTCCTAGTATAGCTACAAAGACTCAACATTTTGATGTATCATCAGCTAGGTCTGCATGTCTTTGTAAAGCCTCGCATATACAATAAAATCATCCACGTACACGCGCCCCACTCCTATTTATTTTGATGATGGCACAATTAAGTATACACTACATCTATTAATGTAAAAATATTGTTTTATAATGGGAAATAATGTATTGATCATTAACCACATGACTTGACAATTACCCTCGTGAATTACTTCAGTTTTTTTTCATTCCCGCTGGATTTTTTCGATTTTACGGGATAAAAAAGTCTATGGCCCTCCCCGGAATAGGGCGTGTCTTCGTGGATCGGTACCTATAACTACTTCACGTGACCAAACTCACTCGCTTGAACTCTTGTAACTCATCTAAAACAATATAGACATAATACAAACCTATACAGGACATCTTTCATAGCCTGCATGTCCCTCTGGAGTCTAGAATTTTGTTCTCTCGCCTGGTTAAGTACGATTTGTCGACTGCTGCAGTTCATACAGACTTCTACTAAAGGAATTGCTGTTGATTGTTCTAGAAAAAGAAAAAATTAAGTAAAATTTTTTTTAATGAGTTTTTAGTTGATGCTGCGGCAGAAGGACAGAACTGATCGCCCATGATCTTTGCAATCATTTTCTTTAGTGCTAGCCTAGCTTTTTATTAAAGTTAGTTAGGTTAATGCTGAATTACTTACTGGTTTCTCTAAGTATCTACCTGATCCTTATCACCTACCATTATTACATGATTTAGGGAAGTTAAAAGGAACAAAATAACTAGTGGTTCGCCCCGAACTGAGCCCTCGCGGTATCCATAAGATAGTTTTAACTATATAAATTGTAACAGTTAACTTTTAACATTACACGCAAAAGAGCTAGAGTTATTGGAGAAACGAATAAACTTTTACAGAGCGCCATCTATTGACACCATTGTGACGTTCTGTTAAAAATACTGAAGCTCATTAAAAATTAAATAATTTCGTTTCCTCATAATATTTATCTAATTTTAGTATTTTATGTTCAAGTACAGGATATAATTCAAATAGTTGATCAAGTTTCAGGCTCAACCTTTCAGAATATTGAGAGTTCCGAGGTCAACTTTGGACGTTAGAAAATATTTGAAAGCTCCCCATTTCGTCAATTTAAGGGGAAAAATTAAAATAATTTCGACTCTATTCCTATTTATCTTTAAAATGATATACGGCAACCCTATCTAACGCTATAAAAATATTTTACTTCGCATTCGCTTCTATGAGAGGGGGAATAAAGATTTTTGTAACTTTTTAAGCCATATTCAGATGGAGGCCATTGGTTTACATATTATATTTAAATTTGAAGTAATTACGTTCAGTAATTCAGAAGTTATAAGGCTCTGACAGACGGACGGACGGACCAATGCAAATTCACACAAGTAGACTCAGAGACCTTCGCTTCGCTCGGTCAAATATTAAATACTTAACTGCCTTTATTAAAATCTGAATTTTATTTAAGATTTATTAATTTTGAAATTCAGCATGGCATTGCAAATTTCATAAAGCTGTATTCACAATACACCTTTCCCATGTCTTCCAGTCAACAATATAACAAGGTAGGTAAGGAAGGAACAAGGAAATGTGTATTGTGTATCCTGCTTTAAACTCTTACCTTTGTCTGGAACCTCGTAATTTTTTACTTTCTCCTCCAAGTTCTTGTATTTCTTCTCCCATTCTCCATTTCTCCCCCTTTCATCTCTTATTACTGTCTTACACTCTTCCACGTAGTTTGCTAATGTGGTATATTCGCCTTTGAGTCGATCATTCTCATTGGCAAACAATCTATTATACTCTAACACAGTTTTAAGTTTTTCACGTAGTTTAATTATTTGAGATTCTTTTTCAGATATCTAGAATTAAAATAGGTTGAGAGTTATCTATCATACAAAATTACTACTCCCGCTTAGACGCGAGTTTTTAATTTTAAATGCATTTAATCTGTGGTTAGTTTTATAACATTAATGGTCGAACAGAACCTCAGATTCAGATTGACAAATACTAGTGCAATCATATTAAAGTTCTAAGATTCCTGCTATAATCTTTGTGTATAAGAACTGGGGGGTTACTACCATTGCTTAAAGCGTTATTGTTTCACAATGACAGTTTTACAGGTGAACCACAAACTTTAACAATACTTAAAAAATACCGATTTAAGCGACGATAGCATGCTCACTGTTCTTATAATAAAATAAGTTTCATCTGTAATGCTACCAACACTTCGACATATTAGAAAACATACTATAAATTAAGTATTCTGTGATATCATATTAAATTTTTGGTTGTGCCTTTGAACATTGGTATTCAACAAGTTGCATTGTATGAAGTATTATTAAATTGCATGTGCCAAAATGCAGATTTTATCATCATTGTATTAACAAGAAGTTCTGTTAATCCTCATGAGATTAACAACATTAAATTGATCAAAGCTATCTATTTCCCTACTTACCATAATAACATTTTCCTCACATCTATCCATAAGAGCAGTGACCAAGCTCTCATATTTCTTAGTAAGCTTACGTTTTTGCTCTCTAAGTAAAGACCTTCCTTCTTTGCTGCCTCTCGGGGAAACCACTGCAATGCCCTGAACGTTTCTCTTTCTTGGAGGTTTGGCAGGTTTACCAACTAAAAATATTATGAATTTTTAATCTTATTTTTTGGAAGATAGAATAATAAATCTTACAGTATCCATACTTCTATACCCTATACTAATATTATAAATGCGAAAGTTTGGATGTATGTTTGTTACTTGATCACTCCAGATCGGCAGAACAGATCTGAATTAAATTTGGCACAGAGATCGATTATAGTCTGGAATAACACATAGGCTACGTTTTATCCCGGTAAATTAAAGAGTTCCCGCAGGAAAAAAATAAAAAGAGGTTGTTTTACTACAACAATAGGATAATAATTACTCTAAAGAATGTCTTCAGATGATGACTTGAAATATCCACCTTCAAAGTTAGTGTGAATAGACATCTTCTAGGCCAGCAAGCCTCAAGTTTAGACATATTTTTAACAAGTGAAAACCTATCTTGTATTTTTTAAATGATTTTATTACCAAAATCCCTAGGATCTTCATATGTGGGATTAAAATCATTCTCATTTTGCTCCTGCATTATAGACTCTGTTCTCTTCATTACAGTGTTGAGAATGTCTTGTCGCATGGAATCTCTTCGCTCTGGAGAGTTTATATCAAATAGGCGGTGACATGGGGTGAAGTTTCCAGTAAACGTTAACTTCTGGGAGCTTAACTTTGGTGTGTGTTTCTTATTGACTCCACTGTAGGTAGGCTGTAAAACACAAATGAGATTCATTTGAAAGCATCAAGACAGTGTGTGACAGACTTTTCTTCATCTCTGATGGGAGCCTTTGGCCATGGCTACTTACTAATTGCTATCCTACCAGCAAAGCTGTATTGTTAAGCAATTCAGCTTTCAAGTACAATGCTACAAAGAAACTTGGGTCATGGGTTTACAAAAACTGCCATACCTATCCCTTTCAAGTTATCCTGCATGCATCTCCATCTTAATAAGCAAATCTTATCTAAGAATATTAAACTTGTAGTTCCTTAAGTAATTATCTTAATATGCATCATCACCTTATCTTACCACAGTAAGATAGCAGTCTAGGGTAACTTGTAGTAGAATTAAATAAAAAGTCTGAGGTTTCTGGGTCACTTAGTGGTCCATTGTGCTTCATACATGATAATATGAGCAGTGCATTCCATGATAGGTTTCAGTCGGTTATACCACTGCCACTGATGTTACTGATAGATATCCTACCATACAAACCCATGGCCTATTGGTCATACATGACTAATGATTGATATGATTATGAAATTAATTTTTAATTAATTAATTATGAAAATAATTTATGCAGAATCTATCATCAAATTAGCTGATAAATATTAAAGAAAGGAAGGAGGGTATATGCTATATTCAGAGTACATTTCAAGTGCTTGTTAAGTTAAATATTAGTACGTAGTATTAGTACTCCCTGTTAGGTAACTACTATATATGTTCTTAGTCTAATATTTTAAGTACCACTTACAAGTTACTGTGATATCACCTGGACGGTAAGAGATGATGCATTGTAAGTTGGTAGCGGGATTCGTCTAAGCGGGAGTAGCAGGCTTACCTGGTAGTTCTAATTGTGTAGGTAGGTTATGTAAAGCTGTTTTTACTGTGTGTACACAGGTAAAAACAGCTTTACACAAAATTTTACTACAAATACACACCATAAACGAAGTCTTTCCCAGACTAGGATGCATAGTCAACTTCCATTATAAATAAAAAAGTCGGAAACATTATTTATGCTTATTTACATTTACTTTTACTTCACTGCACTTTTGTACCTACATCAATGACTTTTATCAAATAAAGATACAAGATACAAAAGCCATGCATATGAGGCAACAAAGGAATCTCCAATATGAATATAGGTCACTAGTGTACAATAATAAAATTATTGATAAAACAAAATGAATTTGGGACACTAGGGCACAGAAATGAAGTTATATTGCATGTAAATTAGTATTGCACAGTTATTTTAATTCTTATTCATAGTCAGAAGTGTGGATTTTTAAAACATAGGATATTACGTATATAGATTTACAATTTTATTTCACAGCACAAGTTTAAAATGTTCTATTACCATGTGATCAAAAATGTAAACAAAACAAAACAGTCAGGTGAAACCTGAACTGAAGCCTGAAAGTTACAAATTGAAGGCTGCTGACACAGAGTACATTATGCCAAACTACTTTACACTCTACAGTAGGTACTCTGTGGCTGATACTTCATGGATGCATTATTGTCGTTACCATGGTTACAGGGTGGTAAAAAAATAAAAATGTTTCTTTTTTAGTAGAAGTTTTTACCACGTTTTTGTTGTGGCTAAAGTCGTCAAATCATCGCATCAAATGTGCGAGTATCGCAAAGTTTGATCAATTATTTTCTTAGGTTCATTTGAATTCATGGCTTGGTCTAAACCTTTTTTTCACAGATTAAATGTTAATAAAAGCACTTTTCTCAAACATGCTTGGAAATTTGAGTATTTTTTTGACAACCTTCTTCGAGATAAATCGAACTTGCCGTACTGGCCAAATACATGCGAGCAGCGGCCGGCAAAAGATGTATGAAAATCCATATCTGTCGTGGTTTAACGGTCAAATAAATTACAAAGTAAATTCATATCTGTCGTTTAATTTAAAAATGGAACGATCTTTTACTCCGAAACATGGCAACCAAGGAGGTAACTTATCAAAGGTTTTATTTAAATTTCGAACTAGCTTGCAAATAGAAAGCTGTTTTTTGAAAATAAACAAATGAACACTATAACGTGGGAAAAATTATTGTTGTTCGTTGTTCGTCATTGATTTTGAAATGTTTTTGACTAAATGAGTTCAAGTGAAGATAATGAGTGTGATGAACTTACTTTAACGCCATCTGAAATTCAAGAGGCGGCAAGAGCCGTAATAGAAAACTTGTTACCGCCAAAATCGTAAGAAAAATATTTTTAAATAAAAAGTTCTGTCTAGGTACTACTTAGTTTTAATTTCAGCGCATTATTTGAGAAAAGCACTATATAAGCCTTGGCCACAACTAGGCATTGATGGACTCACGTATGTGTGCCTCGGCTTCGCCTCGGCCCACATTTACACGTTCGTCCTTCAATGCCTGTTTTGCTGGCCGCTGCAGTCATGTAATATAAAAGTCGATACACAGAAACACGAAACATGAAAAATATTAAGATATTTGATGGACGGTATGAGCACCCGTTCAAAAAATTGATTACTTATATTTTTTCAAATATATTGTTGTACACTTGTAAGATTCTGTTGTACACTCAAATATCTCTAAAACTATACTGAATAATGAACAGATATATAATCCGGTCCAGTCCATTTAGTTATGTTTATAAGATGCGTACAGAATTAGCTACTTTGTCTTTTACCAGCTTGTGACAGATAATTATTCAGGGACCTTGTTACATAATAGCAATCATTCTATATTGTAAAGACAACAAACACCTTTGATTGGATAACCCGATAAAACTCTTCAGCTATGATCAAACTACAATTATTAAGCTATTAATCAAAATTCATTGTCGCAAAAGAATATCAAACAGGTTTTACACAATAGGGCTACAGCATACAGTATTTGGTTGAGCACTGCCGCTGACCTTATTCCTTTGGTAGTTACTGTAAAAAGATATCTGGTAATACAGACACCTGTAAGATTTCGTTTAAGTACGTAATGCATACGTTTTTGTAGAGATGGCAGCATTTATTCGAAATATAAGAAAAAACCGCTTTAAAATAAAGAGCATTTCAAATGCATTGCGACTGTGGTAGATCACGACTTTCTTATTTTCCCGCATAATGTACAGTGTGAGCGTGCGCGGAAACAGCTGAGCGATAGTAGCGACATTTCCGTGACTTGGTGTCATTGAGAATTAAACAGTCGCATCATGTCTGCCCGCCGGCTCGGTGTGTGACGTTCGATGATAAATAATAACCTAAAAACATTTATGAATTGTTCCGTCCTTTCGGATTTCGACGATTTTATTAGTTAATTTTAAACATTAATTAAGTTTTCGTGGTCAAGTAAAGTGATTATAGTGAATATACAGAGTTGACAATTTCGAGATACGCTACGCCGTATCTTTACTGAATTTTGTACAGCGTTTATCGATTTTCATTTTACAATGAGCGTAACGTTTTGTTTACTTTTTATTCGTGTGTAACGTTGTCTCTCAAGTTTTTATAATGTGCATTATTCAACCCTAGTGTTGTGCCGTGGGATTCATTCAATTATGTGCGAGAGTTCGGGCGAAGTTGCTTGTTTTGGATGACAAAAACATGGAATTCGAGAACGATTTCAGCTTGAAAGAATGGGCGAAGGACAAGCCTTTGTCCATTCTACAGCTGGACCCGGCAGATCGAGCAGTTTTAAGGATAGCAGGTTAGAAAGATGCCCGTTTAAACTTGGCTTAGTTTGGCTGCAGTGAGTTTATCCCAATCCTAACGGAATTCCTAGATTCCTCATTTCGCGTACCTATACATTTACATTAGTCGCGTTCGTTATCATTATTGTGATGATAATGACGACAGTTTTTATTGTAATAGGTAGGTACTCGGAAAAGATAAAACTGTTTTATTGAAAAAAACGCGTGCCTCTTAGCTACGGTCTTTTGTACATAAGTAGGTATAGGTATTTTATTCAATTACGAATGCGACCTCGCGAAGTTTTCGCTTTCTAGTGATAATAAGTGCTGATAATTAGACTAGACTAGACAGGCTATGTATACTACTAGATAGTCACGTATTATTATTACCCATAGTGCTATTACTAGGTACTAGGTATTTCACTCACAGAAATAAAATAGTGCAAATAGATTGGTAAGTAGGTACTCAGGTAGCTGCCTACCATAGATACATTTTAATTTAACCCCAACAGCTAGTTCATATAACTCGTTTACACGTTCGTAAATAACTAGTACATAGTTCGGGTAAGTAATTGAATATTTTCAGGATTTTCAGTTTTAACCTTAGAATAACAACCTAGGTAACTAATAGGGGCTAAAGTTGAGCCTAAGTCTAAGTGCCGCGCAGTAGGTAGTTAATTTTTTTTACAGAAAGTTATTAATGCTATAAATGCAACCCCAAAATATTTTCCGTCGAATCGTAATACTAGTTTTCGAGATTGTATTAATTTTTAAAATCTCGACAGTTTGAGGTTAGTTTTCCCGAAATTCGTGTAAATCTATTTATTTGTATGAAGGATAGTGTGAGGGAATTAGGTAGGACTAGGGTAACCTAACTAGGTGGCCCCCGCCCTCTCTCACGGCATATATATTAAAGGACAACCATAATAGGTAGTTATTGTAAGGTTTTAACATTTCTTAAGGAAGGTACCTAGTAACCTAGTATTCAGTAGGCCATACCTACCTAGTACCTACTCGTAATTCGCACCTTGCTAATCTGTGTAGGTACATAACTGTTGCGCAGAAATTACTCAGGTACCTACCTAGTCTTTAAGTACCAGGTACCTACCTCGTTTACGGATGAGTAGGTACTTACTGCTTACTTTTGCTTCAATAGTTCGACAGGTAAGTACCTACTTACGCTAGTTAATTACATAGTTCGAGTAGTGCATAACGTCTTACCTACCTAGTTAACTAATAAAAACATCTTATTTCTAAATAAATAAGACCTTGAATGGGTATTTTTTCTTACCTATTATAGTGCTACAACTACCTACCTGCGTACTCTTGTCTGCTTTATAATAATTTATGTTCATCAGTGAATAGTCGGGTAGGTACACGTAAAGTTAGTCATTCGAGTAGGTACCTAGTACCCATCTCCTCCGAAGGCAAGAACCTTAAAACTGAAGGTGCTCGATTGTAAGCACTGCAGAAGTCAGGATCGAAAATCTGTAAAAGGTACCTGAGAAGTAGTTAAGTACTTCGGCCCTTTTCACAGGAGAGAATTCATTAGAAAACCAACCTACACCTAGTTATTGGTACCTAGGTAGGTAGGTACTAAGTAAGTAAAAACGTCTAAAATCCCAGGTGCCTATCTACCAAATAAGATTAGGTTATTACGGTTAACGAACTGAAGGACGTTACCCGATTATTATTTTAAGGCTTTGTTTCTATACAATGTTTCAGCTCAATGCCCTTTTCTACCCATCGGTGTAAGTGACAGATTATCTCTAGTTAGTTAAATAGTTAAAATTAGCACTCGGTACTTAAGACCTATTCCAGTACTGTTTTAGTCCCACCCCAGGTCTATAATAAACGGTAAATCCTATTAGGTGCCTATCCAAGTTGAATGGAAATCGATCGTCGCCGCTTGGGCTTTCCGAGAACACGTCAGCCGTGTCAAAAGGTCACAATATTCTTGTTTGATTACAACAGCTGATTTTGATAAAATATATTTGCACTTAGATACTTACCTAATTAATCTATTTTTCGATAATCTGCTTTTTATAATCTGATTTACACCTATACTGACATAAAGGTACATGTTCAACTAACTTAGTAAATCATATACTAAAACAAAAGGAAATGTTCCCGCAATTTATACCAAAGTCGTCATTTAAGAAACTATAAAGTATTTATGTATCACGATGTTTAAACTACGATACCGGCATGTTGCGAACGTTCATCATGTAAGGAGCTCTCCGTTACAGCGTAACCAGCTATGGCATTTTTGTGCAAATACACAAGGGTCAGGAAATATCATAGCTTGTCCAAATACTTGCAAGAGATGCTGACTCGACAATGCACGATTGTAAAACGATTGTCGAGTCAACGACTTCTGAACATGGTCCGGTGTCGGAGTGTTAATAATTTTGAAGATTTGTGTGGTGTGGTGTTGTGCCGGTGTAAATGGCTTATTGGGCGGTGAATATCGCAAGCTACACGTGCAAGCTACACGCTGTACCACATAGATTTGTCTGCTTTGGCGGATTATAGCAAATTAAGCTTCTTGATCCTTGATTATTGTGGACCTAAGTGAATTAACGCCTGCTTCTAGCCAATATGCCAATATCCTTATCTAAATCACAGTCATCCCGAAGGACACACTATTTCTTGTAATGAGGTTTTGTCTAATGCGTACCTAATTTAGTTTTTTTTTAAACCATGTAACGTAGAAGACGTTATGTAAAAGAGCTTCTACTAGTAACTGCCTAACTATGGCATTTTTGGTGGAAAAGGGCCAAGAAAATTCATAACTACTTTGTTAGATTGCCCAAGTGTAAATTGCCAATCAAATCAACATCGTGATAAAAGTCATCCCGAAGAACACACAGAACTTTCATTTTCATAACGGTTTGCGTGATTTTCTTCTCTAAATACCTAGTAAAGTCTTGGATGGTCTTGGAAGTGTGCGTCACAACAGTGCATTGATTTTACTCCCACGCATCGCACGTTCTCACGTCTCCATGTAGGTACTGAATGCTCTACTATATAAAATAATAATATGCATATTATGGTAATAATTATTATAATTAATAACTTTCTAGAAGGCACTTAGTTAGCTAGTTTCCGGAAATCCATGGGAACTACGCAAGCAATATCGACACCGCGACGTCTATGGATGCTTCACAATTCACATCCCATTACAGTTTAGTTATACCTATAGGTAAATAGAAACCGCCAATAACTAAATAGGTAGTACCTGCTGCAGCTTATGAGGACATTTATGTGGGTTTTATGAAATATTTAAGTAGCAGGTAAGTACTTATCTACATAACAGTAATGATTAATGATAATTAATCATTTATAACTTAAGTTATTTCAAATACTACATTCAATTATATATATATGTATGTATAATTAAATTTAATAGTTACAAAAACTTACATTCGATGTTATCTGCCAATTTCCTCTCCGCCTTGAAACTCTATCGTTAACTTAACTAACTACCTAGTACAGTTTTTTTAAAGCATATGTAAATCAAAATAGAATCATTATTGGTTACCCAGATTATAGTTTAGATAGTAAGCCAGGTAAAGGGCCGGACAATAAAATACGATGTAGTTCAATCTTCACTCTTAAAGCGAGCACCTTTCACCCTCAGCTTTCACCATTGTATGTCAATAGTGAGTGCTGTGTTGACTAATGCAGCTGTGACGTAAGCCCTAGGGAGGTGCTGGTCTCCGAGGCCTGTCTTTACCCACAGGTCTAGTAACTTGTAATTTAACAGTAACTAAGGAATCAGAAGATTAACATAGTTTTGATTAGCTCAGCATTATAGTTGAAAAGTTGACTGCATGTTAAAAACATCGTCTGACAAGTCTTAATTTAAAAAATAAAAAAACACGACTGGCCTGCCAAAAAACGAACTAAAAAGTTGAAATTCTAAATTAATCTAAGTTAAATTAGAATCTTATTCACATTTTTATTAAATGATATTTTTTTGTGAATCACTGGATATTGAACTATAGTGTTATATATTTTTGGAATCTACTCATCATTTTCTAGATTATGATTATATAGTTAATCTTATTTTCCTTATTTTATAATACGGGACCATGGTCACCCCATCAATTTTTTTTTTCATTTTTACTAGCCTATGTCACCAGGAATAGCTAGGTATTCTAACGATACCTCATTTCTCAAAATCGGTTTAGGCGTATAGAAGTTATGGTGGAATATACAAACTCACATACATACATACAATACATACATGACCCTTGAAAACAATATACAGTCGTTTAAAAAAATATTACCATTGACGACTAAGTTATTAGTAACAACTATTACGTTTAATAATTTGTTGTGTGTTTGTAACAATCCATACAATCCATCCATCCATACTAATATTATTTTATGCGAAAGTGTGTCTGTCTGCTGCGGCCCAACCGTTCAACCGATTTTGATGAAATTTGGTACAGGAATAGCTTGTGTCCCGGGGAAGGACATAGGCTATCCCGGAAATTAGCTATCCCTTTTTATCCCGGAAATTCAAGAGTTCGCGCTGGAATGAAAAAACTTCATTCACGCGGACGAAGTCGCGGGCATCGTCTAGTAAAAAATATAAATCATCATCTTTCGCTAATCGAACCGATACGATTATCGGACAATGAATGCGGATGTCGATAATTTGAAAAGAGATAAATTGGCTTTTTTTTATCCACTACAAGTTAGCCCTTGACTGCGATCTCACCCGATGATAAGTGATAATGCAGTCTAAGATGGTAGCGGGCTAACCTGTTAGGGGCAGGGCAGTTATATTAAACCCATACCCCTATACGGTTTCTACACGGCATCGTACCGGAACACTTAATCGCTTGGCGGCACGTTTTTACCGGGGTGGTAACTAGCCGCGGCCGAAGCCTCCCACCAGGCCAGACCAGGGAAAATTCAGAAATTATTAATTCCCAAATTGACCCTGTCGGGGATCGAACCCGGGACCTCCGCACGTTAAGACAACAGCGCTCAACACTGCGCCACGGAGGTCGAGAAAAGTATTAAAAGCGCTCTTGTTAAAGGGACTGGTGGTTGTCGTTGTTAAAAAATGTTAAAATATGATTCAGTGCAGGTAACTTACTAACTATAGGTTTCTACATATTATGAATGGAAGACGAACGAAACCACAATCTTAGAGGCAGGTGGGTAGTTACTTACAATTAAGTAAATTATTAATTACTTAGTCACTTTATGGGTGAACTTACTTCGGCCTTCCCATATTAACTAGGTAGTTTTCTATTTGCTGGAATAAAAATTAAAAGACCTTGGTTATGAATTTACAATAACGATCAAATCAATAGTCTAGATAGCTAGTTTAAAATCGAAGCAGAGAAATGCAGGTGTGACCGTAAACTAGACCGTCCTTTAGGAAAGAAAGGAAATGCTTTTAAGTTCTTACGAATCGCAAAGAAAAAGTGTTACAAGTTTTTAATATCATTCAAATTGGTAGTTACCTATTGCGTCAGATTAAGTAGCTTATGTATCGTAAGAACCTCCTCGCCGTCAGTGGTTACACGTCCTTCTAGTTTAGAAGCTCTTTGGAAGGAATTTCCACACTCCTACTTACACGGCGTTGTACCGCTTGCTCAAATACAGCTGGTCCCTTCGGCTCTCCGGCTCGTATATGATTTCGTCTCTTTATATCCCCATGTCTTGTAACTACTATATTCAGAATTCTTAAGTAACTAGGTATTTACTCGCGTAGAAGCCAACAATGGAATTGGTTGCATTGTTGCATTAAGCAGCGCGTCGTATAGCTGCAATCCTGCATGACTATTCATAATGTGCCTTTGAGGCAGGTAATAACCCTGCATCTTCTAAGTAGTAATTTCGTTCCCAGTTTGACTAAATTAAAAGTTGTATTGCTTCGTCATTATTTTTTATCAGATCTTGCATTAACCACATTTGTACTTATAGTTAGTTATACCAACGTCGTCAGGTAAAATAAGCTTCTAAAGTTACAGATAACTCAGGATATTTTCTTTACCGTGCATTCTCCATTAAGTAGTTTATTCGTTTTGTCGTCTAAAATAACCGCCAGGTTAGTGCAACGACGGACTATTTTTATCTTATTTAAAAGCGTAGTAACGTGTAGGGAGTCAAGATACTCAGACAAATTAGCAGCTACTTGTTGTAATTTCTATAGGGAAGTGCTTTTGTGTCGGCTACCAATATTTCTCTACTCGTAACTATTGGAAGCTTACATAATAATTTGTGGAAATGTGTTGAAATTATTTATTACTAGTGGGTCCAGCAGACGTTGTCCTACCCTATCTTCCTTGGCATTTTTCCATATTTTCTCACCGTTTAAACCTTCCCTGGACTACGACAAACATTTCAAAACCAAAATCAGCTAATTCGGCCCAGCCGATCTCGAGTTTTAGCGAGACAAACGAACAGCAATTGATTTTTTTATATATATAGATTACGATGCTGTGTAATCTATTTTTTACTTCGGTACTTACTTTAGAGAGTGTGAATTTTGATAATGATGACTTTCCCATGATGCAACAGCAGCTTATCTCTAGTCACCAGTCAAAATCTGTAGAAAAGAAGGGCCGTACAAACTGCAAGCGTAGCAGACTGATGAATAGATACAAATAGAGACACTCGCATTTATAATATTACTTAGCATGGATATAACGTACACATTATTATTTAGTTTATAGTTAGTTAGTTACGACTTATTATCGTGTTCATAAAGTCAACCGAGACAGAGCCATCCATGTAGAACCGCTTTCATATTCTCGTATATCAAGGTCTTTGTAACTCTAGTAAGCTACTTTATCTTAGTTGTAATATTAACTAGTTAAAGGTACAATAATAGTTATTATATTCGTAGGGCCGTAGGATCAGACCAGCTTTGGCGGTCATCACCCGAAAAGCTTCTCTATTATATTTAAAGAATAAAGACTATCTTATTACTGCAGGCAATCACTTAACTTAAATGATTACCTGCACCAATAAGTTTAAGCCCTGGCCATCCCTCGTCCAACTACGCGCGTCTTTCAATCTGGAGATCTCTTGCCTGAAATCATTCCTTCCAGACCTAGTCTTGGGAATGAGAATTGGGCTCCTCTCTGTAAATTTCGAAAGAAAGCTAGTTTTCTTCGCGTGAGCATGGAGGTATTTTTTTTCGTTGCGTTCCAGTGCCCAGATTTTCTTTAGCATTCTCCAAGTAAAGTTACAAACAATGGTATTTTTTTAGGTTGGCAGTAAGTAAATGATAGGGATAACAAGCGATTTCGTGATCCGATACGATGTCGCTTAGAACCCGATTAGGGGCACCTAACAGGTTAGCCCGCTACCATCTTAGACTGCATCATCTCTTACCATCAGGTGAGATTGCAGTGAAGGGCTAACTTGTAGTGGAATAAAAAAAAGTAAGTACTTATTTTAGTATAAGATATGCTTACTTACCTAATATATATAATACCTAACCCGTATTGTAGTCATATATATTACTTAAATATTATTCTTAAATTATCAGTAAAACCAGTTATTCTCTCACTTAACGTTTGACGACCTAGAGAGGAAGCATTAATAAGTTCGTTGGCATTTCACTACGCAAGCGTTGTGGACGACGATTGTAGAGTAATTTTAAATAAATACAGGCTACTATCAAAACACTAAGACTGAATTAATGACAGAATTATTTAATATGCCTAACAAGCCCTATCCACCACCACTAAAACCCTTTAACGTCCCACTGCTGGGCACAGGCCTCCACTCTCATAGGAGAGAAGGAGTAAACCCACCACGCTGCTCTAATGCGGGCTGGCGGGCTTTATCGACTATTATCATGTTAGTGATAATAACCGGGACCGACCGGGAAACACCGAACAAGCCCTATAATGATATTTAAATACTAGCGATCCGCCCCGGCTTCGCATGGGTAGCAATATTAATCCTAATTATTATCTATACCCAATTTAGCCTGTGGGCAGTGGGCAGGTGTTACATTTTAATATTATATTGTAAGAAGTACGCCCCCCGTCCTCACCATACCTGCCAGTGACAGGTGGCAACCTGCCACAGCCGCCAGCCCTTAGACAGTGGCGTGCAGTTCATAGAGGCATAAAAGCTCTGCTTACCCTAAAAGAAATAGGTCAATGCTCATTTTTCATTGTAACAGTCAGCAATTAGGTATTCTGACTAACTAATGCCTACCCTAACTTCAAGCCCTGTGCACGCCACTGCCCTTAGATTATAGGTATCTAATCTAAGCGCCGCCGGCCTTAGTCGCCATTTTCCCTTGCACAATACATTATTTCTATGATATCTCCTAAGATATTAATTATACGACTGCCTGAAAAAAAGAGTATATTGTTTTCAGGGTTCATGTATGTATGTGTGTTTGTATGTATGTATGTATATGAGTTTGTATATTCCACCAAATAACTTCTATACGCCTGAACTGATTTTGATAAATGAGGTATCGTTAGATTCCCTAGCTTATTCCGGGTGACATAGGCTAGTAAAATTAAAAAAAATTGATGGGGTGACCATGGTCCCGCATTAAAGACTAAAGTTGAAAAAAAAACGAAAATAAGATTAACTATATAATCATCATCTAGAAAATTATGAGTAGATTCCAAAAATATATAACATTATAGTTCAATATCCAGTGATTCACAAAAAAATATAATTTAATAGAAATGTGAATAAGATTCCATTTAGGTAACAAGATTAATGTAGATTTTAAACTTTTTAGTTCGTTTTTTGGCAGGGCAGTCGTGTTTTTAAATTTTTTAAATTATGGCTGGTTAATTAAATACTAATTGGCTATTAAAATCAGACAATGGTCGATTGCACAGCGTACATTCTATTTGGGCAAGTGAATATTATAATTATTATTAGCGTTACCCGATGCAACCCGTTGTTACGTTTGTCGTAAACTCGCCGGTTTATGTTATAGTTAGTGACCCGTTGATATTATTAAAATGCGGACCTTGATAACTATAGTAAAAAAGTACTTACTTAATTGATTAAACTCTTATCGAAAAATTAAACGACAATTCCTTGATAACTAATTTTCTTGCTTGATTATGTTTTACAAATTGTTCCGTGTCCGTGTTTCGCTTGAACGGCAATAATAATACATAATAACTTTGCCACATACATTTTTTTACATAATGACTTTGCCACATTCATATTAATAATGTGGTTTGGATTTTGGAATGCGTGCTGGGTAGGTATAAAAATAATTTCCTATAGTGTCTTCTCTAAAAATATCTGGTCGTAATAATAGCGATCATCGCAGATATCTATTTGGGTCACCATAGTGTACGATATTTTGTCCATTCTATAACACTATTTTCTTAAATTAATTACCTACTTCAAAATATGAGTGAATAGGCACATACGCATTTTCTAGGTAAGCGAGCTCCACCTGGCTGCATTCGCCAGTTGCAAGCATGTGCCATACAACCATTAGTCTAGGCAATGGGGCGGTCCGTTGTATGGAGACCCCCGCATTAAATCTTCAGTCGATGAAACTTGGCTGGGTTTTAGTATTGGATGATTCAAAACTTATACAAAAATATCCAACAAAAAAAAAACATCCGGAAGTTAGGTATTTTAAATACCTAAAACATAATATTTGACTGAATATTTCTCGATTTCTTTTTAAAATTGTAGATAGTATATTTACACTCAAAACCGAAATAATCATGCAGAACATCGATATTTAAAGCGATTTTATTATCAAAAAAATCTTAACTGCGTGTACGCGATAATGTAAAACTACCTTCCTGCTTTAACAATTGGGTATAGCATAAAAACCTTACCTCCTTTCTGATTTTTTATAGGATATTTATAATATATGTTGAGACTTATGATACTTTATCATACTATAAAGTTTCGTCGCCTGAGGAATTATTGTTATAGTACATCGCTCGAACAGTATTATTTTAAAATGTCTCTTTTGTAATTTATTGTAAATTTTCTCTTTTGTAAAGGCTTTGTTATAGTATAGGTTACTTGCTCACAACAAGCAACACACTGTAAGTATAAAAACTTTGTTATCAGTATCCTCTCTTTATGACAGACGTCTATCCAATTAATAATGTTCTCGGATATTCGAAGCAAAAGTACTTTATCAATGTACATACTGTACGCCCACATCGTAAAATTTCTCTCAGGAGCACTGGCATTTTATAATGGGTCTCCGTTCGACGATCTATCATTATTGTTTCAAGTTTATTTTAATGATAATGGACAGTATGGATCGTTATAAAATCAAGTAACGTGTGCTTTGAAAGCTAATTCTCTAATGGAAACAATACTATCTATTTAGATAGGGAACTAGGCAGTGATACAGGCCGAGAAATTAGAGACAAGTCCTTCCTTTTCGCGATCTTCAGGTAAAAACAAACTGTTCATTTCACAAAGCTTTTACTTGTGAGGTGAATACCAAACTCCATTATCCTGGCAGGTGTGAATCTTAACTATTGTTTATTTTTTCATGCACTGTTTCCGTCTGTTTTACAAACCTGGAACTACTAAAAGCCCTATCTAGGTCAATATCTATATAATTGATAGTCAGTATTCAGGTAGAGAAAAATACTAATTAAATAATGATAGTATTTTAAACATGACAAATAAAAAAAAAGTTGTACAACTACATGGTTAGCTACTTACTAGTTACTATTCTAAAAGTCATTTATGCTAAGTAGGGGTCATGTGATTGAGAATGTCCGAAAGTAAGTAAGTAATTAATACTTAGCTTTAGCGATAATTTAATTTAAGTCTTCCCTTCGCGGGTAGGTGGGTGAGTTTGCACTTAGAATAAATAATTTAAAGTGGCTTCCATTTTCTCAAGTAACAATACTTTTGTTCGAGAGTGAAACTGGCCTTGAATCGCACGCAGTCGAACAAAGAAGTTCCGTAAATGGCTTCTTCACCTTTCTTTTCAGAATGCTCCTTTTTTTTCGTCTCTTGACTTTTTTTATAAATAAAATAAAAGCATGGGTAGTTAAGTAAATATCTACAAGAAAATCCGAAGTTATTCGTTATCATTTTAGGTCAGAAGTCTGTACCTAAACTATTTAGCGTCTGGAGTCTGGACCGTGCGATCAATAGTCCGGGCTAGAACGAGGACAAATCCTCAAACCGAACTTAGGACACGTAGAATTTTCTCGCGTGCTTTCTTGTTACACTTTTTATAGTTATCCCATTGAAGTATATTGTATTTATTTACCAATGAGTTATCCTATCTTTAGCCAAAATAACTTGAAGTCCATTGGGCAGCTACTCCTACTTCCTCAGGACAAAGAAGTACTTAAGTAGATACTTTTTGTCTTTCGATCTATGAAACTATGTCAGTCCCAAAGTTCAACGCACCTGCCCACTTGTCCCACAATAACGGCGAAGTGCGTAAAACTAAAACACCTTCCGCTCGATGCATTGTTCTTACATTTACGGCTTCCGGAACACTGACACGGCCCAGTCCTTGTAGGGCGACAGTGACATTAATTGCTTTGTGTCCTATCTTTAGCCGTTGTTTTTCATTGATTAAAACTTTAAAAGCATTCACATTCCCTTCCTGAATGTTCCTGTAATTAAGTAGGTACGTACAATAATAAAGTTCTAATAGATGTTTATACTGTTTTGTTTTTACAAGTGATGCATTCATTTTAATTTGCTCGTGTTAACTTGCTAAAAACGCCTAATAATATTATTCCATCGGCATTATGGTGAAATAAGTTATGCACGGTCTTCTTCATTTGACATGTTATTAGGCAGTGTGAGACGCGAGGTAAGGTTTGCAATTAAAGGACAACAAGCAAATAGTCTAAGAAAACTATCCAGGCATGACTCATCGTAACTTAGTAACCGAGATCAATAGTGTGACGTACACCAGAATTCGCCCACACTCTTATACCAGAGGTTCTTATTACGATTGCATAAGACTTCAAATACAATATTTTTTGTATAGTTAGACGAATATTGCGGCAAAAGCGGTCTCGTCTGTGGCTGTCTAGACTCGCAGTAACACAGGCAAGCAAATGTTTGACATCATAAAGTGTACTGTTTAATATTTATTCAGACCCAACTGCAGATATACTGGTGTAGGCACGAGTTTAATAGTACTGCAGGTAAACTCTCGGTAAGTCAATATTTTGTATGCGGATTTCTTTAGCAAATAAATTTGCATGCCTTTATTACTTGCTAGATGATGCCCGCGACTTCGTCTAGATTAAGGTTTTTTGATTCCGCGGGAACTCTTTTATTTTCCGGGATAAAAAATAGCCTATGTCCTGCCCTAGGATGAAATGAAAACCTCTATACTAAATTTCATCCAAATCAGTAGAATAGATGGACACACTTTCGCATTTATAATATTAATATGGATCAAGTATTTTTTTAAATATGAGGAATAATGTTACCCATAAATAAATTCAAAATCGATAGATTGCATTCTCACGGTTAATTTAATCGTTTTCCTAGCAATTTCAGGATTGAGAAGTTGGAATTTGGAGTTCATTAACTAGTTAGACATTATTGTTAGTTACTGACAAAATCTTAGTCCTCGGAACCATTCAATGAAATGAAATGAAAATATACTTTATTGTACACTATACGCAAAAAAATACATTTAACAAAAAACAATTCAATACCACTTCATTACCACAATTTAGTGGTATTGAAGGTTGAGAGGTAGAACGCTCTTAATTAAAAATTATAGGTGTCAATAGAGATAGGTAGCTGGTGTTTTATAAATAATAAGAAATTTGTAAAACTTAACTTCTTAGCTGCAAAGATGCTTTCGCGATAAAAGTAAATTTTGACTTCGAGTAGATGGACCAAACAAAGATGCTGGTGCTCTTTCGTATAATCATAATGCAGCCATCTCAATCGAAATGCTTGATTCAGATAAACGATCAGGAGTTCATGAGTTCAAGGCCGGTGCTGCGCGTGTCAAAAATGATACGCATGTTTTTTCTAATGTGGTAACTGAGCCCGTGGCGTGACATGGAATCATTATTCCGTGCACGTTAACTCTGTAATGGCGGATGATCGCGACTTAGTTAATCATAAGTGAGGTTTAAAAATTGATAGACAGTTCATTCTCGTCATCATACTAATATTATACATGCGAAATTGTGTTTGCTTATTGGTTTGTCCTTCAATCACGCCACAATCGAGCAACTGATTGACGTGATTTTCAGCATACGTATAGTTGAGGACCCGGAGAGTGAAAAGGGCAATTTTTTTATCCCGGAAAATGAAGTAGTTCCGTGGGAATTAAAAAACTTATTCCACGCGGATGAAGTCGCTTTCATCAGCTAGTCGTAGTCATCATAGCTCGTAGTTGTTGTGAGACGCGATTTCGACTCAAATGAAGAGGTTTTTCGATTTGTTAAATTTTGGCATGTTTTATGCCATAATATGGGTTACTGAAATTAAAACTTACAAGCCGTGTTGATTGCTGAATGCTTTTGCTTCAATAAAGACAATGTTTTACCTACAGTACTATCTCTATATCTATATATATCTATATATACGCTCAGTTTACAAGTTTTAATCACAGTTTCCTGCTATAGTTATTTCTATAAAGAGACAATAATGCATGATTAATCCTCGTTTATTATGAGCAATAATAATATATCAAGTGTGCACTATGTCAATACCCGATAAAGTGATTGATTAAAGGTGACTGAAATGGCTGACTAAAGTTTCTAGGAAGATACGTGCCCGTAATTCGAGATAATTGGTTCTCTATGGTTATAGATTTTTCAAGGAGGTCTCTAGCTAAGGAGAGCCTGTATTAATGGCTTACAAAATAGGAAACTTTGTTTCCTTACTTACCTACCTACATAAACGCGAGGAGCTAGGTATTTAATAAACCTCTAAAGATCTTCTATTCGTTTGAAAATAAGTCTTCAAAAACAAGCTTTTATCGTCCGCCAAATTAATTTTAGTGGGGTTTTATTTTTCTAAAATGTACCTAATTGATCTCTAAACTAAAATGACAGCGCTATAAATATTGCTAACACTTTCATAATATTGTTTGCAGAAAGGGACAGAGCTAGATTAGACGTGTCATTTTAGTTCAGTTTAGAGATTGTGACTTATATTATACAGAATTGATATCACTGTCGTCCAAACCAACGTGTATGCAAAATTTTAGTTCAATCGGTTGGGTAAAATTGTTTTCAAATTCAGTTGCAAGATTTGACCTAAAACGAAAATTATAAAGACCTATTTATTTAAAATTTATCTATAAGTTCTGGTATGTTGCCAGTAAAGGAATATTCCGCTACCCCCGTGTCCTAGATTCGCGGGCGTCTGCGAGACTGGCGCCCAACGAGACGTCGGGGGTCGGATGCAACTCGAGATTACGTAATGAACTGGCAAAGGTTATCTGGAGGAGATCTTGCACCAAACTTATAATGACGTTTGTATTTTATTCACGGGCCGATTAAAAAATAAACACTGCTAGGCTACGCACTGTAGACGAAAAGTTTGGGGTAAAATGTACAACTGATATCAGCATAAAGTATTTGTACAAAGCCGTTATGGCAATGGCTATAGGCCACTAATAAACTGTTGCATAGCACATAACTAGTAGTTACCAGTTAATTCCTACTAAAACATTTCATCAACGATACTAAGCTTCCGGTATTCAAATTAATTCAAATCGCTAAGTTAACTATGTTATTAAGTACCTACTTGTTGTTAAGTACTTACTTTTTCATACAAAACGTGTTCACAGGCAATTAGATGATAAATCTAGAAAGTGAAGTGAATTTCATGATCGGTGCGATCGTTCATTACTTATAGTTAGAAGCAATATCATATTCTTTTTTGTGCGATAGGCTCTTATAATTGACCGAGCGAAGCGAAGGTCTCTGAGTCTACTTGAGTGAATTTGCACGTCCATCCGTCCGTCCGTCCGTCCGTCTGTCAGAGCCTTATAACTGCTGAATTACTGAACGTACCTAATTACTTCAAATTTAAATATAATATGTAAACCGATGGCCTCCAGCCGAATATGGCTTAAAAAGTTATAAAATTCAATATTTCTGGGGGGCTTTCATAGAAGCCAATGTGAAGTAAAATATTTTTTATAGCGTTACATAGGGTACCACTAGTTTAGGGGTAGTTAGGTAAGCCACCCCGTAACCACATAAACTAGTTATTGATTCCTAATTAATCAGCTTTGTAGTGTAACTTGAATTAGTAGGACATGAATATTTTTATCTGATTAAAGCTTTAGTTAAATTAACCTTTAAAGAGCTTACGATAACTATAATCAACTTATATCTCATACAACATTATCTTCTTAATCTTCTTAATATATATAAATCTCGTGTCACAATGTTTGTCCTCAATGGACTCCTAAACCACTTAACCGATTATAATAAAATTCGCACACCATGTGCAGTTCGATCCAACTTGAGAGATAGGATAGAGTTATGCAGGTGTGGCCGCTGTCACCAACCGAGAAGGGGTTCTCGATAATCACGAAGCCTTCCTTTTGTAATTACGTTTATTATCTGAATTTAATTACAAATTACTTGATACTTAATTAATTACACGATAAATGTTTATATTAATTCGCGGATAATTATGATTACGTAGTGCGAAGTGAGTTAAAGCTTCAGCACGGCGCGAAAGACAGAGTCTCAGCCGATTGTAGACTGTGCACTGTCTGATGAATGACCCCCACTGTTCCCGGAGGATCTTGTATATATATCCCGCATCGTAGGGTTGTGGTAGGGATGATCGCTAGCACTCACGTAGGCCATGGGAAGATTCCAGCATGTTCCTCTGATAAGTAAAATGTTTTCTTGAAATTTATGGCTTGCAGTCACCGCTTGCAGTGGTTCTGGTTTAATGCGTAGACGTAATCTCCAGACGTCGCGACAGTTAGCTATTGAGATAAAGTTTCCATAGAATGTGCGTCGTTTATCAGTTTTGCTATGACAGACATGAAGCAAACTGGGTCCAACTTGCATTCGCGTTTATCTTAAAAGGTTTTTTTGTGTATGTGCGTCTGTTTTATGCTAGTACTTGGAGTACTTGGGAGGTCTGCTTTCTTTACACCTCCCCCCGTAAGAGAGAGCTTAGGGTGTAACTTGTTATGCCCGGGCTCTCAACATCATTGTTTCCTTCTTGTTGTACTTTACTTTTATTCTTGTTGCGTTTATTAATGTAGTAGATGTAGCAGATACTGCAAATTATTAAAGTTAATGTTATTATTGTCCAAATGCTGGGTATCCATACGTGATGAGTGATGTTTATATCTTCTTTTAATGGTTTTAACTTCAGTGATTCCCATTCTTCAGTAGGCCGATAGGTAGTTTGTTTTTCTTTTAAATGCATTTGGATCTGCTGGATCTCTTCTTTGAATATTGATGTAATTTTAGATATGACTTTTGTATGAAAACTTGCCATGGTAAGCTCGCAGCCTGGTTCTAATTGAAGCTTGTAGGGTCCCTTGATGATTTCGTAGTATGTTTCGTTGCATATAATTTTAACTCGTTCGGTATTCTTTGAAAATAGAAGAAATGTTCCGTCACCAACAGTTTCTATCGCTTCATTTTCTAATAACTTTGTTATGGTGCATGTGTGATTCTTCTTCGTGTAGAGAGCTTGATGTATGCAGTCTGGAGTCTTGTTGCTGTCCTTCCACCAGATTTGATGACACACGAGCGTTTTTTCTTTCTTCTTACATTGAGCAGTGTTTGGGTAGGCATACCAAGCGTCCTTTATGAGGATAATTGGATGTTGGACTTCTAGGATATGACCATCAGGATTTGGGAATGGGATTATATTGTATGCATGACCTTTTGATTTCAAAATGGCTACTTTTGCAACAAAGTGAATGATATTTTGCGTAGTATAGACGAATATTGAGTCAACCTTATCGCTATTAATGTCATCAAATATATCTCTATAGGCTATTCCTGGCTTCGCTAATGTAATACCTAATTCTAGCATATTTACGATGTCCTCACATAATATAAGGCTAGTTAGGATATCTAAATTAATCTTATTAGTATAACTTATCTCGTAGAGTATTCTTAAATCTTTTTTAATGCTACTTAATCTAATTTCTATTTTATCAATCGTCTCATTAATGTTTCGATATAAAGAAACGTCGTTATTTTGCAGTACTTGAATACTTTTTTGTATTTGCTTTAAGTCGTTTGCGTCTGGGTTACCAGCGATAAACTTAATTATTGTTCCTTAACCATCTATCAATCCACGTTTCTTTCTAAAATTATGATTCATTAAATTACTAAGCTTGCCAAGTAAATGAACATATAAATTATTTAGGTAATGATTATCTTGATTATTTCTAGTTGACATTATTTTAGTCATCGATTCCAAGATTTCCGATAAATTACAACGTTTAGTGATATACTCGTATCCTTCGATTTCCATTATTGTACCAATTTTTTCAAAGTAAACCCCGTTAGGATTTTTCAGTTTAGTTATCTCGTAGCTCGCGCTGCCCTGGACGATGAACGTCCTGTAACAATAGGTCTCAATTTATTGGCAGCTCGTCTTTTACCCCTATTATCTAAATAAACTTTAGGAGCAGTAACGTCTCTTATGTACGTTTTTCTACGAGTGCTGAATACGTTCGCTTGTTTCTTTGATTTCTCTAATTTTTCTTGAGTTTCCATTTGAGGTTCTGGGAGTTCTGTGTTTTTATTGTATTCGTCGGTACGTTTTATTTGTGCTTCGCGTTTATTTTTATAAATGTGATCGTAAATTGTTTTTAAATGTTCGCGGTGTTTTATCAAAAGGTTGCTTAATAATTGCGAATCGTGAAGAAAATTAAATAACGGTTCTACTTCAACATGCCCAAATAATATCTCGTGAGGCGTTAATTTGGTATCTGACTGTATCGAATTGTTATAAGCAATCAGAGCTAGTTTCATTTTGTCTTCATGAGGCAACTTATTTTTATACTGTTCAGTTAATAATCTACAATGTTCTCTAAGCGTAGAGTGAAATCGTTCTACAATTCCATGTGAAGAAGGATTGTACGGAGTAGTAAAATGAATTTTTATTTTATATAAGTTAACGAGTTCTTTAAGTAAGGAAAATTCTTTTCCTGCGTCCGTTGTAATTTCCAAAGGAATTCCGTAACTAGCAAAAAATGACAAGAGTTTTGACATGACCGTTGAGCTGTTCTTATCTTTTATTTTTTTTACAACTGCAAAGCGAGAAAAGCCATCTATGATTGATAAATATAATTTTCCTTCAATGTCTACTACATCACAAAAAATATGAGTTAATGGTCGCATAGCTATAGGTGGTAAAAGCATTGGTGGTTTTATTGGATGTCGTTCATATTTACCGGCTTTACAAATAGAGCAATTACTAATATAGTTTCTAATATCTGACATGATATTTTTCCACCAGTACTTTCTACTAATATGCATCATGGTTTCTGTGATGCCACGATGGTTTGTTTTTCCTTCGTGGTAATTTTTCATTATTTCTACCTTTCTATCTTTGTCTGTTATCGTTTCAACTATTTCAGTGCAACGTGAAAGACGAATATCTTGATTGTATTCTTTTGTAAGTATGTTAATCATTTCTCGATATAATTCTTCAGTATAAAAGAAAGCGTAATATTGTACGTTAGGCTTTAAATATTCCCTAATAAAGTTCCTAAGTGCGTTTGCTGGTCTTTTTGAGGTATAGAGACTTACTTCTATTATTTCATTGCCATCTTCATTCCTAACTAACACACTATCTAACTGATTATGTAGTTTAAAATAAATTTGGTGTGGTTTTTTATTAATTACGTCTTGAATTATTGGTATTCCTGGGTGGATATTATCATCCTGTGAATGCTGGGTTTGTGAGCTTTCACGATCGATTTCCATTTCAACCTGTTCGTCGCAATCGCTACCGATTTGTGGTAATATCGATTCATTTTCGAGACAATTAATTTTTACTCGCGATAAGGCATCTGCGTTGGAATTTATGGCACCTTTTTTATATTTTATTTCAAAGTCATACTCTGCTAAACGTAATCGCCATCTAGTTAAACGTGAATTTGGGTCTTTTAAGGACATTAACCAAGTTAAGGGTTTATGATCTGTATAAATAGTGAATTTTTTACCATATAAGTAGGGTCTAAAGTATTTGCAAGCCCATACTATCGCTAATAATTCTTTTTCCGTGGTTGAATATTTATTTTCGGTATCTGATAATGTTCTTGATGCATAAGCTACCGGTTTTTCAATACTATCTTCTTTTTGAGATAAAACCGCACCAAGTGCTACCTCACTTGCGTCGGTGGTTAAAATAAAGGGTTGTTCAAAATCTGGGTATTTTAAAATCGGTTCATTAGTTATTATCGTTTTAAGCTTGTCTACGGCTTTTAAATATTCGTCATCAATTACAATTTTAGCACGTTTCTTTAAACATTTAGTCAAAGGTTTTGTAATGTGAGCGTAGTTATTAATAAACCGTCTGTAGTAGCCTGTTAACCCTAGGAAAGATTTAATTTCTTTTTCAGTTCTAGGTACAGGAAAATTTATTATATCTTGTACTTTTCGTTGATTTGGAGTAAGACCGTTAGGGGTTAATTCGTGCCCTAGATATTCTACGTGTTTCTTTAAGAATTCCGATTTGTCTGGTTGGATTTTTAAATTATGTTGGCGTAACCTATCAAATACTTTGCGTAATTTTTCTAAATGTTCTTCTAATGATGTTGAATATATAACAATGTCATCAAGGTAGACTAAGCATGTATTATATAAAAGATCTCGGAGAATTAGATCCATCAATCTTTGGAAAGTTGCGGGTGCGTTTTTCAAACCAAACGGCATTCGTAAAAATTCCCAATGGCCGTGATTTGTTGAAAACGCAGTTTTTTCAATATCGTCTGGATGCATTTCTATCTGATGATAGCCGCTCGCTAAATCTAATGTGGTGAAGTATTGAGCTCTACCTAACTTATCCAATATTTCTTCTATATTCGGTAATGGATATTTATCCTCTATTGTTTTCGCGTTTAATTGTCTGAAGTCAATTACTAGACGCCATTTAGTTTTTCCAGATGCATCGGGTTTCTTTGGTACAATATGAACTGGACAACTCCACGGGGAGTTCGACTCGCGTATTATGTTATTTTTTAATAACTCCTGTACCTGATTATCGATTTCTTGTTGCTGCTGTGGAGATTTTCGGTAGTTACGCACATAAATGGGTGTATCGTCTGTAAGTCTTAACTTATGTTTTACAGTATGAGTGAAACTTAAAGGGTCGTCACCTGTATGAAAAATGTCTTTATACTCATGGACTAATTTTGTAATTTTTGCTTTTTCTTCCTTATTCATGTGGTCCGTGCGAATTAGTAATTTATTTTCAGAGGAAGTGCAGTTAACCTTCACTCTTTCTAATTTATTTGAACTTAATATAAATTCGTTGGGTATGTCCCGCAAAAAATCGTCTAAATTATTTATTATGGAGACTGGTTTCGTACCTGTGTTTATCATTCCAATCCTAAATTCACCGTCTTGTACTGATACTAAACATTCGTTTACTAAGACACTCCTAGCTTCGATTTGAGGAACTAGGTAGTCGCCGTCAGGTTTTTCCGACACACAAGTAACAAGATTATCCGAGAGTGCGTCGATTTTTAAGACTCGCTCCGGATGATCAATAAAAATATTTATTATTTTATTTGGCGTAATAAATTGGCACGTTGAGAGATTTAATACGGCATTTATTTTTCGAATTATATCCACACCTATAATACCTGAGTACTTAGGGTCGAAGTCATATAACAAAAATTCATGATTTACTTCTTCGCCCAACGGTTTTAAACTTAAGTCAATGGCACCGCTATGCCTAGTAGAGTTATGTGCCGTTGTTATTGTAAATTCTATGTTTTTTATTTTTGTAATGTATTCCTGGTTCTTACGTATAAAAGAAGGCTTTATTAACGATCGTGTACTACCTGTGTCTATTAGAAATTTTCCACCCCATTCATCTATTACTAAATACGGTAAATAATCTTTTTCGAAATAGTTTAATTTTACACTGGGGCCTGACTCACTAGATTCTCTCGAAAAAAATCGACACAATCACCATTGTTAGAATCTATATTATCAGAAATAATATTATTTACCCCTGCTGCATGCATTGGTTTATTTATTTGGCTCCTATAAGATTTTTTTCCTACAGTTCGCATACTAACATCGCTATCCAATTGGTCTAATTGTCGCGGTTGTTGCATATTTTGCTGAGGCGGGAACATTTTTCGCCACTGGTCAGGTGTTGGCCGCGGCATGTTTGCCCAGTGATTATTATTATTTTGTATTACTGGTCGAATATAATCGTTACTATTACTAAATACATTTTGATTACTAATTGGGTTCATATTAGTGTTAGGCCATAAGGGCCTAATTGGATAAGAAAATGGTTTCTTATTCCAATTAGATTTCTGAGGGAAATTATTATTTGAATAGCGGAACGATTTCCATCCCTCTGGTTTTTCTAATTTGTTAGCGAAATATTCTGGGTGTAATTCTAATTCGTGTTTAAGTTGGTTATAAGCCTCGTCGAAGGTGCTATGCTCTGCCGCTCTTATTAGTCTGTCTGTAGATAAGTCTAAGTTCTTACATAATTGGTCGATGCAAACATTTTCTAATATTGTTTGGGCCTGTTGATTTTTAGCTTTATTTTTAGCCGCGTAAAGTAAGTTTTTAATTTTATCAGCAAATTCTAATTGTGATTCTTTAAATGTACGTTTAATACGAGTTATTTCAGATATAACTTGTTCCAGTGACCTATTGTCTCCAAATTTCAAATTTAAAGCCTGCACTATTTCGTCTACCGTTCCATTAGGTACATGGGCCACTGCTTTAATAGCTTCGCCTCGGAGTTTGCTTTTTAAGATTATTGGAAATAATACCCTGGCCTCCGCATCAGCAGCCCTAGCTAACACAGTAACTTGTTCAATAAAAAAGTCTAATGTGTCCCGGTCGCCGTCGTATTTTGGTAAGTACTTTTCGATAGTTGTATGATTAAGTGCCATTTTGAAAAAGAATATCAAAGGGTAATGCACAAATATAATAAGGAAAAGAGCAATAAAGGAAAGGACACTTACAGGGCAGCCAGAAGGAATACTGCTGTCTTCATAGGGTAGGTCCTCCGCTTCTTTCGTCGAGCTTCTTTTCGTGTAGCCCGGTGTTCGTAGAAGTGGTTACCGCTGTCACCAGTTATGCAGGTGTGGCCGCTGTCACCAACCGAGAAGGGGTTCTCGATAATCACGAAGCCTTCCTTTTGTAATTACGTTTATTATCTGAATTTAATTACAAATTACTTGATACTTAATTAATTACACGATAAATGTTTATATTAATTCGCGGATAATTATGATTACGTAGTGCGAAGTGAGTTAAAGCTTCAGCACGGCGCGAAAGACAGAGTCTCAGCCGATTGTAGACTGTGCACTGTCTGATGAATGACCCCCACTGTTCCCGGAGGATCTTGTATATATATCCCGCATCGTAGGGTTGTGGTAGGGATGATCGCTAGCACTCACGTAGGCCATGGGAAGATTCCAGCATGTTCCTCTGATAAGTAAAATGTTTTCTTGAAATTTATGGCTTGCAGTCACCGCTTGCAGTGGTTCTGGTTTAATGCGTAGACGTAATCTCCAGACGTCGCGACAGTTAGCTATTGAGATAAAGTTTCCATAGAATGTGCGTCGTTTATCAGTTTTGCTATGACAGACATGAAGCAAACTGGGTCCAACTTGCATTCGCGTTTATCTTAAAAGGTTTTTTTGTGTATGTGCGTCTGTTTTATGCTAGTACTTGGAGTACTTGGGAGGTCTGCTTTCTTTACAATAGTTTAAATCTCAAATTATAGTCGCAATTTTAATTTATTGCTAATTATTTGTCTGTTATTATTTGACAGTCACAATTATCTGTTAACTCCAAAGGATTCTAACAGATGTCGATACCTTTCGACTGGGTTGAGTAAGTAATCAATAGATGGCGCTGCTATGGTAAATCTACGAACGTGTCATATAAGCTACATTTTAACAGCATAATTACCACGTGTTGTTGACGCTATAAATTAATTAAATTTATTTTGTAGTGAACGAAATACCGTATAATTCAGCTAATTATTTGTCTGTTATTATTTGACAGTCACAATTGTTTACTATAATGTAATATAACAAAAACTTTAGCCACAGCAACGCGTGGCCGGGTCAGCTAGTAACATCATAAAGATAAGCATGCGGGATAAATTTCGTTTAAGTAATCTGTTCAAGATATACCTTCTTATGGCATCGTGTGCAAGTTTAGTATGTTATTATGTAGTATATATGTATATATTATATAGTAGTTTATTTGTATAGTATGAAATCTAGGTTAAAGTACAAAATTTAATACGGAAAGTGGAGACGCTGTAGCTACCCAACATTTATCAACCAATGGGCCTTCAATTTCAATTGTCTCCTAAATCGATATTGTAGACCTAGATGTATTTCATATCATTCTTTTATTAGCCTGACTTGTATGTTTGCACAAATATGAAAAGAAAGATTTCTTTTGAAATCTTTCTTTTTCATAGGGGTGATGCTTGGATGTCAAAAATAAATTATTTCTAATTGGTTATGAAATAGGGGGTCTTCTAAAAGATCTTAAATTCATATCCTCGTTAGTTTTAAGTTTGATAACCATTTTAAATTATATAATAAAGAAAAAAAGTGCGTTGAAATTTGATGACGCCACAACTCACAACTATTTACTTATTTCAAACAAACTTTCATACTAGAAGCGCGTTTTAAGTTTTAAAAAGGATTGCTGATTTTATTAAGTCGTCATCGTCCCTATGATTATATAACTAACTAACTAAACATATGAAGATCCGATAACTAGGTAATATCATGACTATAAAACTATTCTTATCAGGTTCTGCTAGTCGCTTCTTCTTAAGTTGCTTAGATTTACTAAACTATAATTTACTGCGCAGAACCTTTCAAATTTATGCAAAGCGATGCTAGCTTTGTTTTACGCCTTATCGGTACATTGCAGTAGATGTCTGTAGCTACACACAGTAGTAAAAGAAAGCATCCAGGTTCGTTCACACGACAGCTTTCTATGACAATGTGTTCGTGATACAACCGAATGTTTCTATCTGGTTCATTATTCCAACCCGATCAACCGTGCAACAGATTATTAAATGTTAGTGACATTGGATTTGCGTTATTGGTTTTCTTGTACACGCGCGCTATGTTATCTTACTGTCTACGTATTTAACCAGAAAGATGTTTTCATAGTTAGATTAAGAATAGGAACAATCATAATTCTAAGAATGTAAGTACCTATAATTACTTGTTATTTTATCCTAAATACTGGCCTAACTATTTCTCATAAGTATAGATATTTTAAACAGTTTAAGGTTATGGTGAAATTTGGATTTCCAAATAAAAGGGTTTTTTAATTCGACAGATATTTAAAAGCACTTCCTTCGTGGATGATACCATGAACTTAGATAAAAACTAAAGCGTGTTAAGTAACTATTTAAAAATAAAATGAATTTCTGTTTTCTCATAAAATACAGTGAAGCGTTCTATAGAGGTCAGCTGCTATGAAATCTACCCCGTCGAAGTAGGCCGGGTTAAAAGGCACTAACTAGCACGAGAGTGTTTAACATCACTACGGTAAAAGATATGCTTTTTAAAGTTTTTTTACTAGTTATGTTTATTTTATCATAAAATCTTTGAGCAATTCAGCAGTAAAAGGATAGCTGCTTATAAACTCGCCGGCATATTTAGCGGAACATAAAAAAAAGGTTTGATATCAGTATCATATAAGGTTGTTGGCTGGTTTATAAAGAAACAAATTAAGAAAACAACTGAACATCACATTTTATGCAATTGTTTTAATTTTATTCAAATACACCTTATCTGGAGCGAACTTCGAGTATTTCTTCCTTCTGAGTTTGATTTAAAATTTCATTGAAATACTGTTTTTTGTTAGTTTTTTAAAATCGCGTATCTTTCTGGAGTTGATGACTGAATTATGCCTGACTTAGCCCCAACGAAGATTGCCAGGGCACTCGAAATGCGAAGAAATGGTCAAACCTACAGAGTGATATCCAGAGATCTTCGTCGACCAGTTTCAACGATCCATCGCAGTATCCAATGGTTCAGGGAGACCGGTACTTATGTGAGAAGAGCAAGACAAGGCAAAAGCGCAGAATTCTCTTAAATCAAATTGACGGCAGGCAAAGAATATACAGACGCAAAGGAGAACGATACATTCAGACAAATTTTGAAACTACAGTTGCATAGGTGGTGGATTAATAATGGTTTGGGCGGGCATTTGCTTGGGAGTTCGCACAGACTTGGTAGTGATTGACAGAGTCTGACTGCAGACCGCTATATCAGAGAAGTTTTAGAAGAAAATGTCGTACCGTTTGCCCCATATATCGGTGAAGATTTTGTTTTTATGCAGGATAATGCTCGGCCGCATACCGTTCGGGTAACTCAAGCTTATCTTAATGATATGAATATCACTGTTATGGAGTGGCCGGCGAGATCACCGGATATGAACCCAAACGTGCTCTACGTTTGGGACTTGCTGAAAAGAAAAGTTAAGTCCAGAATTCCAGCTCCTGCCAACGTGGGAGAACTGCGAATCGCCGTAGTTGAGGAATGGCGGAGACTATCCCAGGAGACCATCGATAACACCATTCTCAGTATGCCTAGACGGGAAGAAACTTTAATAAGAGCATGTGGAGGAAATACGCAATATTAATCACCATTTTTCTAATTTAATTGTTATTTTAATATTAAATTTCACTTTTCCCGGTTACATGAAAAGTTCAAAAATGTACCATTTTTCACAAATAGCCTTTACTCGAAAAATCTGTTCATAGTGTGATCTCATTTTAAGTAAAACAAATGAAACTTTAAATAACAAAAGAAGTGTAGTAAGTAGATTTTAAAATAAAACCATATTTTTTTAATTATGGACCTTTTTTTATGTTCCGCTAAATATGCCGGCGAGTTTAGTTATTAGGTTATTAAAAAATTACTTTGGTAGGTAGTTGCTTTCTTACTTATATTTAGGATCAGTGATTTCATATAACTATCATACCTTGTTACTTACTTGAGATCTGGGCACCGCTTTCAATAGTTAGTGGAAAAAGTATTTTGAAACTTAACGTTAAGTTAGCGTGTCTAAAAAGCTCTCTGAGAACCCGAACCGTCTTGTCTTTTGAGTAACTTAATTCGGCACAGCACATTTATCATAGGATCTTGGGAGGGTTGTATCTGATGTGATATAATTACTAACTAACTATAGCGGTACTTGTTAAGACAAAAATTGACCACCATCTAGTTCTAGCGCTTACGTACTTACCTTGCGAACATAACCTAGTCTCCCTCTTTGAACGTCAAAAATTATATACCTAATATGTGTTAATTTACCTGTCCTGTCAGACATTAATTCCCTCACAATCCATTAGGTAGACACACCTTGTTGTTTTGCTCACTATGGCAATAAATTATAACGAAGTAAATTTTTTACAAGGACACTTTACGCCCGGTTGGGTGATTAAAATACGGTTAACGTCTGATGTGGCAAGAGACCAAAGCGCAAATACCTTTAATTACAGTTCTTATCCAAAGCTCCAATAGAGCACATTACTGCAGCGGCCAGCAAAACAGGCATTGAAAGACGAACGTGTAAATGTGGGCCGAGGCGAAGCCGAGGCACACATACGTAAGACTATCGATACCTAGTTGTGGCCAAGGCTTGTATAGTACTTTTCTCAAATAATACGCGGAAATTAAAACTAAGTAGTACCTACCTGGACAGAATTTTTTATTTAAAAATATTTTTCTTTCGATTTTGGCGGTAACAAGTTTTCTATTACGGCTCTTGCCGCCTCTTGAATTTCAGATGGCGGTAAAGTAAGTTCATCACACTCATTGTTTCTACTTGAACTCATTTTGTCAAATACATTTCAAGATCAATGACGAACAGCTAAAAACAGTAATTTTTCCCGCGTTAGTGTTCATTTGTTTTTTTTTTCAATAAACAGCTTTCTATTTGCAAGCTAGTTCGAAATTTAAATAAAACCTTTGATAAGTTACCTCCTTGGTTGCCATGTTTCGGAGTAAAAGATCGTTCTATTTTTAAATTACACGACAGATATGAATTTATCATGTAATTTATTTGGCCGCTAAACCACGACAGATATGAATTTTCATACAACTTTTGCCGGCCGCTGCTCGCATGTATTTGGCCAGTACGGCAATTTCGATTTATGTCGAAGAAGGTTGTCAAAATAATGCTCAAAGAACATTGGCGAAATTGGACCCACATAATTTAAAAATTAAGGAGGCATCGTTCAAGTACAAGTTTATATTATTCATAATCATATGTTTATATGATGTTTATATAAAAAAATATTGAGACTCTGAGATACGGGATTCAAAAGAAAGAAATTATTATAATTTATTAAAAAATAAGTCATCTTGCACTAACGGAACGCAATGACATAGATATACATTTTGTTGACATGACAACACTTGTCATTATTATTTATTTTTGTAGGGATGCTCCGACACCATCGATGTATCATCGATACCTACTGAAATGAGTATTCTTAATATTACTATCGTCTTGTGATACTAGAACACGAGTACTTTAAAAGTATCGATACCTAATCGTATCGATACTTTTTAATTTTTATGTAAGTGATTATATCAGTATCAGTGATCACTACATAAATGACACTAGCTGATGCCCGCGACTTCCTTCTCATGGATTTGGAAGAGAAAGAAAAAAGTTTCATAGGAAAAGTAAATAAGTACTTAATGCAAGTGTTAATCAAAGTATATAGAGGAATAAACCGCTTAATGTAAGGAAGATCAGGCTATAGAATGGGAAAACAATCTGAATTATTGGTCAGCGAATCACTTCAACTTGAGCTATAGGTGTCGAAGAATTCACTGGCCAGAATCCGCATAGAGGTACCAGTGGTGCAAAGAGATCTATTTTGATATTATTGTTACTCAATTTGTTAAAAGATAAGAAAGATCTAAGCAGATAAGAGTTATTTAGAACTATGGTGTGAGTAGAATTATTGCGGAATTCTCGCAGACATAAGTACCTACCTAATTATAACTAGGCATAATTACCTACCTACTTATTCATACTAATACTGATACAAATTATTGATTGAACAATAGCCCAATAGTTTTCATTAAAATTTTTAGGTTATATTCTACTTTTAGGTGTATCTTTTTTCTCCCACATTTTTAGACTTACTTACTATTTGCTTTTTTCTTAGTTTTGTTACGTTCTACAATTATTAATAAGTTTCCATGATGAACGCTACCCTTTTCAGTGGGTCCCAAAATACATGCATTCCCGGCATCCTCCTTTTCAAGCGTGTTTCAGAAAACATTATTATCATCTATTGTTTCTAAACTGCGAATTTTTGCAGACCATCAAGATGAGACAAGTCGCATGTCGCGAGCACGTGCTCAGGCCCGAGAGGTACGAAGTACGAACTCCTACAACTCATTGTAATGGGAAAAGTTGCCGTAACAAAAGATGTCGCAAAAAAACTTCAGTGGACATACAACATCCGCGATTGGACGGGAATTGCAAGTGCCGCCAAACTGTTTCGCCTGGCGAAGTTTAACTAGTTAAATCATAAAATCCATACTATTATTATAAATGCGAAAGTATGTTTCTCTGTTAGTCTGTCTGTCTGCTACGCTTTCACGGCCCACCTGTTCAACAGATTTTGATGAAATTTGGTTCAAGAATATATAGAATATATAGTTTGTCCCCGGGGAAGGACATACTCTTATGCCGGAAAATTAAGGAGTTCCAGGAGGAGAAATGGAAAATCTTAATCCACGCGGACGAAGTCGCGCGCATCATTTATTAGTTACTAAGTAAATAATAGTTCACAAAACTGCCTGCTAATCGTAGCTAGTGGGAAATGAAACCGAAAAAGAAAAATAATCAAGTCATCAGAACTTAATGATCACATAGACGACAGCTCTCAGCATTGATTATTTAACATTGGCTGACCTGTCAGCTTGCCTACCGACCTCCCTAGATATTAAAATGTATTCTGACAGCTATAGTGATTATTCTATTGTATAAATTTTTTGTATCCCTCCATTATGCATTTTACTGTACGACAAGTTAAACACCATTGTCAATATACATGACAAGCTAATCGCATTGCAAAAACATGACATAATTTTTATTTAAATCTCCACTCTTGTTTCATCTCTAGTGTCCATTATGTTATGTATAACATATTTATTAGAACATAAAAATTCCGTACAATATATTTCTAAAGTAATCTGCTCTCTGCAGACACTTTGTTTGTTGGATATGTCACTGACTCGTGTTTATAACTTACTAGCTGATGCCAAATTTCATCCAAATCCATACAAACTTTCGCATTTATAATATTATAGTATAGATCAGAACGGTGTAATTTTGAGTTAAGTTTAATTTTCAACTTCACGACTGCTAGAACCATTGCTTAACTTTATGCGTGTTTATTTTTAATCGCAATGAAGCCATAAAATATGCGTTCAAACTCTTAAAACCTTCTCAATGCAATTCAAACATGTAAGAAAATTCCTTCGAAGCGTCCGTTTAAATCAATACTTTATCGATTTAAATAACGTTTGACATTTAAGCAATGCCAAGTCGGGACCCTGACCGGACATTGGTCAGTTAGCCAAACGGCCATTGAACCGCGGATTACGAATGAGAACGGTGGATTACGCGCATGCGTCAAACGAAAAAAGAATATTTTTTTGTACCGTTTTCATAATGTAAGTAAATAAGTAAATAAATAGAGCTGAAGTTTACAGACTTCAAATTTTACAATATCTACCTTGTTAATGGAATTGTTCAACTGAAGTATTTATTAATTAGGTAGTTATGCGGATGTTATCAACTCATGGGTACAAGATTTCGTAATTCGTTCTCACAAGTCACACGTTTCAATTTTTGTTTTAGGTGGTTGCTTAGTTCAAAAACCCCAACCGGTTCTCGATCTCCCTTCGTTAGGTAGGTACTTCGGTATTATAAAAAATTCAACGTTACAAGAGATAAATCGTCGACAATTGATTCGCTAAAATAATAAAGGGAAAAATAAACCGTAGAAATTATCAAGTAGGTAGTTAGTTAATTGGATCTGATGTTTTAAATCTACTTTCGTTTCTTCATCGTTACAACTCGTAAAATGAACGACTGAAATAATAGAGATCAGAAATAAAGAAAAAATAAGTAGTTTATACGTACTTACTAATGTACTACGTGTACTACAATATCGCCAATGTGCCAAAATGGACTCTATAATCCTGTGTAGGTATAACATATTAGTTAGTAATAGTAAACCTATGAAATCACGCCAAAGACAAAAATTTCAAAATGTATTTTTTTATTTGGTGTACAATAAAGAATATTTCATTCATTCAAAAACTGTCCTTAAAACAAACACCAAGGCATGGAACAAACTTGAATGTGGCTCATTTGAATTTTAATAAAGCAGCTATCTATAGCTGGTTTATCAGTGAATTTCAAAAACATCACGACAACCTTGCGAATACACGAACGTCATAATGCGTGAAGCATGATGACAAAATTCATAACTACTGTGTGCGTAGTTACTAGAACTAAAATAGTTAAAAATATAAATTAAGTGATTAATGGAGGAAATATTCCAAGATTCTTAACTAGTTAAAAATTTAAATTAAGTGATTAATGCAGAAGCTATTTCAATATTATTTAGCCGCAGATGTAATAATTATTATACAAGTCTAACTTAAGTACGATATATTACATTGTAACGTCTTCAGTTGGCCCTTAATTTTGATTGAAAAACATAATATTTTTGAGATAATTAAACCATCCTATAGTTCCATTTATTCTGTTGACTGCATTTACTTAATTAAGAAATTTATTTGAATGAGAGAGAAGTAAAGTGGTTATTAAATGAAAAATTATGTTTATTCTTTCTTTCCTTCTCGCGAAGAAAGATGATAACATGGTTATATGAAAAGTAAAGTAATAAAATGCCGTTGGAACTTCGAGCTACCCATATGTAGCTTATAGCTAATTCATTCATTCATAATCTGTCAGCTGTCCTCGATTTACAGTAATTTCCCTTACACATTCTTTATAAAGTTACACGGTTTCTCCATTCCACAGACGGTCATTGTTAAGGTCTATCCGCACGAAGAATATTTGCATGACCAAAGCGACAAGTGAGTCAGTATTAACACAGAATAGTATATTTCAATAATTTGAATTCTAAGAGAGAAGATTTCAGCCGTTCTGAGTTCTGCGTTCTGCGTTTCGCGTTCTTTCTAACGATTGTAACCGTATAGCGCCGCGCAGACTGCAGGCCCTCTAGCCGCTATAAAGTTACAAACGTTACAAAGAACGCGGATCGCAGAACAGAACTCAGAACGGCTGCACTCTTTCTGTCTGCGCGGGCTCTAAGATCGCTTGTACAAGGACATTTAAACTGATGTAATGCTATCACTTTTTGGCAAGAGCATATAACTGTACTTGCAAAAAAGTGGCAGCATAAAAAAAAAGTAAATCTATTTAAGAGTCCTTGTGCTGCGGGCCTTACTTCTTATATATATAAAATTCTCGTGTCACAATGTTAGTTACCATATTCCTCCGAAACGGCTTGATCGATTTTTATGAAATTTTATATGCACATTCAGTAGGTCTGAGAATCGGCTACTATCTATTTTTCATACCCCTTAAACACCTCAATCCACGCGGACGGAGTCGCGGGCATCAGGTAGTAATTTCATAAAGTTCTTTGACTTGTTTTGGCGACTTCTTTCCATGTGATGCTTTTATTCTGCATATAATCGTATGTATATCTATAAGGATGTTATGTATTATCCATATACTATATCATAAATGCGAAAGTGTGTCTGTTTGCTACGCTTTCACGGCTCACATGATGAAATTTGGTACAGGGACAGGTTGTATTGTATCCCGGGGAAGAATTTTTATCCCGGAAAATTGAAGAGTTCCCGCGGGAATGAAACACCTCACGCGGACGATGTTGCGGGCATCATCTAGTAGTAATATATTTCCTAACAGGTTCATTATTACATACAGTATAATGATGTCACCGGGCGCGGTAACACCTGCTATTAAATAGGTGAGGTCGATACCGTGAATAGGCTTCATTGGTTCTTATTGCCACCATTATTGGAAACCCTTTATGTTGCGATTTGTTCTGGAAAACGATCCCAATTATTATTTACTAAATGATGCTCGCGTGGATAAATATTTTTGATTACCGCGAGAACTCTTTAATTTTCCGGGATAAAAAGTAGCCTATATCCTTCTCCTGCATACAAACTATCCCTATACCAAATTTCATCAAAATCGGTTGAAGAGATATTTTTTGATTCCCGCAGGAACTCTTTAATTTTCCGGGATAAAATGTAGCCTGTGTCCTTCCCTAGGATACACACTAACCCTGTACCAAAATTCATCAAAACCGGTTGAACAGATGGGCCGTGAAAGCGTAGCAGACAGACACTTTCGCATTTATAACATTAGTATGGATAGTACGGTTAATGGTGCAGCTTTAATGATGATTTTATCTTTTCAATCGGCAAATAAAGCTTTATTAATTAAATAGGTTAATTTCATTCAAGCTTTAATAAGTTAGCTTTGTTATAGTCCCACAAAATTATCTTACCCGGTGACAGCGTCGCTATAGTATCCACCACTACAGCCTATTAACGTCCCACTGCTTGGCACAGGCCTCCACTCTCATGAGAGAGGGAATTAGAGCTTAGATCCACCACACTGCTCCAATGCCGGTTGGCGGGCTTTAACGACTATTATCATGTTAGCAATAATAACCAGGACCGACGGCTTAACGTGCTCTCCGAGGCTCGTGGGTGAAACACCGCCAACTTCGTAACTCCGGGCTAGTACTGAGAATTTTCTAGTCAGAACAACTCAATACTTAATTATTGCCCGACCGAATTAAGTACCTAACTAATTTGTCGGATATTCCATCTCGGTACGGAGTTTCCAATATTACTGTAACTAAGGTTATCTAGATAGCGCAGTAAGTAGATATGTATGTATTAATATTCGTTATCAATTTAGGAGATTTCAGGTAGGTAATTAGAAAGTCATTTTTTTGAAATTTTGATGGAATTTTGTACAGATATAGGTTGTGTCCCGGGGAAGGACAAAGGCTTACATCAATCTTTATTTACTTTGCTTAATGAGGGCAAAGAAATGCAAACGCAAGTCTAAAATATAATAATGATTCCTTTGTGCCCCCGGCCCCGTCCTTGGACTGACTGCAACATGATATTCCTGTTCTGAATAGGCATGCAGCTGGACTCATGCGTGATATTTATTAAAAACATACCTCCTTTTAGGGTTATAATATAACGTATATGTAGGTATGAGATTTTATTATAACTTGCAGTGTTTATAATCGGTGTCTGCGATAGTCTAACTATAAACACAACTTTTGCCTTGGTAATGGTAGAGCACTAATGATAGAATGATAAAGCCTTAGTGTATAGTGAAGGGACCCATCCATAAAAGTTATGAAAAGAATAGAGTGATAGACTATCTCAACCTCATTTTTCTCTGGTCACGCACGAGCACAAAATAATAGTGCTCTTCCTTGTTTTTGCAAATTCATTGCTTCAAAATTTGAGAAACTAAGATTCAAAACGCCAGTACAGATTACTCAAATATTAATTAATTCACGGCAAAATAATAATCATGCTGTAAATACCAGATTATTACCTAGTTATCTGAATAAAGTAATCTATTACCACTATTTACTTACTTAAAAAATTTATAGCAACAATAATTTCATCCTATATTTTTATACAAGTTACATATGTAATTCTTCAAAAACTCAACAAGGACTGTTTCTTTTGTTGTGTGTATATTTAGTGTTGTTAATATAATAATATTTTTAATGAAACTCATCAGAAACTAACTTTTATATTTCCGTTTACTCTTTTAGAGATTATGAGTAAGTAAGAACCTATCAACATACTTTAAAGAAAGATTGTCCTAATTAAGAACTAAATATATGTATACTTGCTTTTAATTGAATAATATACCAATAATCGACCCACTTGATAAGGTAAAACATCAATTTGACCAGCGCACTTTGACATATTTGGCCTTCGTTGATTGGCTATATTAGATTTTGATGGCAATTCTGAATAATTAAAGGCATGGAATCAAATCTTTATTCGTATGAACGAATTGATAATATTATGGTTTTAAGTCATTATTTTGAAACCATATTTTGGATTTTAATTTGTGTTATTTCTATAAAGTATAGTTCTTATGATTTTGTTTTAAAATCACAATAAACATGACCTTACGTCATACATAGAGCATCCATACTAATATTATAAATGCGGAAGTTTGACTGTCTGTCTGTCTGCTACGCTTTCACGACCCATATTTTCAACCGATTTTGATGAAATTTGGTACAGAGGTAGGTTACATCCCGAGGAAGGCTAGAGTAGAGGTAAGAGTTCCCGCGGGAATCAAAAAACCTTAATCCACGCGAACGAAGTCGCGGGCATCATCTAGGATTATTATAAACGCATGAAGTGTATGAGTCTATGTATTGTGTGTAGTAACCATAGCGCACTAAGTGAAAAAATATATGAAAATGCGCGAAAAGTAAAAGCTGCTTGCAAAAATATGTAAAGAAATGGAAAGTGCAACCAGAGTAGCGGCACCGTCATTGATATGTTATATCAAATGATCTTATAATACTTGTTACAGTCAGATGCCGTGTTACCTATTTAGATATGCAATGATTCAATGACCAGTACATATTACATTACCTATCGCGTTTGAATCATATACTCGTACATAATATTATGTCATACGATATTGTCGTTCGTAACTTACTACTCTACATCACATAATATTATGTTTGACAATCTTCTTACATTCGATACTTAAGTTATATAATACTAGCTGATGCCCGCGACTTCGTCCGCGTGGTGAATGTTTTTTTAATTCCCGCGGGAACTGCTTAATTTTCCGGGATAAAAAGTAGCCTATGTCACTCTCCAGGTCTTCAACTATACCCATGCCAAAAACCACGTCGATCCGTTGCCCCGTTGCGGCGTGATTGAAGGATAAACCAATAAACCAACAAACACACTTTCGCATTTATTATTAATTATGAAAAAGTGTGATTCCTAATACTAAAACTAAGTAGCTCTGAAAAGAACTTTTTAAGTGAAGCATAAAAATGTGTTAAAAAAACTCGAAATATTCAATGTCGCTCGTGTCCACTGCGTAAGGAGCCGCGCGGCTACCTAGTTCATAATGGTGCACCGCCTTCTCCCGCACTGCCCCTCTCACGAAGAGTTAGTTACTCGATGCGCTGCGTGGCGGCCCCCGCCGGCATGTATTTTTATTTTAATTTCATGATATCTTTTAAATGGAATGTCCGATTTTAATAATTCAAAAAGTAATCATCAGGTATTGAGACAGTCTTGAATATTAAATTATTTATTTGGATAAAAATTTATAAATGGTATGGATAACACGGTCTGATTTTGATCGGCATTTCTATCAATTTGTTAAATGTAAAAAAGTAGTTATAGTGACGTAACTACAATAATTAGACACATGGTCTCGCGAAGTTTTTTGTAGATATTGATATATTCTATAATATTGCCGAACATTTTGACAACATTTTGTCCTATCATTAATACTCTTCGCAGCGTATGCGATGAAAGACATTTTATGGCTAATTTTTTTAAAGAATTTCTAAAGATTTCTATAGTAATCTAGTACTAAATATAGCCTATGTTACTCAGTGATAATGTAGATTTCTAATGAAAAAAGAATTATTAAAATCGGTCCAGTACTTTTTGAGTTTATTCGTTACATACAAAAATACAAATCTTTCCTCTTTATAATATTAGTGTAGATATGTTTTTTAAATAATAGTTATTGATTTATAGTAATTTGCAGCGGCACCTATGGGACTATGGGTAGATTGTAATCCTTGTAAATATCTTTCGATTGTTTGATTGGCATTGGCAGCCAGGGACTGAAAAACAGATTAATTATTCCAGTCTTATTCGCCAAAATGTTTCTCTTCGTATGATTCTAGTACAATAGAATGCGCAATTTACGAAGCATAATCACTTTCACACAGGTGAAGTATCCAATTTTAATCTAGAAATTAGTTACTTACTCAAGTGGTTTTAATTTAAAGTACTTTACTTATGTCAAAGTATTATGTGTTACAAAGATGTCATAAAACGTTCAGTGTTTTGATAAAATACTATGAGTAAATTCATCAAAGAGAGAAGCGGTCATTTTATGGCCATATTAAACTTAGTCTTCCTTTTTATGTCAAGATTGACATTGCTATTTGCTACCGCCCGCGAAATCATGTTTAAAAATAAAAGAAAAAGAACTTGCTATAAAAATTGTCTTTGTGGCTTTGATTTGGATGTGTCAATTTTATTGTTGAGCTCATTCACGCAGGCAAATACACGTACTACCTTAAATTTCGAACTAACAGGATCGGTCGTGATAAAATGTCTGTCCGGAAATCCTGCAGAATGCCAACAGCTATTCAGACTAAGATTGTACTAAATTATTGTAAAAAAGAACATAGAGCTTTTTTCCGCAATCCGTATACAGTCTGAAATGCAATTATGTATTTAAGAAAATATTTTAAATTTTTATTTCATTTCATTTCATTTATTTGCACTTGAAAATAAAAAGGTGTTACATAATAAAATTCTAATCTAATGAAAATAAATAAAAATTAATTTTAATCTATTGAAAGAGTCTTCCTTACTTACTATACGTACTGTTTTTATTTTATTTTACTTATAGATACTTTCGACATTAGGTACCTATATATTATACTAATATTAAATGCGAAAGTTTGGATGGATGGATGGATGGATGTTTGTTACTCAATCACGCCAGAATGGTTGAACGGATCTGGTTGGTTTGGCACAGAGATAGATTATAGTCTGAAATAACACATAGTCTACTTTTTATCCCCGAAAAGAGTTCCCGCGGGAACCAAAAACCTCAATCCACGCGGTCGAAGTCGAGGCTATCACCTAGATACTTACTTATTAATTTAATATTAATTTTCATGAACTTCAGTGAAATTACACCTCGATTACAATAGCTCTGTCTATTCTAATCGATCTACTAATTATACTCATTCATAACGTAAAGACCGACAGTAATGGGTCGTATTTCGCAGGTGCTTGGCGTCACCTGCCTTGTTTTTAACTCAGTCATGCGTCACTAATGTAAGAGAGCGTTGGACTATGTATATGTTGAACACAATAGACTCGTAGACTGCACTTATAGTTCTTTACCAGTACGAGAAATGTGTGACATCAATGTCAAACTCAAACTACACTATGAAACAAATCATAGGATGACGAAAGACGATCCAAGATGATGGCAAAGCGATGGGGTCAGACACCCCACTGCTGTAGTGATATGAATATCAGACTGTCGTTTTACTTACTACTTAAGTAACTTATCATAATAAGATATATTATATTACTGTAATGTACTTTATTATCGATCCCAAATTATTCATGATTAAGTTCCCCTTTACTATTAAGTATTACAACCTGGTTAGTTAAGACTGTATCTTCTTGCTTTAGCATTATTTCGGTTTATTTTAAGACTTAAATTAAAGAAATAACATGATACCTACTCAATTTCTTAGCCACTTTACAGTAAAGTATCACCGGTCTACATTTCTCACGTTAAAAATGTTATTTCTTAATGAAAGCTACATCCGTTCAGTGTTTCTTGAATTATGCTGCTATAATAATAAACAGATTAGAGAGACAGATAAAAAACCCAAAATCCGGTTATACGAGTAGCTACTAGCATTATTATAATCCCAGTTTTAATGTACCTACAGAAATAGCAGTTTACGCTTTTTATTAGTATACTTTTTTTTAATAGGCAAGTATAAACCAGAACGCATTCTTTGATCCATAAATCGTGTCTCATCCTCGCAAAGACTGCATATTGTCACTCAACGATTAGTATTCCCGTCGTTCGTGTAACGGGGACTACTCTCGGCACGTGGACTGCATTCCTCGCTAACTGTCAACAGGACTGGGTTCTTTGAGAACAAGTAGAAGACCTCTTCTGTACACTTTGTAAACGACAAAAGTTAGAATGTCGACAGTGGAACTCGGTCAAGTGTGAACGGATTTACTTAATAAAAAAATATTTGAAAGGTTGTACAATTTGTTCCCATTAAATTTTTAAAACGATCAAAACTCAAACTCAAATGTGCTTTATTCAAATAGAGTTTAATTATATCTGATTATTTTATATATCTTCGAAGATAGAGGACGGAACCTCTAAACGGATGAGAGTAGGTACATTGCTCGCAATCACTTTGGACGAGTAACTAACTAAGTATATCAAAACAGTACATTTTCAATTATACATAACTAGTACATCATCATCAAAATCCTGTAGTAACTTCTTGGTTTTCCGCGATAAAAGGTAGCCTTATTTAGCATGTAGATTCAACAACTATATGAATCTTTCGTTAAAATTTTTGATGGGCCGTGAAAATGTAGCAGACAGACAGACATATTTTCGAAAAATTATAATATTATAACAGCATAGATAAATCTTGTGTTGTGCGTGTATCTATTTAACCGCAGTTTGTGTTTTGCCATAAACCTTACTGCGTCCACGCTGCAATCCACGCAAAAAATCCGTGCTATGTATCTATCAGTGGCATCGATTGGCATTCCCATCGTTCAGTTAACGGGGAATGTTCTCGGCACGTGGACCACATTCCTCGATGTCATGGCTAAGGTTTCTCAGGATCGTACGGAACTCTATTATATGTATCTGTTTAGTAATCACTATAAGAGACTTTATTCTTATCTCGTGTACCCTACTCCCTAGTTCGCCTTTATACCTTTTTGTATCGCTACTTTGTCCACAGGGTTCTTCTATCTCTCACTTTCGATTGATTGATTCTGTAATGACTTACAGTTAATTAACTTACGTGACTAATGTATATACTTAAGACTTTATATATAAGTTCCATATTCGGATCCAACGTGATTTTGGTCTGCATTTCACCCTTTCTGTTTAAGCGTTCACAGTCTTGTTACTTGTATCTTTTGACTCTTTACTAGCTATTGCTAGCGACTTTGTCCGCGTGGTTTAAGTTTTTTTATTTCTGCGGGAACTCTTTTATTTTCCGGGATAAAAAGCCCATGTCACTCTCCAGGTCCTCTACTATACCCACACAAAAAATCACGTCGATCCGTTGCTCTATTGCAGCGTGATTGAAGGACAAACTCTGTATTTATCGTCCTTAGAACGATAAATAGAGAGTTTGTCCTTGGGAGTAGAAATTTTAAAAACTGTGGTATAGGTACGTATTTCATATATTTTAAACCGGATGCCCAAATACCAAGATTCACGACTATAACTAGAAAAACGACGGACTTTCATTTAAACTTTCAACCCCTACAACCACTTTGGGTGGATTTTTTAAAAATTGTGACACACGTGCTTCTTTATTTTTTACCGAAAGCCCAAATATCAAGTTTCAAGGTTATAACTTAAAAAAACTATGGACTTTCATACAAACTTTCAACCCCTGTTTACCCTTTTGGAGGCGAAATTTCGAAAAACCCTTTCTTAGTGGGTATACTTACTCTTCACAAAGAACACACCTGTGCGTTGATATATCAGCCAGTCAGGACTTTGTCTATAGGTACTTAATATTATAAAGAGTTAAAGTTTGTGAGGTTGTAGGGGGTAATCTCTGGATCTACTGAATCGATTTTTAAAAGTCTGGTACAAACTCTACCAACAGAAAGCCACATTATTTGTGAGTGTCCTATGCTATGTATTCACGCGAAAAATTAGGGAGTTCCCGTGGGAATTTAAAAACTTTTTTCACGCGGACGAAGTCGCGGGGATTTGCTACTTTTATATATTTAGATTATTATAATTATTAATATATTATGTTATTCATCTTTTTTAAGACTTGGCGGAACCCTAAAGCCTATTATAAGGTGTCACCTTAGCCACATGTTAATCCTATTTTTTTGTTACAGGTAATGTGTCGCGGAATGAGGCGAGAGTATTTAAAGTGTCGAGCATCGTCGCTGAATGTTAACAAGTAAAGCCTTATTCACACGGGATCTCTCCTCTACTTATGGTAACTGATCTTTTAAGGAATTATAAGTTTGAAGATAAGTTACTTTTGGATACCAAAACTCCATTGTATGATAAATGGAACATGTAAGCTTAACCGGCTTAACTACCTAATAGAATTGTAGAAATGCCTACCATGTCGCTGAGAAAACAAGACGAATTCTGTATACATTATAGCAGCATGTTTTTATAAATCTCGTCTATTTTTACATAATAGATATAATATAATATGTAAGTATTATAACTGCCTCGTTAGTCTAGTGGTCAGAATGTTCGACTGCGGCCGACGAGGTCCCGGGTTCGAGTCCCGGGTCGGGCCATAATTAGGTATTGGGTTTTTCCGACTAGACATTCTCAGTACTAGCCCGAAGCTAGGAAAAGGAACGGATCTGGCTGAAATTTGGCACAGATATAGATTATAATCTGGAATAGCACATAGACTATATTTTATCCCGAAAAATTTAAGTGTTCCCGCGAGAACCAAAAAAACTCAAACCACGCAGACGACGTCGCGGGTATTAAAAAAACCATAAAATCCCGGCAATGTAATTGGTATTGTTTCTCAGAAGCGAAAGTCTACAAATCTGGTTTCAGAGAAAACTCGTACAATTTACCCTATAAATGGCATAATGGGATGGCCCGATAAAAAGCCGGCTCGTTATCAACTCGCGTTTTACCTTGTTTTCCATAGTGATAATTTCCACATAATTTCATAATATCCATTTAATTTATAATGTAACAAGGCTGATGGAACTCATTGCCTTTTTATTTTTATGCATAATAGTTTGGTTTATATTTATGAAATTCTATGATATCGGTCTCTGTCATTTCATTTTAGCGAACGTCGCTATAGTGAGATTTAGAAAAATTCTGGCCTTATTCCTTAACTAAACCGTAAAGGAAACATCAGTGCAGCATTTCAATTACAGAACACAAAAATGAAATGAAAATGAATGAAAAATGAAAAGCTTTCTAGGTTCAAGGCTGGGCGTTAATGAGTCACTCAGTGAGTCAGGGCTTTTCTTTTTATTTTATGTGAAGGTTTGGCAGAATGAGTAGAAGGCAAACTATTATTATAAGATTAGAAAATTATACCTAACTTCGTAACGTTTTTTCTAAAATATTAAAGAAAAGTATCTAGCCAGTTATTTTTCTTGCTAACGATTATGTGTGGGAATTCTTAAATATCTCAATGAAACCAGCTAACTCGATTGTTATCGATCACTAGATAAAAGGCAATATTGTGTTCTTGACCGTCACTAATTCCATCATAAAAAATAATCACGTTATATAACCAGCTGTTGGCCGATAGTCGATACGTTACATACGTAATTAATGCAATTACTATAATTATAGTCAGTTGAACCTTTTATTAGAGTAGCGGTCAATAACTTCTACTTAGAGATTGATAAGTGTCTTACGCAGAGCAATATCGGAAAATTACTTTTTGCTGGTCTATTCCTTATCTAGATTTTTTTTATTCCACTGCATGTTAGTGCAGGACTGCGATATCACCTGATGGTAAGTGTTGATGTAGACTAAAATGGCAGCGGGCTAACCTAGGGGTACCGCAATGATATTAAAACCCGTACCCCTAATCGGTTTCTATACGGCATCTAAAATATTCGAAAAGCCTAGTAATTACAATAGACAGCTAGGGATATCCCTAATCCCTATATCGGATTGGTTAACTACTATTTAAGTCTCATTTAAAATAATATACCTAATGTGTTCGATTTGCGAAAGTGCCTTTTCAACCGGTAAATATGCGCGGTAATATACATATAAATTTTTCGTAGCTAAATATGCGCTCACACAAATCAAATATTGATTTAAAATACTTACATAAATAGTTATTTATTAAAGTTTGATAATTTACTAAATATAGAGATGATAACTAAACATTTTTTAACTGAGACCGATATTCTTTACGGACTTTGAAAAAAAAAACTTTTTAGGTCACCATATTATTTTCAACTACTTACTACTAACTGAAGAAATTGTTCTAACTACTCAAGCAAAGTACGTGAAAACCATGGTTGGCTGCCTAAAAGAGCAAAGTAAATAGTTACCAATTAACTCCCTAGTTACTCTCTAAAACGTGTTTTGAATAGGTACCCCGGAAAATCAATTGGAACATTGCAATACAAACAGGTTCTGTGTTAAACAAAAAGCGTGCTGTCGCCCACATATGCCGTGTCACTGACCTATCCCACCGTGATGTGGGAAACAGAACCGACATCTGTTTTGCGACCGTAAAAATCTACGCACGATTTTATTGATAATGGTCCACTTATTATAATGGACTGATTCCATGTCCACACTAAACATCCGACAGCTGAAATGGCAATGGAATGGGCGGAGCACATAGTTCGAAGAACCGATAGACATCGGTATCGCAAGGTGCTTGTAAGGTGATGGAAAACACAGCATTGCAAGAACCCCCCTAAGTGGATAGAATACAAAGCAAGTCGCAGGGAACCGTTGGATCCAGTCGGCGGAAGACCGCACGCGACGTGTGGATGCCCCTATGAGACCTATGTATGTCCAGTTATGGAGGACTATCGGTTGACAGCGAAGACGACTAAACGTCGTCCCGAGGTGCCGGATATATACGAGGAGAGACGGGCGCCCTCCACTCCACTCTGTTAACACCATTATAAATTTTAGCGAACACCGATTTATGTTTTACAAATACCTAATAGAATCTAGACAAGAAATACTTAATAATAAATAGAAATACGTTATTAATATGGTCTATTTTCGCTAATATTTTGAATTACCGACGTTGTTATTAAATTGTATAGGTATGACTAAGTATTTAGGCATAGAAACCGTTATACTTTGATATTTGATTTAACTATTCTTTGCGCAGTCATAGTTAGTTGTCGTAGGTCGGGACTAAATATATCGTAACGATAAGTTCTACCGTCTGTCGCATTCGCTGTTCATTTAATTGACAGCAAGAGTTTTATGCTTCTATTCATAGTGACAGACAGTATGGCACACATCGCTGCGCCGTATTGCACATTAAGTAGGTTTCTATGACGTGTTTATTAGTGCCCTCCCTTCAGTATTTAAACAAGTAGGGTTTCAATTAAGCTTATCTATTACAACCATACTCTGCCGTGTTCATTCGCAATGGATTTTATTTCGGTACAAGCGAGCCCTTGACTGCGATTTCACCTAGCGAGTTATGATACAGTCTTGAGATGGATGAAAATTATAAATTTCTTAATTTTGAATTTCCCCTGTCGGGAATCTAACCCGCTGTACAAAAACAATGTAGCTAATTATCTATTAAATTACACAATCTCTATACATAACTAAAACAGGTATCCCATCAAAAACATAAATGTAAAATGAGAGCCAAGTTCAAAATTGTGATATACATGCCTTGGTTGTTGACTTCAGCGACAAAAGAAGTGAGATCTAAATGGGTGCCAAGTTCAATGGTCAGTCCTGCAATTTATATATCCCATCAAAAACATAAATGTGAAATGAGAGCCAAATTCAAAATTGTGATATATATGCCTTGGTTGTTGACTTCAGCGACAAAAGAAGTGAGATCTAAATGGGTGCCAAGTTCAATGGTCAGTCCTGAAATTTATTTATAACAACATATAATATTTTATAACAACTTAAAATATCATTTCTTCTTATAACGTAGTATAAAATGTTGAAGACTAAGGCTTTGGCTTGGCTAGTTTTCATATACGAATTATAGCGTTCACAAGTTGTAAAGCTGTAAGTTCTTATTTTATTCTTCCGAAAATTTGGCTTGCTGGTAGAAACTGTACTTTTAGGTACCTACTTAATAATAATTCGTATATGGAAACTAGCCAAGCCAAAGCCTTAGTCTTCAACATTTTATACTAAGTTATAAGAAGAAATGATATTTTAAGTTGTTATAAAATATTATATGTTGTTATAAATAAATTTCAGGACTGACCATTGAACTTGGCACTCATTTAGATCTCACTTCTTTTGTCGCTGAAGTCAACAACCAAGGCATATATATCACAATTTTGAATTTGGCTCTCATTTCACATTTATGTTTTTGATGGGATATATAAATTGCAGGACTGACCATTGAACTTGGCACCCATTTAGATCTCACTTCTTTTGTCGCTGAAGTCAACAACCAAGGCATATATATCACAATTTTGAACTTGGCTCTCATTTTACATTTATGTTTTTGATGGGATATCATTACTTTTTGTACAGAAATTATCGAACTCAATCTCAAACTCAAAACATATTTATTCAAAATATGTACCTACAAAGTACACCTTCTGAACATCATGCTTACAGAGCATAAGACGTGATGGTGATAATTAACTACGATATCTTAAAACTAAAGCTACGAGGGTTCCAAACGTGCCCTGGTCTGAGAAGAGCCCGCAATAAACTCCGCTTTTTTTTATTATCACCATCTCACAAATATTTGAAATTATATATATGTACTTATAATATAACATTACATAATCAGCCGTTGTAACAATTCATACCCATGCCTTGCTATCATTCAAATAATCCTTTACACTGTAGTAGGACTTTTCTATTAGTTTAGTTTACGTTTTACATTAGTAGGTACTTATTATTTGGTGTAAGGTCAGTGTGTCACCCACCAGTAATTCTATTGTACGACTCATTGTACAAGATAATTAAAGACGAGAATTCTCAAGAAAAATATATAGTGTACCTAGAGTTACACTGACATTGACAGATTACATCTATGGTCAGACTACCTCTACAGCACATTTCTACATCTCATCAATTTTGATTGCAAAAGTTCAAAATCAAAAGTTTTTTGTGAAACATTGAAAACAAGCACGGTAAACAGTCGATATCACTAAAACCACTATAAACAATGAATACAAATCACAATGACTGACAGCTTGAACTGACGACTTCAAATACGTTTCTTCTTCTTTTCTGTCAATGACGTTTCGTTGCACAAAATGTATGAATACGAAGGTAAGGTTTTAATGCAACTATATTATTATTCATTATTATTTACATTAAAATAATAATTATGTGTCATTTTCAATAGTTAAGGAGTTACTACCACCGCTTAAAGCAGTATTGTTTCAAACTAACGGTTGAATGTCACGTACTTTGACGTCCTTAAAATAATGATTATAACACTACAACAGAAACGTCAACAATATTAAAATAATACGGCTTTAAGCAATGGTAGCATGCCTCGTGTCAGAGTTTTGATCTATACCTTTGATCATAAAAATGACGATTTTTGTACGTTTATATCTAAATAACCATTTGAGGTGTGCTTATGAAATTTGGAGCACATATGTATCTCACGGGTCTCAATATATGCGCCAAATTTGACATGTTTATGTGAAATAGTTTTTGAGTTATGAGGAGGTCAAAAGTGGCTCCAAATGGTTCGTGTAATATTACACACGGTGCTGCTCGCCAGTTTTTTTGAACTTTGGCTGGACACGCTTCCGCGTGTCTTGATCATACTACCATTGCAAGCAATATAACTCAAAATGACAGTTTGATGTCACGTTCCGAAAATAGGGATTATAATTCTAAAAAACGAAAGTCAACAATAATGATACAATATGGCTTTAAGCGTTGGCAGTACGGCCCCAGGTCGAAATATAGTGCTGTCCCTTCTCCGAGCATAATGATCAGGAGCTGATGATCGATAGGAAAGGTAAATGAGCTTTAATTTGTGAGGGATTTTATGCTACGAATTCTAATTAATTAATAGTAATTAACAACTTATGGTCAGATGATAACAAATCGAACTGTATTACTTACTTACTTACGTACAGAGACATCAAAGATATACTTAGTTATTATTTGAGACAAATTCGTTTTGTAATTATTGCACAAAATATCAACAATTCGATGTACTTTTAGTTTCTGTGAAAACAGTAGCATCTTTACACATTTATCATTATGAAATTATGCAATAGGTAAGAAACGATTCCTTGCGAATGAATGCGAGAGCAAACAATACGTATGCACTAAATCAGGAATTATTCATGAATGTACGGATCAGATTTGTGTGGTTTCAGCCACAGGAGACAGCGTTCCGAATTCAATGTTTGTCAGAAAATGTTTATTTTTTCATTCAAATAAACTTTTACAACTGCTTTTACATCATCAAATTAATCTACAAGTAGTTCGGAATACCATACCTACGATTCACAAGTCACAACTATACCTAATTTTATTACTCAAAAGTTATGATACATACCTTACTTACTTAAAGGTTATTTTTTACTGGTAAGTAACTAAAAATATTTAAAACAGAATTCCATTTTACCACAAGCGTATTTGTACCACAGTCCACAAGTCATATTATTCTCTGTTAAAAAAAACTCCGACCCGAGCAATGAGACGAAATACGCTTGTAAAAAACTGAATTAAACATTAATTGTTTGATATATAATCCGTTATTAGATATACCTAGATAGAGAAACTATCCTTCTATATCTTTATTTAGTCCTCAAAGCGATTGGAGCTGTTTGCGATCACAGTGCGAATAGAAATAAGATTTACGTTAATTATGTATATTTTTTTATACCAGTCAACCGGACGGCTAGCCACACACACAGCAGGTACACGTATTTTCTATGGTGATAAGTTACATAAGCGTGTATGATTAAGATGATTAGTCTGTTTGTTAAAATAAACCAACATCGCTTCGGCGTATTCGTTTGTACCATACATGCTATTGCGTAAAATCATCAGCCAGCGTAGCATGACGGGCACTTTCTCAGCGAAACCAGCCCGCTCGTTTACGACATGCAAATAGAGTTTAATAATCCGATTGACAATAAACGTAACGAAATAATTAGAAGTTTCTCATTATATCGTTCACTAACCTCCATAAGCGACGTAACTACTATACATAGTATTATTATTGGTGGTGATGTCGGTTTTATCCTGTTTTTTAACCTTCATGAAAACTAAATTATGCTAGTAAAGTAATTTTGAATGCGATAACATCTCTACGTGTGGACTGTGGAACGTGAAACAATAACAGTAAGTCTTATTATAATAAAATATCGTCGGTCATGGGAAACGACGTCATAGAACATTTGAGCAAGGTGATCTAAAATGTCAATAGATCAGGCGTTGGGAAATAATACAGAAGGGTACGTCCAGCCCAAAATATGTTACATCATCATTTACTTAATTCATTTTCATATTAGTGGAAACAGTATATGAAGTATGTACCTAGTTATAAGCTTTTGTTGTACGGCTTAAACTAGGCAAACTCGATACCTTGTCGATAGCTCGATGAAATGAGGCAATTCTTTGCGTAAGGAGAATCGTCATGCATACTACTGGCAACGGGGGAATACAGTGTTTATATCGATGTGGACTTAAAGGCTGATTTTACCTAATGTTTAATTTTATTCTCACCTAATAACATCAGGTGAGAGTGATGATGCAGTCTTAAGATGATGACGGGCTAACCTGTAAGAGTACGGCAGTTACAATCTATGTAATACCTGGTATGTGTGTTATAGATTGCAATGTCTGCCGTTTTCTTTGTAACTAGTTTGAATTTAAGTCATTCAAACTAGTTACAAAGAAAATGGCAGACATTGCAATCTGTCTGCAATCTACATCACAATAGTTAGTGTACTATCAATTCAAGAACCTTCGTGCTACTGCCAACAACAATTGTACAAAATAACATGTGCCGTTACATTAAAAACAAACACTTAAATAAGATGTAGAGCACAAATTGTTAGTAATATTATTCTTAATCTCTTCAAGCTGCGCAGCCAATGCTATTTAGCATACAAAAATATATAAACACCTCTATAATTATATACAATTTATCGTTCCAAATAAAATGTGGTTCTTAACTAGTTATAGACATGTTTTAAAAGATAACCTTAAATGGCTTGAATTTAAATGAAATCAGTCGACGATAAAATCACAATGCCATACGTTGTATTAAACAACAATACCAACAATAAGACAGCTATAACCAAATCCCGTATTGTTAATAAGTGACCGCCCACGATGTCGTTATCTGAGAATTAGGTTGCGGCGTAAGTTATAAAAGATAAGCGAAGTGATGGAAAAATTTCATTCCGAGCTCAATACCTAAAATAAAAGATGCCTGCATACTGCAGACTGCTGCATATTTACCTATAACGCCCGTTTTTTTTTCTGATTGAGTATGCTGCATAGGCCCTACTGGCCCCTACAGCGTCACCGGGGGGATGGGCGAGCGCTAGGCGTCGGCGAGAAAAGAGCCCTAGGGCTCGATGACATCGGGGGAGGCAACGTCTTCCTAAGGGCGCCTCCTATGAGGCTCGGACCACGGCTTAGGATGACGTTAGGATGAATGGGAGGTCGGTAAGACTAGATTAGTCCACACGCCCACGAGGCCGTAGGTTAAGACCACGTCCGGGTGACGTAAGATATCGGGGTCCTCGTCTTCGCCGGCGAAGACGCTGTGTTTGACAGGTGTTGGTGTGTAGCCCTAAGTAAGGTGCATTGTCGGTGGTGATTTGATCGTCGGGGTCGTTAAGGACGTGTTTGGGACGTCTTTTATCTGGTGGGTCATTTCGGTCGTGGGTGTTATTATAATATATAACGCCCAATGACTAAATGCGGATACAATGTTTTGTGACTATAAACACTCATTGAGTAAAAAGACCAGCGTGCCAGCGTCCAGACAGCAGATGTGGTTTGTGGTTGGGATTTTTTTTTCCTTTCAAGCGATGTTTGGCACCGACTCCAAAAAATTATGTAATTAGAGCTTGTTTAAATAAATTATGTAATCAATTAAATTATTCTTCCCTTTTTAGTTTTAGTTATCAGTGATAGGTTTTTTATTTAACTTTTCGGTTTCGGAAGTCGGTTGAAATAAATGAGTTGTTTTGTAGTAGCCGGAATCAGGACATTTTTTTTAATGATAATGATAAGCGTAAGCGTTTTGAGAATCGCTTACGCTTATCATTTAACCAATCAAATGTCTCAATCAAATCAGCGCTGGGTCAATTGACTCTTTCATTTGCATTTTACCGTCGGGAGCCACATTTGCGTCAAATTTTTATATCATTCGTGTTGATAAGATTATGGAATGCTATTAACTTCCTAATACGTAAGTAGTAAGTACATTGTTATTAAATAATATGAATATCAGCGGGATACGATGTTCTTTGTTCTATTTCGTACTCAACCTAGTGGCACAGCACAGGTAAATTGGACTGTCGTGACTACTATTGTATTACTTCGAGGAACATGAAGGAAAATACAAAAGCTTTTAGTGAACAATATTATTTTGCAATTTTTCATTGTCAAGTAGGTACAGATCTTAATTATTAATAATCCGTTATAAAATGCAGTAGTTCATGAATGAATATAAGAGGCCTTTGTGAGATAAGCCTAGTTTCTAGTAGACAAAGGTGTTACAGAGTCAAGATATCTTTTCGGGCAAGTGGTTTTGTTTGACTTTGCTTTAATGTTTAGTGTTTACTTACCTAGATATGATTAGCTTTTGCTAATTTCACAGTGTCTGTTTTTCTCTGCTGATGTAAATGCAGCTTCTTTATATTATATGGCATCGGACACGACGTGTTCAGTAGGGCTTTTGTATGCGGGTCTTGCGGATTTGCGCAATCATCATCATTATTACGTCTTTCATCTCATTTGCGTCTATTACTTCTTCACAGAAGATTTAATGCACTGTTTATAAGCCATACTTTTTATTGTTACTATCAATACGATACCAATACGACATTTACGCCGCAAATACATATAGGTAAAGGCAAAGGTTCATTTCAGATGTAGTCTTGTACACTTAATCATGAATACAGGAAAATACATAGATTTTATTAAAAATAAAATAAATTAACAAACTACTTAAATAACTGGCAAAAATCAAATATTTTTCATGTTTTCAATATATTTCCAAAATCTACTAGATACTTACTTGTTTTCATAATTAATGCAAACAAAAAAATATATACTCAGCTGAGGTTCTTCTTTCCGAATTCCGACAACGTTCATGTAGAGTAAAAGTATTCTTAGTAGGTCCACCCGTATATATAGAGCTTGTTTGTTCAACTTCAAAGTTCAAACACTTTACTTTACGACACCTATGGCTCCTACTTGAGTACATAAAATCTTTAACTAATACAGCCCATTATCGTCCCACTGCTGGGCACAGGGCTCAACTCTCGTAGGAAAGTGGGAATTAGAGCTTAGACCCACCACGCTGCTCAAATGCGGGTTGGCGGTCTTTAACGACTATTATCATGTTAGTGATAACTACCGAGACCGACGGCTTAACGTGCTCTCCGAGGCACGGGGGTGAAACACCGCTAACTTCCTAACTCCGGGCTAATACTGTGAATTTCTAGTCAGAAAAACCCAATAATCAATTATGGCCCGACCCGGGACTCGAACCCGGGACCTTGTCGGTCGCAGTCGAACATGCCAACCACTACACCAACAAGGCAGTTAAAATCTTTAAAGTCAAGGGATTCTTCATCATTCATAGATTGTTGTACTCGTATGATTGTAAGTAACTATTATGATCAATGGACAATGCAATCAACAATTTTGCCTTTAACTTTTTTTGATACTGGCTTTATTTTAGTTAAACAGTTACTTAAGTAACTACTTAAATATGAATGCGATTTTTAATTGGAAATGCTAATAAATAATTTACTTAGTTGTTGCTATCGCTGATTTAAAACACAACGATTTTATTAGCGGTTCGAATCAGAAACGTCGAGCAAAAACGTTTATGCGAGCAGATTGAACGTCAACCACATAAGGCTGCTAACGCTGACGATTTCGCGCTGTTCTGTGGTAGAATGGAGAAGGAGGAACAAGCTTGTGAAGTTCCTAAGCACATTCCCCATGGTATACCCGATAAAAATCGATGGGTATGCGACATTGCGTCGGTTTGATATCAAAATCTTTGTTTGAATCTGGTTGAGATACTTATTTTACAGTGTACTGACTCCTGAGTCCTAACTCACTATTTGTGAAATATAATAAAATAATTATTTCTTCCTGCGTCTGCTAACAAATCTCAAAATAATCTTTTCTCGTGAAAAGAAACCCCTTGAGTAAAGGCTCTTAGGAGTGAAACCCAAACACTTATTTTTAAACACCGGGTCCGGTGAAGTGTTTGCGTAAGCACTTAAGCTTTAAGCCCTTTGCCTCGTTATGATCTCGTATACTTGTTTTAACAGGTTGATGAGATAAACTACAGATAATATTTATGAGTCGAACATAGTTTAAACGATTTATTTTCTCTCTATTATTTTTACACCAACTTTTCGATATGATTTTCTTATAAAGAGTGTGGATTGTGATATAATTCAAAACCTTAATAGATCGTTAGCTAACTCAGTTGACTAGTGAGTAGCTTTCTGATTTCCAACTAGTCGTAGATTTAAATCTTACCTATCGTCGTCGCTTATATTCCAAGTTTTTGAGATGTGTACGTATTTGGTATGAGATTTTTTTTTATGTCGCTGCCTTTGCTTCCTACCTTTTCTATTTATATCAAGCAGTTAGTAGGCTTTAAAGTTTGGTATCTAGTAATTGTTGATAATAAGTATATTAATGACACAAAAGAAATGAATTATTAACGATCGTAATATTGAAATTATAGTTAGCAATATTATCGCAGGTAATTGACATTGACAGGCGGTAATTTAATGGTCATCAGATCACAGAGAGATGTCGTCATCACTTGATGTAAGGTCAGGTCATTAAGTGACATCATAAATTCTTCTAAGACACGAATCAATCACTGTCATCACGCAATGATTGCACGTGGATTATGTACATTAAAAGATAATCTGTTTTTAAAAAATGTTTACCAGCTAGCTGTCTTTGAAATTTTACAAAGATGTAGTTAATGCATTATTGTGTAATTTACTTACTCAGAGCATCAGGATTCAGGACTCCGCAGACCGCACTCAAGAGGACAGACGACATCTTGTGAATCGCTGTGAGCTCCTGAACACAAACGGTAAAAGGCCGTGGAGTGAAGACTTTCCTTCATAAGAATTACGTCGGACGACCTCCGTGGCGCAGTGTGTAGCGCTGTTGTCTTAACGTGCGGAGGTCACGGGTTCGATCCCCGGCAGGGTCAATTTGGGAATTTTTAATTTCTGAATTTTCCCTGGTTTGGCCTGGTGGGAGGCTTCGGTCGTGGCTACCAACCTACCGGCCAAGACGTGCCGCCAAGCGATTACGCGTTCCGGTACGATGCCGTTTAGAAACCAAATAGGGGTATGTATGGGTTTAATATAACTGCCATGCCCCTAACAGGTTAGCCCGCTACCATCATAGACTGCATCATCACTTACCGTCAATCAGGTGAGATCGCAGTAAAGGGCTAACTTGTAGTGAGTTAAAAAAAAACGTCAATTCAAAGTATATTTATTCAATTTAGGTACAATGTACACTTATGCTGAGATCTATAGAGCATAATTTGACTTGGCTCATACTTTACTTAGAGTTAAAACGAGATGGACTTAAGTGGGTAACATAAATCTGTCTCGTTTTAATCATGTCTTAAGACTGAGCAAAGTCAGAGTTCGCTCTATAAATCTCACTTATTGATATCCAGTTACTTATAAAAAAAAGAAACCGAATTGAGAACCTCCTTTTTGGAAGTCGGTTAAAAATATGATGGTGATAATCAGTTACGGTTTCTTTAAACTAAAGCTTCGAGGGTTCCAAACGCGCCCTGGCCTGAGAAGAGCCCACAACAAAGTCCACAGTCGAGGGTTTTTTTATCACCATGTCACAAATATAGTGAATTATAATTATAACAAGCTGTGGATGTCGATCGATTAAGATAAAAATGATTTCTCATTTCGAAAGTTGATGACTTTCATAACATCGCTGCAACAACAGTATGCTATAAAACGAATAGTCCAAGTAGGTACATACCGCTGGCTAATGAACAGTAATGGCACTCGTCATTTCACTAAATTGATCCAATTTTGACTAATTTAACAGTAGTATAAATCACATTAAACATCATGACAGTTTTAGTTTTGTAAGTTTGTTCTTGTTAGTTGCTTAGTAATTATTACTGAATCGGGTTCGCCGAGTTAGGTATCATTTTGTTCAAGGCTGTACATGTTATATTGATTTTTATATTTTTTTGAGAACTAAACAAACCGAACAGCTGCGGTCCTAATATAAATCCCTTAAGTCTTATAGTATGGTTAAATGCTAAGCTTTTTAAATATAAATTTAAAATTTCCGTTTAGTTTTTTTATGCATGTGCCCTTTGTTGGCAAAGATCTCATTCGTCCTTGTCTATGTCCTATGTCCTACTCGCAATGGCAGTCTTCCCATTTTTACCAAAAACTCAGTAATTTGTTGTTCTAGCCATGTTGGATCCAGCGCACTGTTCTAGATAATTTAAAAAAAAAGTTACGAGTTAAGACTTGCGATTGCGATCCCTCATCAGACCCCTTATTGGTAAGTAATTAATTAATGATAAATGCTAATATGAAAAGGGCGGTTTTAATTAAACCCATAACTTGAATATATCTCGTCACACTGTAATAGGAAATGTTAAATGAGGCTAATAAACAGTTTTGTTTCATTATGGTACTTCCTCCTCTCAAAATCCTGATAGCTCCAAATTGCATCCACGTTAGTTCATCATAGTAGTATGTTAGGAGCAAACAACGTGAGAGGATGTTATCTATTTCGATCCTCATATCTCGCCTCGTTGGGATGGGGGTCATTATACTTGCTGAGAGAATGGTAATAAATTAGTCACTTGTATCATGAAATGTAAGGGGCTTTTTTGAGTAAGATTGTTAGGACACGTTTCAAAGACATTATTTAAGTATAATATTATGCAACTTTATTGTTATATAGCTACAATTAATCGGCTTTAGTTTCATTTTTATCGTATTGTGGTTTGCGAACTGTGGTAGGTATTGCTTTATAATTGCTCCAATTAAAAACTAGTTAACTAGTTAGGTAACCTACCCGGTGTAATCTGATGCACAGCTATAACTAAACCAAGTAATCCGGGAATCTATCAACTACATATTATTTTGTACTAACTAGTGATCTGCCCCCCGATTGTGTAAGAATTGTCGATCAAATCGTCAAAGTTCGGCGTCAAAGTAAAATAAACCGTAACACCATTGAATTAGAGTTCAATTTAGTGTATCCATTCTCATACGATTATGTATGTACGATAGCATACACGTATGAGAATGGATACACGAAATTGAGCTCTAATTCAATCCTGTTACGGTTTATTTTACTTTGACGCCGAACTTTGACGATTGGATCGGCAATTATTACATAATCACACCTCTCCTCCATTGTGATAGGAAATCGTAATCGTAATCGTTTGTTAAACGGATAATTCGATCTGTTCAATGAGTTCATACTCGTAGATGCTCTCCGCTCTGGCGCCTGATGTAATTTTGTTGCAGGGCGCAGGCACAAAATTGGACTAAAGCGTTGCATTTATGAGTTGTGACCGCAATGTGATCTGTTGAATGGAACTGCTTATAATATGCGTTTTCCATTTCGACGGCTTAATTTATGCCGCGAGGCCTGAATCTGGCACGTCGGAAAGGACTATTTTATTACTAGAACTGCTTACAAAAGAAGTTGTAGGTAGGTTACGAGGTAGTAAGATGTGAGTAATTTTCTTTCTTCCTGTCGATTTGTTGCAAATTGTCGACATCCTTTCTTTTATGTGCTACGTTTTTATGCAACTTAGTGTTGAAGAACAATCCAGAAGTAGGTATTATAATAAAACACTTTTAATATATTTGTACTCTAACCACGAGAGATTTAATGTAATTAGTTAATTTATAAAACTCAGTTAAACAATACTATAGTATCAAATCATTTGACCAGGCTGCAGTTACTACCGCAGCTCGTAAACAAGGTAACGATCTAAACACCGAAGGTATTCAATAATCGTTTGAGTCTCGGTGGAGACTGCCTACCGATGGTAAAACATTCGTATTTATACAAGTTATTCCAATATGGCGTCGGGAACGAACTGACGAGTGAAATACATCGAAAGAGTCAAATATCAGTACAATCGAACCTTCATCAATAAATAAATTAACAATCTTTTAACTTTTGTAACAATTAATTTCAACTGTAAACGCAAAGCTGACAGTTCGGCCGTCCTGAGAACAACACGTCCTCGTGTTTATGTCATATCACGGGCGTTTATGCCCCAAATCATATAAATCATGATCAGACGTTTTTGCCTGGGGCGTTCTTGCCCATAATTACTAATAATAATTACTTGTAACACACTAATCAAACTGCTGAACTTCCAGTCTTATCAAACATACATAAACTATTCTCAAGAAATTGTAAATTGATACAACTAACCTCATTCGTTGTACTTTTCAAAATCTGACACACTTTATGAACTTTTAGCACAAACATATTTAAAACATCTAAGGTTACAGCCACTAATCTCAAAAACTTATCATCACATATAATATGAATACTTTCACAACTGCGAATCTACCACTGGTTCGGAATGCCACGTCCTAGCGAGAAGAACCAGCAAGAAACTCGGTGGCGTCTAACATCGAAAATAATTTTGACACAGCTAGTGTTGACGCCGCAACCGTTGAACAACGAAGGTACCATTGCTCGGAAAAATACAAAATGGCGGTCGTCAACATCGTTGTTCAATCAAATAATAAATATGACAATTCGTTAATAAAGTAATTTGTGTTAGGCACGTAATAATTATCAGATATCCGCTAACAGATTCGGCCATCCGTTATTAAATGTGTCCTCACATCCATGTAACTATTTAAGTTATTTTTCATAAAAACAAAAAATATGTGATAACAATTACAACAACATAGGACACCTTGGTCCCATAAATGTAACGATAATAATAATAAGCTTATATTAATAATTAGCTTTAAATAGCAATATTTTGCTGACGCCTTTGTCTTGCACACAATAAGAAGGAACACCTTTGTCCACAGGAATAAATAAAACTATTAGTTTTATTTACTTCTGTACTTTTGAGACACTTTTGTCCAACAGAAATAAACAAAACCAATAATTCAGGACACTTTTGTCCAACACACAAATAAATCTACTCTTTTGAAACGCATGGAAATATATAACACTGTACTTGAGTACCTTTATTATGAAATTATGACATTTTTATTATGAAGTTACGACACTGTAATTTGTAAATAACATTAAATGTTGTATGACTAGGTACCTGGATAACTTTTTTTTTTTAAATTTTAATGACATCAATGTAAAGGACATTGTTCCGTCCCCATACGAAGTTTGCCTAAGAACCAACAGTCTTTAATATTGATTACTGGGTTCAAATAAATACCTTTTTATACTTGAGAGCAGATTAAAACAACGGACGCTTGCTAAAAAATGACTTATCTTGAGGTTATTTCAATTTTCACAATCAATTTGCTTGGACAAATAAATACCATCTTTATCCAATTGTAATAGAGCTGTAATGTTTCTTACGATACGGATCTAGCGCTCAAGCGGTGGTATTGCATATTATTTTAACCTGTAAGTTATTGATCTGTGGTTAATAATCGAGAAACGGAAACGTATAGTATCAATTTAATACCCATTTATTTATTTTGTAATTAATTTGAAGTGTCCGTTGAATTATAATATTTGAAATAAAGGTTATAAAATAAGCTAAGAATTACTGTATATTTCAAACACGTGTTGATTCTTAGGCGAACTTCGTCAATGACCTTTATATTAATATTGTTTTGTACAATATTGATCTGACTTTCGTAAGCGCTTTTGTAATTCTCACTTCTGTGCTTTGGTGACACTTTTGTCGTCCAAGCAAGGACACCTTTGCCCAACAAAAATAAATAAAACCAATAACGCTTTTGTGACACCTTTGTCATCTAAGCAATAATTCAGGACACCTTTGCCCAACAGAAATAAATAAAATTAATAACGCTTTTCCGACACCTTTGTTCTGAAACATAATTAAAAAAACACAGTCTTCACATGACACCTTTGTCATGTTAAGATAAATTAGGTTAATATATTATAACAGTCCGATTCCTCCTCACTCAGTCTGTCCTGATAGTGTCGTGAAAAATGTAACCATGTCTTGTGTATAATCAAGCTGAACGTTTGAATATTTTAACAGAAACACAGCACGGTTTAGGAGAAATAGGTCAGCTACTATTACTATATTTCAGTTAATAACCAATGACCAGTTAATACTGAGAAAACAAAGATTATTGCGTTTAAAACTTCACAAGAAAAACACCTATAAAAATTCAATACAATAATGTTATAATTAAGGAAGTCAACACTATTAAATAGACTTCCACTGCAATTGGAAATACCACATTAATAACCTATGCAATTGATTAGAAAACATATGATGGATATGTGTCGTCTGTACTCAATAGCTTCCAAAAAAGAACATACGTGTTATATGTAGGGAACATTTCCTGGACCCCATGTTTGAGGCACTTAAGATATTTATTTATCCTGTATTTACATTAAAGAAATTTGCATCTTTGTCAAAAAAAACTACTTCGAATATTGTGAAACTCATGGCCAGGCTCTACAAAGGCTTAGAAATAGGTTACTTGTACCTAGCATAAAGCTAGTTATGTATAAAGTAAATGCATCTTGTAGGGCGATTTCAATATAAACTTCAAAAGACTGTCAAAGATATAACCCTGTCTTAATTTAAACAATTTCCTTGTTAATGAATTTTTTTTTAATTTTACTGAATGGTAATATGTATTCTTGTGCTTGTATAAACAGCTAATATTTATTGTGTTAAAATAATAATTTAGTAATAGTTTAATATAATGTAATATTGTATAATAATAATTTAATAATAGTTTAATATATTGTAATATTGTATAAACTAGATTTCTTTATAATTGATTATTAAAGCTAGTTATTATCAGGCATAGACTTAAAATACGGAATATATAATAAGAATGCATTTGAAGTGAGTTAATAATATTGCATGCCATTTGATGTCAGATTGTATTACACCGTATTATTATATAACATTATATAAAGCAAATAAATGAATAGAATTCAATTGACCAAGCTAGTTACAGAATCCATTGACAAAGATCAAGGTATTACTGTAGATAGATTGCACACATGAAAATACAAGGTAAAGTTAGCTGTAAACTAGTTATGCAAAGGCGGCCTTATTGCTTACTGAGCAATCTCTACCAGGCAACCTTTGGTGAGACGTTCGAATAAGATACGTAGGGTAGTGTGGCAGAATACAATACAAGTTATAATAAGTAAGAACATAATATAAAAAATATAATAGACGTATTGCATATATACATTACATGTAAATAAAATATAGACAACAATAATAATATTACACATAAACATACACAAATTACACATATATAAATAAAATTAAAAACGCATCGTAACGAATTACGATAGAAGTATAATTTATGTATTATGGCACGACTTGGTTAAGGAAATATTCTTTGAGACAATTTTTAAAAATAGGCAAAGATTTGGAGTTTCTAATATTTTTGTGAAGAGATTCCCATAAGTGCACAGCATACACCGTGTACGATTTTCTGTAAAATTTTGTACGATGGCTAGGAGTTTTGAGTTTATTATCCATGGTAGAACGCAGCTGCATATGGCGAACGGCATCGAGAAACTTGAAACGTTCTTTATGATAGCTGGGAGTATGAGGAGCATATAGGATCGAGAATAGTAAAGAAAGAACATAAAAATTTCGAAGCAACCTAATTGGAAGCCAATCGAGACGAGCACGATACGCACTAACGTGATCAAATTTTCTCAATCCATAGATGAGTCGAATACACATGTTTTGTAAGCGCTCAAGCTTGTTTAATAACTCCTCAGTGAGATCCGTGTAACTGCTATCGGCATAGTCCAGTATAGGTAAAAGGAGTGTTTCAGCTAAGGATATCTTAGTTTTGACTGGAAGGAGATCCTTCCAGCGTTTCAGGGAGCCGATAGCCAGCAAAGAGACGTCGGCTAACGTGGTTAACTTGCAGTCTCCAGGAGAAGGAGTATTACTGTAGGTATTATATCAGACTATACAATCTGATAATGTAATAATTTATCAGTAATTTTTTTGGGAATAAAATTAGACCAACATTGTGATTGGACATCATAATAGTGGCATTTGTACTAGATCAAATAGATTCATAAGCTGGTGCTGCGTACCATGGTTACATTATGTCGAACCTTCGATGCAGAATTGTCATATGGGAGATCCTGGATTGGTATAAATAAATTAGTGTTATTGTAAAATGGTGTGTGTTTAATAATATTGTTTGAGGTCCTAATTTAATAATAAACTCGATCCTTTTGAGGTTAGGTTTTATCTCTTAAAAATCAATTAGGTACCCGTAATACAATACGTATAATAGGTAATAGGCGTTTCCCCAAACGCTCTAAATAGGAGGCAGACTTCTTAATCAATAGGCAATCACCTTTCATATTAAATTTTAAGGTATAGTTCTATAAAAACAACATTTCATCAACATAACCTCTAATAACTATCATGAAGTTCTTAATAATACATAAAAAGCAGATTTTACGGATTTAGGACTCTGACTGGTGCTCAATGTATTATGGCGAATTGCCGTATTTTGTAGTTTCATGTTATCAAAATAAATAACAATCTCGTTCAAAATAGAAAAATAAATACTTTTATTTTTATAATCGACGAATCCTATTTAATCAGATAATTTCATTGATTCTTGATTATTGTCATCATGCCTACTCGTTTACTTTATGCAACCGCATAGTCGTTATTTTGTGCGAGTCAGGAGTAATGGACTTTAATGCTTGGACTAAAAATTTAAGTAAATCAAGACCATCTCTACCCTCATTATTGAGTGTAAGGATGTCACCTCTGGAATTTCGGATGTCGACCTCGTCGGTAGCACGGCACAGGGGCATACGTAACCGGTGGCTGCTCTGGCAACACCTGTCGTCACGCGGCTGGCCATGCTGGTGATGCCCGGAGCGCCCTCTGAGCGCTGCCCGGAGCGCCCGCAAGACGCGCAGATCGAAGGGCCCCCGAAGCGCCCGCGAGGTCCGCCGGCGAAGCGCCCGCGAGGTCCGCAGGCGAAGCGCCCGCGAGGTCCGCAGGCGAAGCGCCCGCGAGGTCCGCAGGCGAAGCGCCCGCGAGGTCCGCAGGCGAAGCGCCCGCGAGGTCCGCAGGCGAAGCGCCCGCGAGGTCCGCAGGCGAAGCGCCCGCGAGGTCCGCCGGCGAAGCGCCCGCGAGGTCCGCAGGCGAAGCGCCCGCGAGGTCCGCAGGCGAAGCGCCCGCGAGGTCCGCAGGCGAAGCGCCCGCGAGGTCCGCAGGCGAAGCGCCCTTCGAGGCGCTGCTCGGAGCGAGAGAACGGGCTGTGCAGAGCCCGCCTTGGCGCAGCGTACGTCACATGAAACAAAATAAGAAACCATGAACATTTCCGTTCGGTCTTTCTAATTATTGATGGGTCTGATTACTTAGCAATTAATCCGTATTCCTGTATTACAGCCAGCGGTAGAAATAATATTTTTAAATTACCCACTATTAATATTATTTAAAAAAAATAACAAAACGGATGTGCAGAAGGCAACGGAAAATCAAGGCAACGTGAATCATATCCCACTTCTGAACTGTTGAAGAACAATCCAGAAGTAGGTATTATAATAAAACACTTTTAATATATTTGTACTCTAACCACGAGAGATTTAATGTAATTAGTTAATTTATAAAACTCAGTTAAACAATACTATAGTATCAAATCATTTGACCAGGCTGCAGTTACTACCGCAGCTCGTAAACAAGGTAACGATCTAAACACCGAAGGTATTCAATAATCGTTTGAGTCTCGGTGGAGACTGCCTACCGATGGTAAAACATTCGTATTTATACAAGTTATTCCAATATGGCGTCGGGAACGAACTGACGAGTGAAATACATCGAAAGAGTCAAATATCAGTACAATCGAACCTTCATCAATAAATAAATTAACAATCTTTTAACTTTTGTAACAATTAATTTCAACTGTAAACGCAAAGCTGACATTAGTTGTAAGTAGATATGAAAACAGGGATTTTTATCTGTGCTGTAATCATGGACGTATCAACGACATGCAATATCACTTAATGAATCTCGGAAGTCGCATTTCTAAGAAGAACACGAAAATTAAAAATAAGTATTGTTTTAAACTATTATGATAGAAAAATAAACTTAAATCGGTTTAAAGTTTCTGCGAATAACTAGTAAGTAATATATGTTTTAATTTAAGTAACTACTTTGATCCTAGACTTATTTAAGCTGGAAACACATTTATTTATGGCTTCGATACGCTATCGCTTTATACTTTTATTGCTTTGCTTTAGACTCTTTCATACTTTAATAATATGTAATCAATGACCACGATTGCACGATATAGATTCTCGACACAAATAATCATTGATGTTTTTAAATATATCGGATAAGTTATGGACAAATGACCATCCCTAAAGATTCGAATCATCAATAAGTATAGAACGCACTACGTGTGTGTCGGAATCGATAGTACTTTGACAGATTCGGGGCAACTTTGCTTAGCATTAAATTATCGGCATCCTACCTATGTTATGAATTATGTCCTGTGACGGTTTGAATATGTCACCGTAAAATTGCAAAAACCGTTAGATTATAATCTAACCGGTAGATTGTAATCTGTTAGGTATATTAACCCGATAAAACCCAAGTACAGTAAATAATCAGGCACTACCTGATTATTTAGGTCGAACCCTAACTTAAACTACAAGAAAGAGACAAGAAAACGTAAATACAATGAATATTTCAAAAATTGACACTCAGAACATTGAACGGTTCACAATCTGTCGACAGTTTACAATTTCACTAGTTAGATTACAATCTCACGGTTTTTGCAATTTTACGGTGACAAATATGTTATTCACGGAGTGTGGCTGAATTTATGGTATTCTTGCTGCGTCAATGGATTTTGTTCAATAGCGTAGTGTTAACCAATCAGAGGTGATTGTGATCGTTACACAGTCATTTTTACGTAATTAGGCGGCTGAATATAATATAATAGAATGCAACCCTTTTTAGGTCGGGTCTTTTTAGGCTTAGAAAGTCGTAAGCTCAATGCGAAATGAGTTACCTACAGCAAACTAAATATTATGTTTAAAACTATACCGAAAACTTGTGTCGAAATTATTTGTTGATGCCGATCGCCGACTCATCAGTAGGAAATACAAAAATATTCACACGGTAGTTTATTCGATTAGAGCCTTTGTGCTAAATTCATTAGCAAAAATTTTACGCAGCTATCATAACCGCTACAATCATCAAAACAAACACAAAATATGTCCTTCGATCATTATTGAGATTGTGACTGTGGTGGTGATCAAATTTTTGCATAAAATTTCATTCAATTCAAATGAGCAAGTTACCTGATGAGTGGGCTTGGTATTTCTAGAATATGCATAATTATCGAAATCTAAAAGGTAAAGTAAACAAGTCATAATTAAACAAATTAAAACTGCCCTGCCAAAAAACGAACTAAAAAGTTAAAAATCTAAATTAATCTAGTTAAATAGAAGCTTATTCACATTTTTATTATGATATTTTTTTGTGAATCACTGGATATATTTTTGGAATCTACTCATGTTGCTAGACAATAATTATATAATTAATCTTATTTTCGATTTTGTTTTTCAACTTTAGTCTTTAATGCGGAACCATGGTTACCCCATCAATTTTTTTAAAATTTTACTAGCCTGTGTCACCCGGAATAAGCTAGGGGTTCGACAAAATCGGTTCAGGCGTATAGAAGTTATGGTGGAATATACAAACTCACATACATACATGAACCCTGAAAACCATATACTCCTTTTTCCAGGCAGTCGTATAAAATTAAAGTTGAATGCATTTTAATTTATTACTTACATAATAATCATTTGATTAATATTCCGTATCAGGTGTAGACAATAGACATTTGTTATATCATAGGTTAAGGGGCTAAGAAAATATCTACATCGTTGAAACTACATGCTATCAGTAAATATCTACGACTACATAGCATAGTACGTACTTACTAGATGTACCTACTAACTATTTACCGTGCGTAGTCACTGAAAAAAGTGTAAGTAGTGAAATGCAAAAATGTTAATGTAAATTATTTTGTTTAAGTTTAAGTTTGTGTGTTGTTCAAAAAACATTTTAATTATTTCTTATTTTACGAAAATATAAGTCAACCTTGTTGATGTTGGGAAAGGTCATCGTAGAAAAATATTGCTATCGCCATTTTCGCAGCCTCATAATTACGTGACAAGGGTTTCAAATAGCATCGGCGTGTTTGAACCGAATAGTTCCCAGTTTCCCACGGACACACTGCAGGCATACAAATTGCCTTGTTTACTGCGTTAGGTCACGGATTTTGGCCTTTCTGCCAAGTGCCTGTCTGCATTATACTTAGAACGGGAAAAGTACTGGCGCCAGCTAATAGCCTGAATTTATAACTAGGAAATGTTTTTAGTAATACTTCTGGCTTTTAATTTTTAATGAGTACTTAAATAAATTGTAAAAAATTAGTTATAATATATAAACTAATAAAAAAATAAACAAAAATATATTTTTTTTTATATTAGGTTCTATCGGGTTAATATATCTAACAGATTACAATTTACCGAAAAATAATTCGTTAAATTGTAATCTTTCGATAGTTTGCAATTTCGCGAGTTAGATTATAATCTAACGGTTTTTACAATGTTACGGTGACATATATGGGCTAGCGCTTGGCTGCAATCAGACTTGCTAGCAAGTCGTGACTCGTGATGCAGCCTAAGGATGGAGCGCGCTTGTCTAGAAGATGCCTATTCACTCTTGATTTGAAGGTACCTATATTAAGTATTCCATATCCAAGCGGTTCGGAATCCTTGCGGAATTAGAAACGAGGAAGCAAATCGCTTACGAGCCCGCGGAACTTCTACTGCGTAAGGGTGCAGACCTTGTCGATGCCTTGCGGTTTGATAATAAAAAGGTGACGGAGGAATCAGATCGAATTTATTTAAGTATTAAGTAATTATTGCGAATGCCATTTTTTGTTGTGATTTTAGAACTGTGAAATGTGATTGATACCTATATTATATTCTTACTATCGGTCGCCCGCGACTTAGTCCGCGTACAATTTCTGATTTTCTATATTATTATGAAATACTAGCTGACGCCCGCGACTTCGTCCGCGTGGTTTAAGTTTTTGATTGCCGCGGAAACTCCTTAATTTTCCGGGATAAAAAGAAGCCTATGTTACTCTCCAGGTCCTCAACTATACCCATGCCAAAAATCACGTTGATCCGTTGCTCCGTTGTAACGTGATTGAAGGACAAACCAACAAACAAACACACTTTCGCATTTATAATATTAAGTATGATTCCCGCCGCAAGAGGCCTATCTATGTAACCTATACAGGTTTATATTATTTAAAACTAATAACTTAAATGCCGATTTTCATGTCTCTAACTGGAAAAACACAGGACTTTCATACAACCTTCCAACACATTTTACCTCCTTAGGGGTGAATTTTCATGCATTAGAAACTGTTGGCGCACTCTATCGACAATGTCCCGAAGCAGTTACACTCGAACCAATAGCGCCTGGTAACTTGAGCGCACGATCTCGTAGCGTCCTACGAAGTAGTTCTGTACTCAGGAAATAGATGGCGATGCAACTTAAGGTATCTTTTTATTTTATTTTCTATATATTTCTGGTAAACACTGAAAATACGTAAAACAAGGGGCATCTAAACATGTAATTATTATCAAGAAATTTCGACTTTCGCACAATGTAATGAATATTCAATCCGCAATAACAAATGTTTGTATTTTAAATGTTTGGAATAAATGAATTTATTTATAAATGAATTTACCACGTTTTAAGCGGTAGTAAGGGTAAAGACTTCCTAAATAGGTATGTACCTACCTACTCGGCTTCCTAGGATGCTAGTCGCTACCCATTTAAGAGTATGAAAGCAAATATTTTGTATAGGACCTTTAGAATTAAAAATGACAACAATTCCTAATATCGCAAACACCTGGAGCACTGAGTAGGGAAATATAAGACCTGGAGCGTTCGAGGGACGAGGTATACTTTAATAATATAGTAGGTAGGTATATCCGTTAGTTTCTACCGTTAGGTAGATAATAGACCTAGATGGTATCTGAAAATAAGTTAAACCCTTAGGGGGTGTGTGCCCCACTTGTCACGTATGCATTATTTATGCTTACCTAACCTAGTACCTACTATATTGCTATTTAGTTTATCCGCTATTGAGTACTTTTTATATAATCTGTGGTTTTAACAAAATAATTTAAAATATCTACCTGCCTTTTGATAATGTACCTAGTTAGTACCTATCTAAAACTTACTTATGTAGGTATAATGTGTGTGGATCCAGTAACAAGTCAGTGTAGTCTACTTGTAACGTAACGTAGGTAAGTGTGTGTTGTATTATTTACTTCTTTTAAAAATTTTCTTTTTGAGTAAAGAGCTGAGTTTCTTACCGGCTCTTCTCAGTAGAAGAACTGAACTATTTCCGAACCGGGGTAGAGTCTTTACATACTTAACGTATCATAAATGACACAAGTTGTCCTACGTGAAATAAATAAATCGTTTATTTATTTATAAATAAAACTACCGCAAAACACTTTTTAACCGTGCGTTAAATAACTGTTCAATCAAAGCCAATGATACGCTAAGCACGTACTTACGTACTACATACATATCCATGGTGTCATTGTATAAATATTACACAACAGTTAGCCTTCATAGGCCTACACACGATTTTCGGCAATGAAGGATAAACTTCCGGAAACAAGCTCTGTTTCCACTGCAGCGAAACGTTCCGTACCTATATTACACGACTGCCCTAAGAGAGGAGAGTAATGTTTTTAGGGTTTATGTATGTAAGTATTTATGTGACTTTCTTTATTTCACCATAACTTCTAAATGCCTGAACAGATTTGGATAAACTTATCAGGTTTCGTTAGATTCCTTACATCATCCTGACACCTGAGGGACACGGGATATATTTTTCTTTGAAATTTTTGGCAGGGCTTTCGTGTTTTTTACTCCTTTTTTAAATTATAACTTGTTGCTTCAAAATGTAAAAACAATCATTTATCGACCTTACTAAAATATCTGTTAAGGATAGATTTCAGTTTAACTTACGTAGTGGTACAGGTTCTTTTATTTTAACGTAAGTAAACAAACGTTTCAATAAGTTACAGTTATGTAAAATTTCTCAACACATACCTCACTGGTAGGTAGGATAATTAATGTTTTCAAAAAGTTACACCGGCGCCCGATATTAGGCTATATACCTATCCCATCAAAAACATAAATGTAAAATGAGAGCCAAGTTCAAAATTGTGATATATATGCCTTGGTTGTTGACTTCAGCGACAAAAGAAGTGAGATCTAAATGGGTGCCAAGTTCAATAGTCAGTCCTGCAATTTATATATCCCATCAAAAACATAAATGTGAAATGAGAGCCAAGTGCAAAATTGTGATATATATGCCTTGGTTGTTGACTTCAGCGACAAAAGAAGTGAGATCTAAATGGGTGCCAAGTTCAATGGTCAGTCCTGAAATTTATTTATAACAACATATAATATTTTATAACAACTTAAAATATCATTTCTTCTTATAACGTAGTATAAAATGTTGAAGACTAAGGCTTTGGCTTGGCTAGTTTTCATATACGAATTATAGCGTTCACAAGTTGTAAAGCTGTAAGTTCTTATTTTATTCTTCCGAAAATTTGGCTTGCTGGTAGAAACTGTACTTTTAGGTACCTACTTAATAATAATTCGTATATGGAAACTAGCCAAGCCAAAGCCTTAGTCTTCAACATTTTATACTAAGTTATAAGAAGAAATGATATTTTAAGTTGTTATAAAATATTATATGTTGTTATAAATAAATTTCAGGACTGACCATTGAACTTGGCACCCATTTAGATCTCACTTCTTTTGTCGCTGAAGTCAACAACCAAGGCATATATATCACAATTTTGCACTTGGCTCTCATTTCACATTTATGTTTTTGATGGGATATATAAATTGCAGGACTGACTATTGAACTTGGCACCCATTTAGATCTCACTTCTTTTGTCGCTGAAGTCAACAACCAAGGCATATATATCACAATTTTGAACTTGGCTCTCATTTTACATTTATGTTTTTGATGGGATATCATTACTTTTTGTACAGAAATTATTGAACTCAATCTCAAACTCAAAACATATTTATTCAAAATATGTACCTACAAAGTACACCTTCTGAACGTCATGCTTACAGAGCATAAGAGGTGATGGTGATAATTAACTACGATATCTTAAAACTAAAGCTACGAGGGTTCCAAACGTGCCCTGGTCTGAGAAGAGCCCGCAATAAACTCCGCTTTTTTTTTATTATCACCATCTCACAAATATTTGAAATTATATATATGTACTTATAATATAACATTACATAATCAGCCGTTGTAACAATTCATACCCATGCCTTGCTATCATTCAAATAATCCTTTACACTGTAATAGGACTTTTCTATTAATTTAGTTTACGTTTTACATTAGTAGGTACTTATTATTTGGTGTAAGGTCAGTGTGTCACCCACCAGTAATTCTATTGTACGACTCATTGTACAAGATAATTAAAGACGAGAATTCTCAAGAAAAATATATAGTGTACCTGGAGTTACACTGACATTGACAGATTACATCTATGGTCAGACTACCTCTACAGCACATTTCTACATCTCATCAATTTTGATTGCAAAAGTTCAAAATCAAAAGTTTTTTGTGAAACATTGAAAACAAGCACGGTCAACAGTCGATATCACTAAAACCACTATAAACAATGAATACAAATCACAATGACTGACAGCTTGAACTGACGACTTCAAATACGTTTCTTCTTCTTTTCTGTCAATGACGTTTCGTTGCACAAAATGTATGAATACGAAGGTAAGGTTTTAATGCAACTATATTATTATTCATTATTATTTACATTAAAATAATATTATGTGTCATTTTCAATAGTTAAGGAGTTACTACCACCACTTAAAGCAGTATTGTTTCAAACTAACGGTTGAATGTCACGTACTTTGACGTCCTTAAAATAATGATTATAACACTACAACATAAACGTCAACAATATTAAAATAATACGGCTTTAAGCAATGGTAGCATGCCTCGTGTCAGAGTTTTGATCTATCCTTTGATCATAAAAATGACGATTTTTGTACGTTTATATCTAAATAACCATTTGAGGTGTGCTTATGAAATTTGGAGCACATATGTATCTCACGGGTCTCAATATATGCGCCAAATTTGACATGTTTATGTGAAATAGTTTTTGAGTTATGAGGGGGTCAAAAGTGGCTCCAAATGGTTCGTGTAATATTACACACGGTGCTGCTCGCCAGTTTTTTTGAACTTTGGCTGGACACGCTTCCGCGTGTCTTGATAGCTGTTGGTACAATGCAAACTGTTTAGCCAAAATATACTGCGTATATACGAAGGCTTTAACGATAAAGTCGTTTTATCATACCTGTTCGTGCTCATATTACCTACCTATTCCATTTTAGATGATGACTCGGATGATTACCGCCGTTAAAATCATGGCAAAAGACATAAAAACTAAACGATTTTATAGTTTTCCTGTGTAACATTATCTAATTTATATTCCATTCGTAATTATTACAGAATATTAAGTGCTTTGTTAACTTCGCAAAAGATTAATTTGTATAAATACTATTAGGATCTTTGGTGAGTTATGGAAACTCGTCGATACTTCATTTGGTATCTTTCATACACCAAATACCATACCTATTAATGCTTTAAAAATGGTTGTAGTATTTTTATTTCTTACTACAGAAATTTTTACTATAGAAATGAAATAGGGATGAAAAATGTCGATAGACACGATTCTGCAAGCATAGTTCGAAAAGAAACGAAGAAAAGTTGTCAGAAAAACAGGAAGTTCTAGTCGGAGTACGTACGTTGCGTTAGCCAAAAGTTAGGTAAACAGTAGGTAGGCTAGGTTAACTAGGTAGGTGTTCTAATTCTAAAAAAGGCGAGAAAATCAAATATGTGTACCTACTTATTTAAATCTTAAGTAAGTAATTAACTACGATGAAATGTTTTCTAGAATGCAGTCTATTATAAGTTTAAGTTTTGTTATATCAAATATGCCTACACAAATTATAAGTAGACTTCCAAAGATAAACCAATCCGTTGCCATAAACATTAATTGTCAGCTGAATGAGGAACGCAGACTACCGGATTTAGCGGGCGGGCTGAGCCAGATTTAGTGCGCGGTGTGTGACAGAACAACATAACATAACACAGCTGTTAAGCTGCCTTCGCTATGTGAAAGTTTATTTGTAGGTTTTATGTCCACAAAGATCCACTGCTGTGAATTCCAGTAGTATTACCTGAGTTTGGTCTGTAACTTCTGGAAGCCTTCTAGTCAATGCTGGCTCTATCTTTGATCTTACCCATGTACGTATGTGAGACATCACAGACAATATTGCCATAATCGTTGTTATGTATATTGTATACGCTAGTGGTAATTCAGATACATTACAAAACATTAAATGAGATAATTTTGAACCCATACATCAGTACGAAATCTTCATAAATTTGCCAGTTTTAATCGTGTACTCGATCATAGTGAAATATGGCAAATGGCATTCGCAAAGTAATACGACACGACTTTTGCAAATTTAGATGTACCTCTTATGTTAGAATTCATAAGGACGAAATTCACTTGCTCTAAAGTCAACGCTGGTTAAGTAGACTACTCTTCAGTCTCCATTGATGTGTGTGTTACAGAGGAGATCCTAATGGCCCATTAGGGCGGCTGCTCTGACTATCCTAGTGACATTGTTTATAAGCTATGCAAAACCTGACTAACCTTTTAAAATGATGGTATCTCCGATAATGTTAATGTTTCTTTTCTGGGAGATTACTTCCCTCGCTTATAGCAGTTTTATTTCAAAACAGCATTATTTCACGTTGCACGTACGTTGACGTCCCTAAAATACCTAAAGATTAAAATTCTAAAACACGAATGTCAACAATATTAAAATAATACTTACGGTTTTAAGCGATGGTAAGTAGTAGGTATGCACCTTGATCTCTACCAAGAAGTCTGTGATAATGGCAATTATTGTTTGACAACAATGATTTACGCGTAGAACTTAGATGAGCACAAGTACATACTTGTGCTTGTGAAGATCATGGTCTCAAGCATGATAATAAATAACAGTTTCTCCAGGGTTGCGTACCTGAAAGGTAGGTTTGCAACCCTTATGATGCGACTTTTTCCGTCCGGTCACATATTATACAGACGTCTTCACTTGCACATTTTTATTTCTTTTCAAGGTGCATACCATATAGTTTTTGACTTATAGTGAAAAATTATAAAATAACTTATGATGTCTGATAGAAAGATGATCAGACAACCGATTGTTAATTAAATTGACGGAAGTTAAGTTAAAAGTTTATAGTTATTACACTGCACTTTTTACAGGGACCCTTACACTTGAATCAGTGTAGTGTAATAAGATTTAGGGAGAAAGGGTCCCGCTCTAACTAGCGGCCACGCCCACCACAGGGCCCTGTGAAAAGTGCAGTGTAATAGGCCTATTAGTACTTGATGACTAAGGCCCGTCAACCGACATCAGCTGAGAACAAGTTCTCAAGTATCGGTCTCGATCTATATACAAGACAAGTTTAGATTTAATTAGTTTAAGTATAACAGTATCTAGATTAAGTAAAACACACCAATATTAAAAAGGGAATCAATGGACAAAGTGATGTCATCCAGTGGACTGTAGACTGTAGGTGCGTTTTCACGTATTTACAATGACTGTATTGATTCTTTATCGCGACAAATAGGAGACATTGATGCATTCAGTACTCTGTTGCTGTAACACGTTTTTGTAAATATCGAGGACAAATTGGGTATTTTTATCGATTTTATTGTTCATAAGCTTTGATTTAATTCGGATCATCATCATCATCAATATTATTACCTACCATTTGAACTCTCAACCCATCGCCGGTCCACTACAGAGCACGTGTCTCCTCTCAATGAGAGTGATTTAGGTCTTAGACAATTCTTTTTTTATCCACTACGAGTTAGCCCTTGACTGCGATCTCAACTGATGGTAAGTGAAGATGCAGTCTAAGATGGTAGCGGGCTAACCTGTTAGGGGCATGGCAGTTATATTAAACCCATACCCCTGTTCGGTTTCTACACGGAATCGTACTGGAACGCTAAATCGCTTGGCGGCACGTCTTTTACCGGTAGAGTGGTAACTAGCCACGGCCGAAGCCTCCCACCAGGCAAAGTCTTAGACTATAGTTCACTTAAGCTATCTCTCAGGCATGCAGAGTTCATGATACTTTCCCTCAACGATAGTAGGAGTTTAATTCTTTAAAGCGCACATAAACAAACTAGATCCCGAATCACCCATAAAGAAAACCATCGTCCCTTATACGCCTATTACACTGCACTTTTTACAGGGCCCTGTGGTAAGGGTGGGCGTGATTATAGCGTCGCTTTTTACACAGCAATATCAATTATCATCTTCAATCTGATCAATTTAGGCACCCATTCTCCCTAAATTTTATTACACTAAACTGATTAAGTTTAAGGGTCCCTGTGAAAAGTGCAGTGTAATAGGTCTTTTAGTAGATTTTTAATCTGAAGTTCTCTAACAATTATATATGTCACCGTAAGATTGTAAAAACCGTTAGATTATAATCTAACTCGCGAAATTGTAAACTGTCGAAAGATTACAATTTAACGTATTATTTTCCGGTAGATTGTAATCTGATAGATATATAAACCCGATAAAACCTAAGTGGCCGGCCTGTGGCCGGCCACTACCTCGTTATTTATGTCGACCCTTAACCTAACCTATACAAGAAAGAGACAAGAAGACGTAAATACAATGAATATTTCAAAAATTAACACTCAGAACATTGAACAGTTCACAATCTTTCGACAGTTTACAATTTCGCGAGTTAAATTATAATCTAATGGTTTTTACAATCTTACGGTGACATATATATAGGGGCCTACGGATATCGTATATTTAAAATCGACTTCGCATGTAAAGCAGACATAAAACGATATCATTAATCAAGGAACTAATTTGGTTTGCGACGAGCGTGTTCTGCCACAGAATATACGATATTACACTATAAGACCAACACGAAACCATCACGATATCCTACCTACCTTCTATGATATTCTGTCTTATCCTACGAAATCTCTACAATAAGCAGCTGTGTTGATTTCGATAGTTAATACCAATAAAATCGAAAGACACCGAGCAAATTATTTGTTAATACTTACTTTCTCTATTGAATTTCTATTCAAAAACACTAAGGATTCTTCTAATCAAAAACGAGAATTAGTTCCCGGCCTGTGCATTTTTGAAGTGAAAACTTCTTTAGCCGCGTTGAACACTTTTTAGTAGGGGGTAAACTTGTGGATTCGTGTCACCGACACCGCGTTGTTACGAAGACAAATGGACTTAAATATACTAATATAATTTAATATTTTTATATTTTAATTTTATTTTTAATTTTTTAATGTATTTTAAATATTCAACTGTTTTTTTATTAGAATAAAGTTCTAACAACAGTTAGTACCCTACTAAGGTTACGATCTAACTGTCTGTCTGCTACGCTTTCATAGCTCATCCATTCAACCGATTTTCATAACATTTGGTGCAGGGGTAGGTTGTATCCCGGGGAAAGACACAGGCTACTTTTGCTCCCGGAAAATTAAAGAGTTCCCGCGGGAATCCTAATCCACGCGGACGAAGTCGCGGGAATCATCTAGTAAAATTATATCTAAGAATTGGCCATTGACTTATCTTAGTTTACGCTAGATTTTATTATGAGGCACTTTGTTCTTGTGTTCTTTGCATTTTACTTTCACTTTACTACACTAACTTGAAGGGCTTTGTCCTATAAGTCTACGCACTAAATCTGTATGATAAAAAACTTTGAGTGATATTTAAAAAAAAAATGCAGTTTTTGTTTGCCTCAAAATCAACAATGATGTTCCATTATCCACAGAAAAAAAACCTGAATTTTATTTAAGGAGCAGAGCTCCTTAAATAAACACTGTATATCTGTATGAAGTTACTTAATTTTATGTCACACTAGCTAATGCCCGCGATCCGTCCGCGTGGATTGAGGTTTTTTGGTTCCCGCGAGAACAAAAGAACCAAAAGTAGATATAGATCGATTGAATGGGTTTTCTCTGTAACGTAGACCCTACTAAAAAGTTTTTTTAGAAACTATGTACACCTTGCGTGTCAGCTATTATGCAATTTTATAAAATTAATTACGACAAGTCACGACATTAATCGTCGTCGTCGTGTCGTTGTCGTTATGTAAAAAAACCGTCGCAGACTTCGACTTAGGTCATTGACTTGAATTTTACATTTGAATTCTATATTTTTTTGGGATTTTCGAATGTAACCCACGATTTTTGCTAACTTATTAGATACACTAGCTGATGCCCACAACTTCGCGTGGCTTAAGTTTTTTTAATCCCCACGGGGACTTCTTAATTATCCGGAACAAAAAGTAGCCTATCATCATTCTCCGGGTGCTCAACTATACCCATGCAAAAAATCAAGTCGATCCATTGCTCTATTGCGGCGTGATTGAAGGACAAACCAATAAACTAACGAACAAACATGCTTTCACATTTATAATATTAGTATGATAATTCATTTGTGAATAAGAAGAATACTCGTTGAGTCGAGACTATTATACAATTGACGAATTTATTCATGATATTGTTGTATGGAAGCAACCGATTTTGGGTTCAGCGCCTAGGATTATATAATAACTTACACTAGTTACTGTATTATATTATACACTTCAACATTTTTCTCTAATCTCTACAGTTGAAGCTTCCAGCACAGGTCAAGTACGGTCAAGGCACGGTGGCAAAGTGAAATGCATACAAATGAGACTACCTACGTAGTTAGTTCCGGCAATATTGACCATTGTTCCATATCTGTACTAAGAATCGCAAAGACGTAAGCTGAAAGATACAATGTTTAAACCTCCTGTAATACCGATGCAATTTTTTATCAGAGGGATTATAACTTACTAAATACTTGAAAAATACTAAATCCTATCAAAAACATAAATGTAAAATGAGAGCAAAGTTCAAAATTGTGATATATATGCCTTGGTTGTTGACTTCAGCGACAAAAGAAGTGAGATCTAAATGGGTGCCAAGTTCAATGGTCAGTCCTGAAATTTATTTATAACAACATATAATATTTTATAACAACTTAAAATATCATTTCTTCTTATAACTTAGTATAAAATGTTGAAGACTAAGGCTTTGGCTTGGCTAGTTTCCATATACGAATTATAGCGTTCACAAGTTGTAAAGCTGTAAGTTCTTATTTTATTCTTCCGAAAATTTGACTTGCTGGTAGAAACTGTACTTTTAGGTACCTTCTTAATAATAATTCGTATATGGAAACTAGCCAAGCCAAAGCCTGAGTCTTCAACATTTTATACTAAGTTATAAGAAGAAATGATATTTTAAGTTGTTATAAAATATTATATGTTGTTATAAATAAATTTCAGGACTGACCATTGAACTTGGCACCCATTTAGATCTCACTTCTTTTGTCGCTGAAGTCAACAACCAAGGCATATATATCACAATTTTGAATTTGGCTCTCATTTCACATTTATGTTTTTGATGGGATAAATAAATTGCAGGACTGACCATTGAACTTGGCACCCATTTAGATCTCACTTCTTTTGTCGCTGAAGTCAACAACCAAGGCATATATATCACAATTTTGAACTTGGCTCTCATTTTACATTTATGTTTTTGATGGGATATCATTACTTTTTGTACAGAAATTATTGAACTCAATCTCAAACTCAAAACATATTTATTCAAAATATGTACCTACAAAGTACACCTTCTGAACGTTATGCTTACAGAGCATAAGACGTGATGGTGATAATTAACTACGATATCTTAAAACTAAAGCTACGAGGGTTCCAAACGTGCCCTGGTCTGAGAAGAGCCCGCAATAAACTCCGCTTTTTTTATTATCACCATCTCACAAATATTTGAAATTATATATAATATGTACTTATAATATAACATTACATTATCAGCCGCTATAACAATTCATACCCATGCCTTGCTATCATTCAAATAATCCTTTACACTGTAATAGGACTTTTCTATTAGTTTAGTTTACGTTTTACATTAGTAGGTACTTATTATTCGGTGTAAGGTCAGTGTGTCACCCACCAGTAATTCTATTGTACGACGCATTGTACAAGATAATTAAAGACGAGAATTCTCAAGAAAAATATATAGTATACCTAGAGTTACACTGACATTGACAGATTACATCTATGGTCAGACTACCTCTACAGCACATTTCTACATCTCATCAATTTTGATTGCAAAAGTTCAAAATCAAAAGTTTTTTGTGAAACATTGAAAACAAGCACGGTCAACAGTCGATATCACTAAAACCACTATAAACAATGAATACAAATCACAATGACTGACAGCTTGAACTGACGACTTCAAATAAGTTTCTTCTTCTTTTCTGTCAATGACGTTTCGTTGCACAAAATGTATGAATACGAAGGTAAGGTTTTAATGCAACTATATTATTTTTCATTATTATTTACATTAAAATAATAATTATGTGTCATTTTCAATAGTTAAGGAGTTACTACCACCGCTTAAAGCAGTATTGTTTCAAAATAACGGTTGAATGTCACGTACTTTGACGTCCTTAAAATAATGAATATAACACTACAACATAAACGTCAACAATATTAAAATAATACGGCTTTAAGCAATGGTAGTATGCCCCGTGTCAGAGTTTTGATCTATACCTAGGTAGATCATAAAAATGACGATTTTTGTACGTTTATATCTAAATAACCATTTGAGGTGTGCTTATGAAATTTGGAGCACATATGTATCTCACGGGTCTCAATATATGCGCCAAATTTGACATGTTTATGTGAAATAGTTTTTGAGTTATGAGGGGGTCAAAAGTGGCTCCAAATGGTTCGTGTAATATTACACACGGTGCTGCTCGCCAGTTTTTTTGAACTTTGGCTGGACACGCTTCCGCGTGTCTTGATACTTGGCTTATCTAAGCCAATCGAACATGCTTAACTAATATTTTTATTGATGACGCAATTTTCGATGGTTGGTTTGGGCTGTTTAGACTTAAGCATAGTTAAAGTATAACGTTATCTGTATATTAAATTACATCCCAGGCAAAGAGATAACATAGAAGATCCTGCTGTGGAAGAGCATATTATTTGTTCCCTATTTATGCCTAAAGTATTGCTGGATGGTTGAACCATCTAAAAACCTCAAAGTTCGCTGAAAATTGGTGAGAAGTGGCATAAGGCAATTTACTCACTTACGAGTCACGACTGACGGAGCCAGCAAAGAAGCGCCTGGAATCTGAGGTGCCATCAAAAACAGTGGTATGCAGTATTTTACGATTACCGAGTTTCTTGCTGGTTCTTCTCGGTACGAATGGCATTCCGAACCAGTGGTAGATTCACTCGACGATTCAAAAGCACTTGTAATAAGTTTATTTGAATAAAAAAAGTGTGTGTGCAATTCACACACGGCAGAAGTGAAACTTTAGAAAAGTAGCCTACAAGAGAATGAGATTAATGTAACTTGTATTCTATCTCTGTGTCGCTTTTTCATTTAATTTTTTCGTTTCGTTGAATCTTCAAGTCACAACGATTCTAAAGAAGTTTCACTTCAAAAAATTTGTTAGAGTATCGGTTAGGTCAAAGTAATAATGTAAGTTAGTGTTGTCCAGAAACCACAAATAAAGTATGATTGACTTTATCAGTACCTTGTATCATAAATCCTTCATTTCATTACAACTTCTCTCAACAAGTGTCAATTGAAAGAATGTTATGTTATACACATTGAGCCAATTACCTTTTGCATTCAGTATGCTTCAACACAATCAATTTGTGAATTTGCTTCATATTATGTGCTTGTGACTTGTGAGCTCTTGATGATATTACGAGCTTCGATTTATTTTCATGCCAGGAGTGGCGCCCTTTGATAAATGTTTTGTTGATTTACAGCAAGTAAAGGGTTCAGAGCCGCAACTTGGCGCCAAGTGCCAACCTAATATTATGGACTAGCTGATGCCCGCGACTTCGTCCACCTGGTTTAAGTTTTTTGATTCCCGCAGGAACTCCTTAATTTTCCGGGATTAATAGTAGCTTATGCCACTCTACAGGTTTTCAACTATACCTATGCCCATGTCGATCCGTTGCTCCGTTGCGGCGTGATTGAAGGAGAAACCAATGAACAAAGAAACACACTTTAGCATTAATAATATTGAAATCACATCTGCAAGTGCTCTAATTCAATAGAAACGATGCGTAACAACTCGCGTAGGCATATACAAGGAACTTAATTTACACCCTGTAGTGTCCCAATGTTGGGCAAAGGCCTCCCTTTCCTCCTTCCATTTACCTCGGTCCATAGATTTTAGGGGCCAGTCCTTCATAAAGGCATCGAGTTCGACGCGCCAGCGGCGCCTCGACCTCCCTCGATGTATTTTTGAGTTTTGTGGCACCCAGTGTTTAAGTAGGAACACATTACTTATTTAGCAAGAAAAGATTATAATTATTTTGCTATAATCCGCCAATTAAATAACTATTTATTAATCCACCAACAACAACAACAATAACAATTATTTCAAGAATAATATGAAAGTCTTGTGGGGTGGTGCATGTGAGTGGTGGTGGTATTGCTTGCTTGGGAACTTGGCTTTCTTGCTTGGTTGGGAAGGTAAACGGTGCTTCGCTTGTAACTGCATGCTTGACCATACAGAATTTTCTCTGTTGGCGGATTATAGCAAAATAATTGTAATCTTTTCTTGCTAAATCATGAACTTCCGTAAAGTAAAGTCTGATTCTATCCAATACATTACTTATTGCTATTGTATCGGTGCGATCATATTGGCACGAAGCGAACATTGAGATCTCCTAGATAACAGCTCAGATTCCATTACATTTTAAAGGTTACCTGATTCTGTAATTCACAAATTAATATCATCTACATCATTTCGTAACGAGTTACGTTTTGGTGCCGAAGGTGAAATAAAAAGCACCTCAAAAGGATATATGTAATATTTCATTATTTGTATCTCAACTCAGCTCTGTCACCGTCACTTAAGTTTTCGGCGATGACATCAGAGAAATCAAACCTACGTATTTATTTGGCAATGCCTTCGCCTCCATTGCGCCTACACAGCGAATATTTAATCACAGCGCGAATAGATCGTCGTCATAAGGGCGTCATTATAAGGACAATTTGATATATTTTAAGGTAAAGCTTTGTTACTTAATAGTTGTCCTTTGGTTTACCTGGTAGAGATTGCTGCAAGTTTTAAGGTATAAAACTATTACACTTATTATATATTTCTTTAAGTTGTTATAAAGATATCTATCTTAGAGTAGCTAAATATATAAAGCTAACTGCACAGTGCTTATTGGTTCTATTCTCGCATAAAAAAGAGCTTCAATCCATTTCCTACAAGCTTTCATAAAGTTTCATCGATGCGTGATTTTGAATATTGAGCGTCATTGATGTTCTACGATTTTAATTAAAACGCTATTGTAATCAAGAAAATGAAATACCCACTAACATGTCAAATTAAAGGTCTTGTTGATCCCATCTCCCATCATGTGACAAATATGTCACGTGTTGGATGTGTGAATACAGGGGTGCTTACTGCTGACTCTAACGTCATCAATCCATTTGTATATATTTATACCAAGACTAAGAAATATGTGGAGAAAGGAAAAGCGACCTAGTTTATTTATTGAGTTTTGCATAATCGTTATGAACCTTTGAAATATTCTATTTAAAACAACTAATTATGCCTATATTTGTAAATAACCAGTTTTTTACTTAACTGGAGGTATTTTTAAGCTCATTAAACTTAATCGCTCAACAGGTTAAGATAAATGTAAGCACGTAGAACTTCTGTTACGTGATACGTCTTTGAATGGTCTTCAGTCTTCACACTTATTGCATTACGTACAATATTGGCATGGTTTTAAGGATCCTGGTGGGATTTCTTAAGAAGCCATTCTTGTGGGGTCTACATTATAGAGGAACCTTCACACAAAATCTTAAAGTTTCTAGACCCAGCGGTTTGATCTGGGCGTTAATATGTCAGTTAGTTCTTCCTAATGTTTATCTAGATTTATAATTTCACAAAAGCGTGTTTTCTATAAACGTTGCACTATAAAATACGCTATACTTATCATAGATTTTTCCCAATCTTTTGAACGATATACGTGGGAAAAGACATCACGATTAGCGTTACAACTCCAAAGGTGCATCCACGGTTTTGATTTCTCTATGATCTCCAGATCATACTTTATCTACCTAGTTACTTAGTTCAAAGATTGTGAATCAGATTTTATGACTCTATGTCTATATTGGTCCAACCATTTATTTTACTTTTGACATAAGTACGCCCATGAAATGTCATAATTATTGACAGCAACCATCGACCAAAAAATGTAATACTCCATAAACGCATATATATATCGTTTTTAACAACAGTGAAACGACGTTCCCTTTTATCCGATATTTCGTAACTCGTATACTCATCTAGTAATTACAAGTAAAACTTTCCTTTTCAAAATAGTCACGGAGCTTCAATATTAGATTTCTTGATAGTCCTTTAAGCACCATACATCTTTGGCGATGGACGGTTTCTATGACCCGACGGATTCATGTACATTTACTGTAGGTACTTTTGTATATAAATAACTTATTTTAATACAAACATCAATATACTTAATCATTTAACAGCTTGGGTATGTTTATAAAACAATAAAAAAAATTATAAGCAAAGATGTGATTTGACTTCAAAGTGTCAAATCGATTAAAATTCTTCTTAAAAAAGTCGATTGTTATCAAAAATCGAATCAGTAACGCATTAGAACATCATTGAATCGAGCTGCCAAAAGTAAAATAATTGGGCGGACTAAATATTTTAAGAAACCTAACCTCTTCTCCACTATGTTTTGAAACTTTAAGCTCTTGGTAATTTATACTTGCTGCAAGTCTTCTTGTCTAGTGCAACGCTTCCTAGATTAATGCACACATTTCCGTGTACTAGAGCGATGCAACTGCCGGTTCCTGTAATCTCCATACATAGCGCGCTAGTCAAGCTGTCTTACTCATGATTCTGAGATATAATCACGAGCTACACGTAACATAGTTTAGTAGATTTAGACGATATTTAAACCTTAGATATTTTAAACGTTACTTACCTACTGGTAAAAGCGTGAAAAGTAAAACCACTCTGATTAAAATCTTATGTAGTTCACATTGACACAGAGTAAGGGCACGAAATTAGCGACGGCGACAGCGGGGCGACGCGATTAGTCGGAGAGCTGGCTGAATTTTAATAAAATATTTTTGAAGAGGTCTGGTAATACTTTATAACCGGCAAAAACGTCTGGGTTTTTTTTCGAATTCTATAAGTACTAAATTTAAAGTTTAAAAAAATCAAGTTGCCAAAAAAATATGTTTTGTTTTTTTTTTGCAAATGGTAAATATGCTGCGCAGTTGCGAAATAACAGCAAACGCTCTACCAGACTGGCAGGACTGGACTCGCCAATTGACGAAATTATATTTTATCACAATTTCAGCTTGATCTAAACAGCACCTAAAGGACCTTCCCGAAATTCTTCGCCAGCTCTCGGACCACATCGCCCCGCTATCGCCGTCGCTCGGCCGTCGCTAGTTTCGTGCCTGACGCCACAGTACCTAGTGTAAATGATTGTCTTCAATAATAGAGACCACAGAGGAGACAAATAATCATTATACTCGGACCAAGGAATTTTAGTGAATGAACTAGAACCCAGCAACCCACCACCCAGCAATTCGCACAGGCACAACACCACACCACACAAATCCTCCAAATCACTCTCAACGTACGTTTCACTCCGACACCGGAGCATCTTCAGGAGATGTTGACTCGACAATGCACGATTGTGAAGTTACTTCATTCACTATCATGGACTTCCGCAAAGTAACGCCTGCTTCTATTCAATACAAGGAATTTTAGTTATGTAATGCAATTGAAGTTGGAAGATACTTCATTTTTATTTTTATTAATTTGAAAATTAATGTGTTAATAAAATAATTCATTATAATTAAGTACATTAGGTAATAATATGATATAGAAAACAAAAAATTCTCGGCCGGTGGGTAGCACTGAATTTTTTTTAATTGACGGACCAAAGAATATGTGATATTATTATTATAAATCACTCCTGTAATCGACTGATGTCATATCTCACACTTCAGGGACGTAAGCTGCTTCATTCACCTATTACTGATATCTGCCGTTTACTCGCTGTTTCATTAGTTTGTAGCTTGCCTGACTAAGAAACAAATTGTATTCAACGATTTTTTTCATTAACTGGCTTTATGTTTCAGGGCAAACTTGTTCATGCATAACTAATCATATGTTTTCACAATGAATGTGTACTTGCGCGTAAATAATTGTTATAAAGGTTTTATTTACAGTAGGTACATAAACAATTTGTGTATATTATATTAATTACCTACTTAACATACTATTGTATAAACAGCGTAAAACATTGTCGGAACAATTATTTAACTTTCTTATCGTCGATGACAATCCTTATTAAATCACTAGAAAATGTTTTAGCCTTGACTGTTACCAATAAGGTTCCTGGTTTTCGATAACGCCTCATTAAGTACTAACCACTATTTCTGTCCAGCGTTAGATCATTGCATATCGCCTACGATCAAGCCTACGCGGTCGTTGTATATAGTGATATAGTGTGTTGACAACATTCCTTGGATGTATTGTTGCCAAGTTGGTACATAAATGGCGCTAGGTACGGAAATGGTAAGTATAATATCTGATACATGTGTTGGTGGCTTTAACTACTATGGAGTTAACCACTTGCATTCATCAATGTCGTGCTTAGTCTTAATACTGCACTGATAAAATATATTTATCTAAAATCTAAATAATACCTAGATTTTAGAACCAAATAGTACTCGGTCGCTGACAAGAAAATTATATGAATGTGCGTTACTCCGATAAGATATAATCGAATTATTAGTTAGGTGATTTTGACTTTGTTTTTGCAGGCCCTATGATAAGGTTCAAGAAATAGCTTTCTATTTCTTGAACCTTTTCATAGGGCCTGCAGATAGGCCATAATATGTCATTAATACACTCTTTAGTGTATTAATAACATATTTTGAACTTAACTTACTTGAAGGTACAAAATCTAAATGTACATATTACATACCTGTTTTTAGATTTTGTATCCCCATCTCTCTACACTAAATCATAATTTACAAAGCAAAAGGAAATATCAATAACTACCTATTTCAGTCCCTTCCGGCATAATATTTCCTAGGTCTAAGTTTGAAGTTATTCTAGATCTTATACCCTTAACTTAAGGATTAGGGAGTTCAGCCTATTTCAGTGTTTGTGGCGAATTGTAAACTACCAAGGTAGATTTTACGGTAACTGCAAATAGAAGTGTGAACGACTTTACGTACCCACATAGAGTTTATAGATAAGCAGTATTGCATTCTACTTCTATTATTTTGTGAAAAGAGTAAAAATTCATACTTCATTTTATAGATACAAAAGTAACGATTACCTTTCATCCATTCTTGAAATAATAAGCACAGAGCAGATGCATAGCTTGCATCCTGGAGACAAAGATAATAGAAAATCGAAGAGTTTTATCTAGATATAGATGCATCGATTGATCGATAGTTGTTGTTATCTACTACCTAACTTATGTACAGAACATTAAGTACCAAACACAATGGTTGAGTGGTACGAGTAGTACATAGAGCCCAAATAAGGCCTCGTATCTGGTAGACAGCTTTAATTCTGCATTTTTGTCAGCTCAAAACTCATTACTGTGTTTGGGCCATTCACCAGATTTAAGCCGGTCTGATAAGAAGATGGCGGTACTTTGATCAAACAATAGATACCAATCGTATAGTTTGCTGTAGTGTAAGATACTGGGATCACATAAATGCGAAAAGTTTTATACTCACTAATTTCGCTCACCGTCTCTCTTTCAATTGGTTAGGTACTTAACATGTGATTGGCCTATTTATTTATCGATAAAGTTCATCAATAGATACATATTGTCTTGTAATTTTTTGTTGAAGTATTGTTTCGTCCAGTATAGGTGGCTAGAGTAAGAGCGATTACCAAAATGGTTCTGAATTCTAACGTTACACAACTGATGTATTTATGCACTCCTAATAACTTAGTATATATTAATGCGTAATAGTAATTTTTTAAATCTTTTGATTTGATTATTTTTGTACGATTAAAAACCTCAAAAATAAGCATAATATTACGTGAAGTAGTAACTTCACGTACTATGCTTACCACTGTTACTTATCAAGACACGCGGAAGCGTGTCCAGCCAAAGTTCAAAAAAACTGGCGAGCAGCACCGTGTGTAATATTACACGAACCATTTGGAGCCACTTTTGACCCCCTCATAACTCAAAAACTATTTCACATAAACATATCAAATTTGGCGCATATATTGAGACCCGCGAGATACATATGTGCTCCAAATTTCATAAGCACACCTCAAATGGTTATTTAGATATAAACGTACAAAAATCGTCATTTTTATGATCTACCTAGGTATAGATCAAAACTCTGACACGGGGCATACTACCATTGCTTAAAGCCGTATTATTTTAATACTGTTGACGTTTATGTTGTAGTGTTATAATCATTATTTTAAGGACGTCAAAGTACGTGACATTCAACCGTTATTTTGAAACAATACTGCTTTGAGCGGTGGTAGTAACTCCTTAACTATTGAAAATGACACATAATTATTATTTTAATGTAAATAATAATGAATAATAATATAGTTGCATTAAAACCTTACCTTCGTATTCATGCATTTTGTGCAACGAAACGTCATTGACAGAAAAGAAGAAACGTATTTGAAGTCGTCAGTTCAAGCTGTCAGTCATTGTGATTTGTATTCATTGTATAGAGTGGTTTTAGTGATATCGACTGTTTACCGTGCTTGTTTTCAATGTTTCACTAAAAACTTTTGATTTTGAACTTTTGCAATCATAATTGATGAGATGTAGAAATGTGCTGTAGAGGTAGTCTGACCATAGATGTAATCTGTCAATGTCAGTGTAACTCTAGGTACACTATATTATATTTTTCTTGAGAATTCTCGTCTTTAATTATCTTGTACAATGAGTCGTACAATAGAATTACTGGTGGGTGACACACTGACCTTAAACCGAATAATAAGTACCTACTAATGTAAAACGTAAACTAAACTAATAGAAAAGTCCTATTACAGTGTAAAGGATTATTTGAATGATAGCAAGGCATTGGTATGAATTGTTACAGCGGCTGATTATGTAATGTTATATTATAAGTACATATTATATATAATTTCAAATATTTGTGAGATGGTGATAAATAAAAAAAAGCGGAGTTTATTGCGGGCTCTTCTCAGACCAGGGCACGTTTGGAACCCTCGTAGCTTTAATTTTAAGATACCGTAGTTAATTATCACCATCACGTCTTATGCTCTGTAAGCATGACGTTCAGAAGGTGTACTTTGTAGGTACATATTTTGAATAAATATGTTTTGAGTTTGAGATTGAGTTCAATAATTTCTGTACAAAAAGTAATGATATCCCATCAAAAACATAAATGTAAAATGAGAGCCAAGTTCAAAATTGTGATATATATGCCTTGGTTGTTGACTGCAGCGACAAAAGAAGTGAGATCTAAATGAGTGCCAAGTTCAATGGTCAGTCCTGCAATTTATTTATCCCATCAAAAACATAAATGTGAAATGAGAGCCAAAATCAAAATTGTGATATATATGCCTTGGTTGTTGACTTCAGCGACAAAAGAAGTGAGATCTAAATGGGTGCCAAGTTCAATGGTCAGTCCTGAAATTTATTTATAACAACATATAATATTTTATAACAACTTAAAATAATATCATTTCTTCTTATAACTTAGTATAAAATGTTGAAGACTAAGGCTTTGGCTTGGCTAGTTTTCATATACGAATTATAGCCTTCACAAGTTGTAAAGCTGTAAGTTCTTATTTTATTCTTCCAAAAATTTGGCTAGCTGGTAGAAACTGTACTTTTAGGTACCTACTTAATAATAATTCGTATATGGAAACTAGCCAAGCCAAAGCCTTAGTCTTCAACATTTTATACTAAGTTATAAGAAGAAATGATATTTTAAGTTGTTATAAAATATTATATTATGTTGTTATAAATAAATTTCAGGACTGACCATTGAACTTGGCACCCATTTAGATCTCACTTCTTTTGTCGCTGAAGTCAACAACCAAGGCATATATATCACAATTTTGAATTTGGCTCTCATTTCACATTTATGTTTTTGATGGGATAAATAAATTGCAGGACTGACCATTGAACTTGGCACTCATTTAGATCTCACTTCTTTTGTCGCTGCAGTCAACAACCAAGGCATATATATCACAATTTTGAACTTGGCTCTCATTTTACATTTATGTTTTTGATGGGATCTCATTTATCCGATTTCGCAACTTAGAATTTATTTATGTTGACGTAAGTTGATTTACAAATATAATGATGACCGTATTTCCTGTAGCAAGCGTGATAAAATTGTGAAAAAAGAGCTTAGAGGAAGATGAGATTCCTTTGAATACAAATTGCTTCTTTGATGTGCCGATTACCGTTTTTGATTTTCATAGGACTTACATTGGTTAAATGTTCAACGAACTGCTTATCATAAGATATAACAAATTACTATTAATTAATAATACATTTCACTGCTATTAATTGTTTAAATTGTCTGGTGACAGAAGAACTGGCTTATTTTATTTGCAAACAATAGTCAGCCTTGCTATTTAATGCGGAAATGCAGCCAGGTTTCTTCCCATCCTTCCACGCTCACAAGTCGCATGGTTTGTTCAATTTATTAAAAAAATAGGGTTTAGCTTAGTTGAATTAACTATAGTTAAATTTTTATTTACTCGCAGGTACCTACTACCAACCTAATCCTTTTAAATGATTAACTCGTACTAAGTTTATTTGGTTTTCCGTGTTTCCCACGCAATTCGCCGATAGTTAACTTTCATTTAATAAGTAAATATTTTGAAATACTAGCAAAACTAGATCCAGTGTCAACACCTCGAGAATAATTTTACATTTCAGTACCTAGATGGGTAGGTAGTTTCAACAAATCTTAATCTGATCTCAATATAAATCATTTGCATTAGCATAAACAAGCCTACACTGTTTAGTTTAGAATTAATTTTAAAGGTTTTCGCAACATCTGTAACGTTAAGTTTACTATTTTCTATTAAATATCTATTTAAGTGGCCATATCTATCCAAATTAAAGTTAAAACTATGGTAATTGGTAGGTTAACAGGAATAAACGCTACATTTGCACATAAAATGATCCATTATGGAGTTCATAATTTCTATCTATGATGGTTTTATCTGATATCTGTAAAGTTATCTAATCTACTTGTAACTTTATCTAAGGCCGTGGATTCTTAGCCATTCGTGAGATCTTTCCTTAGTCACAGTTACACAGTCGCGATTGCCTTTAGACACGACCATAATTTTGAGGGATATTTTCTATATAGTGGCTTCCGAGCTACATGACCACACTTGTCGCCCACTTAATCACAAAACAATAAGAACCGTCACCATATCTGATGCCCCTACAATGACTACACCATATTCAATGAACACCTACGATATCGCTTGCTATCAACTGAGTTGGTGGTATCCTGATACTATAGTTTCACTAACTAAAGCTGAAGACATCTGTGTATGATGAAATTAAAATCGCATAGCATTATAGATTACTCGTTTTTAGTAAATCACTGTTTTAGGAGCAAGTACTTACTACTCATTTGTTTGTTACGGCTAAGCAAACCTGTTATTCAATTTTCGTCCCATTTCAGTCGTTGCAACACTGACTAAGCCAGTAATCACCATAGTGACTAAGACGCGTAGGTAGTATTCGTACTAATCATTAATCCGTCGATTCTTTGCGTAACCTGTTTCCTTTAGGCTGAATTTCGCTTTATGTCTTTGAATACAAATTTTATCGACATTATGGACTTTTAAAAGGTAATAGGAATTCCCTAATAACTAAAAATGTCTAAAAGCCAAAACTAGGAAAGTGTTTCGAAACTGTCCTAAAAATAAAATTACAATGTAAAACGTGACACAACCTTCCGTTTTTTATCAATTGCGATAAAATGACGCACGGCCGATCATCTTCTCAGATAAATTCCAAAGTCTCCAGAAGTTCCAAAGTCTAAAGAAGCTAAGAGTTTGTACTTGTATCGTCGTCAATCGTCATTGTCGATAAACATCTACTAATAAAGTGTCTCTTGTAGGGAGAGGGACTTCCGCAGTACCACGCGTCTCGGTCTTGCGCCGTCTGGATGCAGCAGTCCCTTAATGTCATCCGTACTCCTAGTGGAGGGCTCTTGGGGTTGGGACCTCGACGTTTATCGGTTTTCGAACCCCACCCATTACCACTTATCCTTAACAACCGGCTACTTTAATACCACTTTAGTTATGCCACGGTTCTCCTCATTTCTGGTTTAAACACATCAAAAAACTACGAGCATAGCTCTCTCCATTGCCTGCTTTTTATGAAACCGATAGTTGTTAGTGTCCATGTCTCGGAGTCGTTACATGTACCTACATTGTAATTAAACAATTATTCTGAAGATAAGTCAAGGGTTAATACATCGCAAGGCAGTGTTTTTATAAATGTCTTGTTAATAATTATGATGATACCAATACAGACACATTGCCTTTTCTGGGCTAAGCTATTTGTGTAGGAAGACAGGCGTGTAACTATAATCAGTAAGGCTGCAGTGCTAACGCATAAATTTTTTCTTGCTAATTGCTACTTACGAGTATTAACTGTCAGTCTATCGATGATATTAAATTATGCAAAAAAGAGACATAAATTGTAGTAAGAAAATTTTATGGTAAATGTGGTTAGAGGATGATCCAAGTAATGGGAATCATCAGTTTAACCATAGTGCAGACTGGTAAACAACTTTTCTCAAAGTAGTATTGTGTTACTCTGATTTATTATATTTCAGTTAAGTACTATTAAATAATAAATAATTCAGTACTACTTTATTACAGTTCAATTATTATTATAGTTTTTAACTATTGTGTACAGTGCAGAAATCTGCTGCGTTAACGACGACGCTAAGTCAAAACTTACCAGGTATACGATTTATATTACAGAGATTAAAATCACCATATAAAACTAATCTCATTGGATTAAAATTCTGGGTCGCGTAGCAGTTCCATATCGAGTGTTGCGAGGGTCGGCCATATAAGTATTGTATTCAATTTTAAAATTATTGAAAAAATCCTAAGAGGTAAGCAGGTATATTTAAAAGTAATAATCAATTTCCATAGAAGTTTTGTACCTATTAATAAGTAGACTTTTATGGTATTACGGAAATCAGATTATCATTTACTTATCTAACTTCAAATCAAGTTCATGTCTTGGTTGTTTGTTTACCTAATGTGATCATTAGATTAACTGTTGATACAGCTGTTAGTTTAGTAGGCAATGCAGTTATTTTATCAGAAATATAATATAAGGCCAGGGCTCTTTTGTTATAATATATATACTTCTGAAGTTTATAAGAATACTTCGACGCGCTCGAAAATCGACAAACAGACTTCGAAGTCTTTTAAGATTTCTTATTTGTGCGACCATGCTGACTCAACTTCTTTAAAGACATCTGTTTTCTTCGTAATTCAATGATGTCACTTCATGGTCATGTACCGTTATTACTAAATATTGGTAGAGGAAAAATTATTTATGTAGTGCCTGACCTAGTTTTGTTTTTTTCCAGGATTAAACAGTCAAGGAAAACTAGACCTATTTACATACTGACCTTTGCGGTTATCTGGAGAATAACTTTTATTACTTCAGTAGTTTCTCATAATTTATTAGTAATTGTTGCTTTAGTACTATGCCGTAACGATTATTGCATTTTTGATAATTTGAAGTTTATCAGAATTCATTAATTGATTTGAGTTGTTATGGTACAGTTGAAATTACCATACCTACCTTTGCTTGGTTATGTTTTATCTTGAGAATAAACCTTTAAATTTTTTAGTCACTTATGGTTTTTTATTGATGAGTAACTCATACTCATTACTATTCCTTATTAACTTTAATCCATACTAATATTATAAATGCGAAAGTGTGTTTATCTGTCTGTCTGCTACGCTTTCACGGCCCATCTGTTCAACCGATTTTGATGAATTTTGGTATGGGGATAGTTTGTTTCCTGGGGATGGTCATAGGCTACTTTTTATTCCGGAAATTAAAGAGTTCCGCGGAAATTAAAAAATCTTAATCTATGCGGACGAAGTCACGCATTATCTAGTCTTACTATAAACTTCAAAGTAATATTCGTCATGATATTGAGTGGATGGCTCTGTAATGATAGTCTATAGATTAAAATGCAATTAGAAATTGTTTGCATCGTTAACAGGTACTCTAGCTTTATGATAGAAAAAAAATATTAAAAATTTTTAGGAGTAAGAACGAGATAAACAGCTGTATTTTAAATCTTCCTAAAAAATATTAATCCCCAATTTTTATTTTTCTTGGTCTTTTTAGGATCCAAGTTTATTAGTTGGAAGCTTAAAGTGCTTAATACTGTTGATTCATTCATTACTTACTAGCTAGTAGCTGATGCCCGCGACTCCGTCCGCGTGTTTTTTAGTTCTCCCGGGAACTCTTTCATTTTCCGGATAAAAAGTAGCCTATGTGTTATTCCAGACTATAATCTATCTCTGTGTCAAATTTCATCCAGATCCGTTCAGCCGTTCTGGCGTGATTCAGTAACAAACATCCATCCATCCATCCAAACTTTCGCATTTATGAGCAATAACTGAAAGGTTACAGTCGGTTGCAGACCTTAAAAGTAAACACTTTTTCCACCTACTGGGTATTGAGTCACTGGCGGCGTACAGCCACGACCACCTTCCATTGAAGCCTCTATCGCGGAACACAAACACACATACACAAACGCGCACACAGATATCGGTTCAAGCCAGTTTGACATTTCTCGTCCCAGTCAGTTGGCCGAAGCACGGCGTCGCGGTACGATCGCCCGCCATTTTGTTGACGAAATTCCGTGCATTTAATTAAAAATAAACCGTACGTGACTAGTGATGTGTGTGTTTTTAACGTTTAACGGAGGCCCGACTGTTTCTTTTAATAATGCCATGAAGGAGCTATAAGGATTTGGGTATTTCCAACGGTTTTTTAAAAGTAATTTCGTATTCGCGGTCATTTGTTATTCTTCTTACCTGCCATACCGAAGGCGGCTCAACGAAATGCCACAAATGATGCAAATTATAATAATTATGATTATTCCTTATCACGATTTTAAGAACCCTTGGTTTAAGATTTTTTGATTTTTTTCTGAGTAATTATTGTTGACTTTTATTTAAATTTGAACTATTGAAATTTAAAAGAGCCTGAAATGTAAATAGTAGCACGTTAGGTATATATGTAGGTTATGGTCAACGTTCCAGGCGGAATCGGGGTTAACTAAAGACATCAACGCTACGCCATTCATTCTGAAATATTTTGTTTTAACAAAATTAGTTATATAATTTTTGGTACGTATCAAAGTTAAAATGTACAATAATAGGTATCTACTCATAGTTTTAATATTATGAGATACTTATGTAGTAAAACTTCGATTTTACAGATTTTATATCGTCTTATTAATGCTATTTATTTTTATTTCTCAACCAAATTAGCACGATTTACACAAACATAAAAGAAGGAAATAACGAATATACGTAGGTATGTACCTACTATGTAGTGAAGTATTTCACACGTTTCAATGTATTTATAGGAGTGACCTAATGTGATACTGATGAGTTACGAGAGGTAAATAAGTAAATACAACATACTTACATTATTGATAATATTGATGCAACTTAAAATTTATTTCAAGATTTAGATAGATGATAGATGAATACTTTATTGCACACATGAGAAACTACAAAGAGTATAACATCTAAAAACTAAAACAATAAAATAATATCTAAAAACTACACATGCAAAGGCGGCCTTATTGCTTACAGAGCAATCTCCACCAGGCAACCATTAATTAAGCAGATTTGTATATATTGCATGTTACATAGGTAACACGCGTTCATATTTGAGATTACAATCTCGAAGAATAATGGTTCTTGAGAAGAAATGTATTTGTTTGAGTTCATAATCAATAAAATTGATATTATTCATTTTATAATAAAATTATATTGTCAATACCATATAATTCGTAATGATATACCTATTCAAGGATAATAAATGCCGTAAAGGAAGGCAATAATTATGATATTGATCAGCTAGCTTACTTTATTGGCATCAGTTTTATAGGAAGTACAATACTACAAACCTCATTTTGTTATATTCAGATAAAATAATTTGAAGCATTTGTTAAGTGCACTTGGCTGTTCCTAATACTATACATACATACCTACTATATATGCATACGAAGCGTATCCTACTACACCTGAGGTGATTAAAGTTGATTTGTCCACACCACCGTAATTTTCCCTTGAAACTCACAAATAGTTACGAGTAGCCAGACTTGATTTTAAAACGACATTGTTATTACTTATACTAAGATCAAATACATTTAAACCATTTGATGTCTTTATAAAATAAATTCTGTAACTACTAACTATACCTACCTTAACTTAAAATTCAGAATAATTAACCCTTTTTAAATAGAATTTCACGAATGTCCTAATAAGAAAACTCAGTTAACATTAAATAATAACTAGATTTAATGCTTGCTTGCCAAATGCCAAATCACGCTTTATAATATTAATCCCCAAACATTTTTGGACAAAATATGGCACCACCTTTTACCATAAGTAAGTAGCTAACCTAGTTACAAACAATATATATACTAAATCATTATGATGCACCCGACTGTCTGCTTAGATGTTCTGAATTCCGTGACCCTCATCAAATAAACTTAGATGACAAAAAGTAGTATCTTTTTGCTCAAGTTTTTTTTGTGACTTTTTCTAACAAAACTATGCTGCCTTGCGAGTTGCGACTGTGTTACAGTACTATACCAAAACCAATTAGATGCGATAGGTAGTTACATAATGATAAGTAATTTACCTTCACTACTCTAGCGGCACGCTATGATGGCCGGTTTGACACATTACAATAGTGATGTGGAATGTCAATTTATTCTCGAACAAAAAACAATTAAGTTTTGTTTTTGTACCTGATTAAATAGGTTTAATAAAACAAAAATGTATATGTTTATTTAATTTATTTGAACGAACTGAATATTTGAACGAAAATGAATATACATACTTTATATGCACACAAGAAACATATGAATACAAAAGATACCAAAAAAGGTGCCACAAAAGGCCATAATTAATCAGATTCGTCCATACTACTATTTTCACTGTCGTCACTGCTATCATCACATACATTAATAATTATATGTTCGTTTTCTATAATATTATCTATTTTCACATCTCTTTCATAATCTTCCCTTATTAATTTAACAGTTCTATTCACAACCTTTTCCCAGTCTCCTTTAGTCACATGTTCACAAGCTTCTTCTAATAATTTTAGCATTTTTTTTGTGGTAAATGGGGGTTCTGTATTGTGTCTTGCAGCATATCCCTTAATTTGAGCCCACACCAACTCAATCGCATTATACTCACAATGGTAAGGCGGTAACCGTATAACTCTGTGCCCATGTTCTAATGCTATTTCGTCAATGACGTATCGGATCTTGGTTGGTTTGTTTTCTTTTAAAAGACGTACTAATTCCGCTTTTAACATATTCATGTTTGCATCTACGCCATTTTTACGAAGCCATGCGACGATATCAGCTTTCTTTTGGGATTGGGCAGGTGGCTTGTCAATTTGCATCGAGTGGTATGGGGCGTTGTCCATAATTATAATAGATGGTTCAGGGAGGCTACACAACATTGAGGTAAACCATTCAGTAAACTTTTCTCCATTCATGTCTTCATGATAGTCTCCAGTGGTTTTTGACGCAAAAGCCATGAGAGAACCTTCGACAAACCCGTTGATGGTTCCGGCGTGACAAATTATAAGTCGCGATCCTTTTCCTACAGGAACTTTGGAAGTAGATGCTGCTGTGTCATCGTTCCAAGAACGGCCTACAGTATGGTTAGCATTAAGCCATGTTTCATCCAAGAACACAACATTTTGCCAATTTTTGATTTCTTTCACTTGCCGTAAAAAAGTATACCTTGCCATCGCTATATCAAATCTTTCCATCAATATTTTGCGTTTGTTACATTTTTTGTATCGAAATCCAATGGTCTTCAAAATCTTCGTTAAAGAACTTTCCCCACCGAAGAATAATCCAGCTTCCTTCAGTGAATGCACCAACTTTTTTCTTGTTGGATACTCCTTCTGTAAATAGTAGCCGTAAACATGTCTTCGGATAGCATCGGCATCAAAGCTATCGATGCCTACGACTGGTTTTGCTCGTTTTCTCTTTTTTGGTGTGTGAAGTTTATTTTCTTCTGTGCCAGTCTCGCCATATTTTTTTTTAGTTATCCGTCTAACAGTTCGTTGTCCAATATTAAGCGCGTCAGCTACGCGTTCAACCACTGACGTTATAGGTAAAATTGGCCCTCCATTTTGAGCTTCACGATCGAAATAGTTACGAAGGCGTATTACGAACTCACGTGTCTGACTATTTAGAACAGTTCTCTGCGTACGTTCGGTCATATCGACGAAATCCACAACAAAGGGCTTGAACAGAGTCCAAATTAACGAGCAAGGGTCAACAGTAATGCAGTATCAATATTTGAAATCCAAAGCCAGGTCAAAACTATATCACAATCGCATTGCACTGACAGTTTATACTTTTCGAAGAAACGTCAATTCGAAACTGCTTTGTTTTGCATTGAGCATTGACGCGAGTTTGCCGGAGGTAGTAGTTGTGCTAGCCAGCGATCCTATGTGACGATCGTATTAGATTCCATTTTTAAAAATTTATTGATATTTTTTTGCGATTTCAGAGGTTTGTCCACATAGTGAAAATTGTTCATATTCACAAGTACATTCACCCCTTAAATGGTGCAAACTGATTTTTCTACACTTGTATACATTTAAGAAATCAATTTAATAAATAAATTTTGAGTCCTAAACCTAAAACTACATTCGATAAAATTTATGAATCTCTGCACATCACTATCGTCAATAAAGTAATACAATTATTTCCTTCAAAGTCGTTATCAATTAATACGGAACTTCATGAGCGGACAAACGTCAAACCGGCCATCATAGCGTGCCGCTAGTTTAAGTACTTATAAGTCTTACATTTAGGCAAATCTTAAACTGTACCATTACTGATAAGTTCTATCGCGGTCAAGAGCAAGAACGTAATCACCTTTTTTTCTACCTACATATTAAGTACTTACCTTCTTTTATTTTAAATTTAATGTTGAATTGGGAAACCTTCCCCTTTATTACAAGCGGTCGAAATTATGGAAAGCATAAACACGAATGAAATTATGGATTACTCATTCACTTGAATGAGTAATCCATTAAGTATTTCGTTCATATCCTTAACCAGACAATTTTTAAACCCGCATATTATACTTAATAATATGCAAAACATATTTATTATGAAAATTGATGGGGTGACCATGGTCCCGCATTAAAGACATTAAAGTTGAAAAAAATATTTCGATAATAAGATTAACTATTTAATCATCATCTAGAAAATGATGAGTAGATTCCAAAAATATATAACACTATAGTTCAATATCCAGTGATTCACAAACAAATATCATTTAATAAAAATGTGAATAAGTTTCCAAATGCTATATATGCAAATCGCTTCATAACGAGGTAAACTCCGAAAATAATATGTCAGGCTGACAGCCTTTGTCATTTCCAAAACGTAATGAGCTACATGCAGTAATATTTTATGATATTATCCAGTTTAAATTTCTTTTTTAAAGATAGCTCTGTTAGCTACCGACTTATCTAACGAAATTTGACAATTTCTGTGACTGAAATGCTGCAAAGTTATTAAAGAGTAGTTGACTAGCGACTAGAACAATGACACTAATATAAAAGAGGAAGATTTTAACATGACATATGATAAAATTAGGCTTAAGCCCAAATATCCGTGACTAGGAAAAGGAACAATTACATAGAATCCTGATTCCTGATCTGTAATGAAACACTTGACCCAGACCAAGGTCTTCACGTGGTCGTACAGCCCGAGATGTCCAATGTCCATGCACTACTTATTTGTATCCTTATTTATAAATAGAGAAACTTGAAAACCACATATACTAATATCTTGCTAAATTTAATGGAGTCTTTTATGACTATCGATAAGCCAAATGATTCAATAAACGATCTATAATACTTACTTAACGTTAATAAAATATTAAATTTAACTGTAACGCATGCGATAATATTTAGGCTGTAATAATTAGTGCTTCTAAAACTTGGAGTATGTTTAATTTAAACTAGCGGATGCTCGCAACTTCGTTCGCGTGGTAAAATCCTTCTTCCTCCTTAATTTTCCGGGATAAAAGTAGCCTATGCCAATCTCCAGGTCCTCAACTACCCGTGCAAAATACGCGTTGCTCTGTTGCGACGTGATTGAAGGACTAACTCTTCTATTGCACCCCCTTGGGGGTTGAATTTTCAAAAACTGTGGAACACATATTTCTTTATTTTTAACCGGTAGCTCACATACCATGTTTCATGGCTATATCTTGAGAAATGAAGGACTTTCATACAAACTTCCAACCCCTGTTTTACCCCTTCGGGGATGGAATTTTAAGAAACTGTGACACACGTACTTCTTTATTTTTTACCGAAAGCCAAAATACCAAGTTTCGTTGAAATAACTTGTAAAATATTTTGAGAAATAAAGGCCTTTCATACGATCTTTCATCCCCTATTTCACCCCATTGGATGTCTATTTTTCAAAAACTGTGAAACTGTATTTCTTTACTTTCAACTGGTAGTTCGTATACCAAGTTTCATGGATATATAACTTGAGAAATTACGGACTTTCATACAAACTTTCACCCCCTTAAGTGAGCGCCTACGTCATAAAAGGAACCTACTGTCAAAATTTCAAGTTTCTTACCCCAGTGGTTTAGGCTGTGCGTTGATAATCATAAATGAAATGAGATAAGATGAGATTGAATTTCTTGATTGAACGTTCTAAAAGAATTATTAAGTAACAACAACAAGTGTAGTTTTAACAATGCTACCAGGTCATCACAAAGATTTGCAAGGTTAACGAAGAATTTATAAAGTATAAAAACTGGTTGTCTCAAATAAATTAAAGGTATCGAATATTTGCTTAGTATTGTTATTAAAAATGTCCTTTATATACCCATGAATGATCAATAATCGGTTATCACTAATCATAGATAGTCAATAAAATCATACACAGAGGTAATCAATTATAACATAGTACAAATTACAATATGACTAACTACATCGTTAGTTAAACATATTGTAATAACAATAAACCCCAGAGTCAGCGTCTGTAATGACAAAACATAAACAGTGCGACAAGAAATGGGAGCAATACTTGTTAATATTAAACAGCATGACATCAATAGTGTTTGTATTAGTACTTTCATTGCTGCAGGCTCTTAAGCCGGCAATGGTGATCTACAGATACTCAAGGTGAAAGGCGTAATTGAACTTGGCTGCGGCTGAGGAGTCGTAAAAAGATACAAACCGGCCTTCTTAAATTCCTCTTAAGAATATTTCAGAGAAATTCGTATATGTACACACTACACTAGGATTTACTTATTAATCAATAAATTTACAAAAATAACATTTACCTTCTAGGAAGTCGACCTAGAGGTCCTAAATGCTTCATTGACCTGAGTGATTTAAACATATTTTCTCCCAAAGTATTTAGATTGTAGTTAGGAACTATATTTTCCCAAACAGGATAGCTTTCGATTATTATCGGTAGCAGGTTTGCGTTTTGATCACTATGAGCCGATAGCATGTGATTTTGCCTTGCATTTAAACCTGTAAGAGGTGTGGCAGCTATACAGAACTAAACACCTAATTGGCTTTTACCCAGCATGGTGCTGGAACGCTTAACGTACTGAATCATCTGATGTACTGCCTTGCTAGTTTCTATTTAAGCCGCATAACAATCTTAAAATTTCTATTTTACGCGTTGATGTTATTAAGATGAAATTTTGTTGCAGTTGCACATGCTTCCTTAGTTATATGTTTCCTTTCTCCAAATATAACTATTCACCTACAGTTTCTTACTTTCTCTGAAAAACTCCTTTCTTTTTCTTTCCTTCAATTAAACACGAACTTAAATTTAAACGAAGTGCTATAAAGATATTAATATTTTAATTTAAGTTAAAGTTAATAAACTTCAAGTGTACAAGGAACTTTCTTATCGTATAGGGGTTCAATCACTTTGTGTTCAGAAGTTATGTTTAACCATTAATTTTAAAACCATAAACTATATTGCTTTTACATAGTTGCATAGAGTATAATATCCGATCTTTTCCTTCCTTAATTCAACCTTCTGTCAATGTTATCATCAGATTTTTTATCTATGTGAATTCAGTATCTTTAACGCTCTTAGATAATAATGGGCGTATTACTTACTTAACGTAATTTTGAAATAGTTTGAGACAAAACCGTATTTCACTTTGCGATCCATCTTGCAAAATATCATAGCAGTTATACTTCAAAACGTGATGACGTTTTGTAAACTTCAACGTATGTGCTGTTTAAATTTAATTAAAGATAATATATGTAAGAAGTGCTTGAAATGTAAAAAAATATCTTATGAAAAATGGTGAGCAGTTGGGTACTTTGAAAGTGATCAAACCGACTCGAATATCGTAAACGCTTCATGGGCGTAAGGTGTTCCGTTACATAAATACGTCATTGATCTCTTTTAATCCGGCTGTAAAATGCATTTGGTTAAATTTATTTAATTCGCGTATCCATGTACAGTTTACAGACGAAGTCGCTGATGCAGCCATGCTAAATCCGATTTTTGTTCTTGATTAATTAAAAGGGACTTATGATTTCGCATAATAAATGCGAAAGTTTGGATGGATCGACGGATGTTTGTTACTCAATGACGCCTGAACGGCTGAACGGATCTGGATGTAATTTGGCACAGAGATAGATTATAGTCTGGAATAACACATAACTAGGCTACTTTTTATCCCGGATAATTAAAAAGTTCCCGCGGGAACCAAAAGACCTCAAGACCATCTAGTGACCTCAAGCTAGTGATTTCATATATGAAAACGTGAAATAATTACGTAATGGATTTCAAAACTTTGTGAATTCATTGAAAATAGTTTCTGAGATGACATAAGTTTGTAATAACTACATAAGTAATTGAACATTTTTACACAAAGTATAGAGTAAAGATTATGTAAAGAATATGTTGTATTGGATTTAAAGGTCGTTCATGAAACCGTGTAACCTACGTCCTACAACACAGACGTTGTATTCAATTCACCGTGTCAAATTTTCTATTCGTCGATCTGTGCGTACATAGATTATTCTGCGTGTTTATCCCGTTAAGAACCGGTCTGTGTCGTGAATGCTTGGCGTGCCTTGCATCAGTTGCCATTAATTTGGTCCCTATACCTTCCTTATGCCATATTAGTATGATATTATATTAGGAAAAATCTAACAGCAATTACGTATCTCTGTAAAATATCTCATGTCGCGGTTTTCTTAAAATTTTACCGGATCCTTTTCTGGTAACAGACACCTTTCTACTTTTAAAATACTTACCAGCTAATAATTCGTTTTTATTTTTTTTATTTACACCATCATTTTTTTCTCTTTATATGGCCTTTTTAGCTTTACCAGGTAAATAATGGTAGACTCCATTTCTTTACTTTGCGTAAACTTTAAGAAAATGCGATCCTAAGTATTTAGATTACGATAAGCTTTTTAAGTTGAACCATAATTATTAATAATGCGTGTATATAAGTGCTGATTGTTAAATAGGATGTTTAATAAATTTGTACTTTATTAAGTGCATTTAAATTTTTTCTTAATTTTTTATATTGTTAAGTTTGGATGAAAGATAAAACTGATTTCACTTTCTTCTTGGTTCTTACAACTTGCATGTCTTCGTACTTACAAAATTTAGCTTTATCTGTAATGATGATGCTTATTAATTAACTGTTTTCTTGACTCAAGGGCTATTTAATATTTATTATTTGAATCCAAATGTTTATTATTAATTTGTTATAAATAGGTAAAGTTTGTGAGTTTGTGACGTTGTAGGGGGTAATCTCTGGATCTACCGAACCGAGAAAGCTACATTATTTGTGAGTGTCATAGGCTATATATTAACACGAAAAATTAGGGAGTTCCCGTGGGAATTAAAAAAAATCATATCACGCAGACGGTCGCGGGTATCTGCTCGTTACTAAAAAAGAAACGCTCCAAGAACATAAAATTAGCTGTCATAATAACCATGAATGTCTTTTTAGCACAAATATTTTGATGCATTGATGATTATATTTTTATCTTAAGTAGGTAATTATGAAATATGTGAAACGAAACGTACTCAATTGATTTACGAATTAGGTAAGTAATTATCCAAAACAGAAGTTACGAGAAAAAATGTTTCATATTATCATTAACACATTGTTTGATAAGTTCAGCTAAATATTGGAGGGCATTATTAAGAGATATAACGGTAACTCCAGTCAATGGTCAAATAAATAGGATTACGGTTCATACACCCGAGTTTCTTCGTCTTGGACTACAATAGCCCATCTGTCTTGAGAAATTAAAATCTTTCGCACGATATTTTCTATATTGTCTTAAACTGTAACAAATTAGGCAAGCTGCTTTAAATTGACTCTTATGGTAATGAATTAAAAGGTTAAATTTGTCTCTGGCTTATAAAGTCTTATTACTACATCTGTTCTTAATCACTGTAGTTATATTTTACGTTTCCAACCGTTAAAATAGCTGTGTTTCTTAATTTACATTTTAAACTTTTCTTACCTATTTGTGGAGTGTGGATAATCTGCATTAATCATAAGCTTGTCAAGAGAGAAGCATTAGTAGGGAAATGTTAATTTATTTTTATTCAAATCAGTCGGAAATTCCTCTGGTAAGTTATGTTTGAATTCTCGATAGAACCAGGAGTTAAGAAACCTGAATAAACAAGTGAATCTGCTTCATATAGGTCAGATGTCAGATACTCAAACATAAGAAATGTCAATATTACACAAAGCGTTACGGAATGATAACTTTGATTGAGCTTGAAAAAAGGTGTATGCTAAAGTACAAGAAAGAAAATAATAACTAGTCATAAACATAATTGGAGTTAATTATCTTCAGTTCTAAATCCAACATCAATCTATCTACTCCTATTGAGAAAATCTATCCTATCAATGGTAAGCTCAATAGAGACTATTATATAGATATCAATAATTTTATAACGCAAGCTAATATAAAATATCAAATTACGATATAGGTATGTATATTACTTTTATTTTACAATGAATTGGTCAAATACTGCAGAGTGTTTTTGTCTGTCACGTGAGAAATCGCTGGGAAGAGGTCATTGAACTGAGCTACAATCGTAGATCTTCGATCGGAATCTGTTTAAAATGTTCAATGTCAATATGAAGCATCGTTACTTTTTTTTTAAACCGTGAGTAGCTTAAAATTTACTTAGAATTTCGCCGTTAGCTTAGCTTTAGACGTAGACAGTTGCCCGGTCATTAGATTAGTAGAGTATGAAATAAGCTCGACTGTCGACACCAAACATTATATCGATAATAATTAAGTATATACATTTTAACACGTGTCAGAGAGCAGTTGTTGTGCAAAAATTAAAAATCTTTATTATACAACTAAGTTTTTTAAAAATGTTAATTATACAAGTATTAGAAAATTGAGTTCAATAATTCCTATTTCTATTTAAATACATCAATTCCGCTTACTTTATTCGCTGAAAGATCAAGACACGCGGAAGCGTGTCCAGCCAAAGTTCAAAAAAACTGGCGAGCAGCACCGTGTGTAATATTACACGAACCATTTGGAGCCACTTTTGACCCCCTCATAACTCAAAAACTATTTCACATAAACATGTCAAATTTGGCGCATATATTGAGACCCGTGAGATACATATGTGCTCCAAATTTCATAAGCACACCTCAAATGGTTATTTAGATATAAACGTACAAAAATCGTCATTTTTATGATCAAAGGATAGATCAAAACTCTGACACGAGGCATGCTACCATTGCTTAAAGCCGTATTATTTTAATATTGTTGACGTTTATGTTGTAGTGTTATAATCATTATTTTAAGGACGTCAAAGTACGTGACATTCAACCGTTAGTAAATGATATTTTAAGTTGTTATAAAATATTATATGTTGTTATAAATAAATTTCAGGACTGACCATTGAACTTGGCACCCATTTAGATCTCACTTCTTTTGTCGCTGAAGTCAACAACCAAGGCATATATATCACAATTTTGAATTTGGCTCTCATTTCACATTTATGTTTTTGATGGGATATATAAATTGCAGGACTGACCATTGAACTTGGCACCCATTTAGATCTCACTCCTTTTGTCGCTGAAGTCAACAACCAAGGCATATATATCACAATTTTGAACTTGGCTCTCATTTTACATTTATGTTTTTGATGGGATTATCCTTATACCATAGTTCGAATATAGAGGAATATTGAGGAAATTCTGGAACAGCGCATTAGTTCATTCATGTTTAACTATACGGCTCTGATGTTTGCAGAACATTAACCAGTGGGTCAGCTAACTTATTATAGTTACAACAATATTAAAACTATGTGCCACTGTTTGAGGAATAATACTAGTAACACTGTCGTAAAAATAATGAAGTTGTTTGAAGATACAGTTGTCAGTGTGCCTCAATGAGACCTTGACTAATAAAATAAATAATAACCAATAAAAAATTTACAAGCCAAAATGTAGGGGAGAGGGTCTCCTCAACATCAATGTTAATATCGAGTTTTCAATAATAAAAGAACTAAACTCAGAATGCTTTTTGCGAATGACTAACTATTCGGACGTTCAAAATCAGCCAAGGTCATGCGACCTTCGTCCAAAAAAATATAATCACGTTCGTGGGAATGACCATACAATGGTACCATGAGTGGTCTCTTTGTAAGCGTCAAAATGTAAGAATGCACGTAAAGCGTAGTCCGAAGTTATATTTTAGAATATTTAATAATATTATTTAATAATGTATGTTAAAAGAAAATAAATCCCTGTAAACTTAGAATTAAAAAAATAAATTATTTAAGGAATATTTAACTTCCCGTTCGTCCGTTGAGTTATGATGACTGATTAAATAAAAACAAAAGCGCATGCATTGAACTGCTTATAGAACGAGATAAAATAAGTAACTTGATTAGTTAAATTCTACTGATTTGTTCCTGTCATTTGTTATTATAATTCATAACTAAGACCTATCTGATATAAATTAGATTTGATTGAAAACGCTATTCGCTTCGTTCCGCCTATGCAGACGTTTACACGCAGTACCAACAAGTCGCTTCTTAAGGTCAAACTGGTAGATGGTAGGTGTTGTCTGGCTCTCGTTGCATTGTTTGGTTGTCGAAATTGGCGTTTTTAATACACTTTAGATCCGTCAGTTCCCATGTTATAAGTCATAATTACTCTAATAGTATAACCGGCAATATCCTATCTACACATATATTAATTTTAATTAACTTCTTTAAACTTTGAATTGTTTTAAATAATTATTCCGTGTTTTTAAAAATTCAAACTACAGATATTGAAATCATAATATGTAATATGTAAACCATTTAGGTATTGCACGTTAAGCTTGCAAGTTGCAAGTACTTCTTCTTTTAAGTCAAGTGTAAGTTAGTATAGTAAACGAAATTGAAAACAACGGTCACCGAAATTGCGACCAATTTTTCAATCAGCGATTATTGTTTGACCGGCAATTTTCTAACAAATTGATCAATTCATCTCAAGTCTCAACGGTTTTTAGATACTTTACTAAAACAACCTGATATAGAATATCATCTGAAATATTTGTATTTGTAATGAAATCTATTCTTCATTAATTTTATTGAAATAGTCCTGCTCTCGTTTGAGATTGTAAACAAAACTTTCCAAATAGCTACCACCACCACTACAGTCCATTAACGTCCCACTGCTGGGCACAGGCCTCCACTCTCTTAGAAGAGAGGGAATAAGAGCTTAGATCCACCACGCTGCTCCAATGCGGGTTGGCGGGCTTTAACGATTCTTCTCATATTAGTGATAATAACCGAGACCGACGGCTTAACGTGCTCTCCGAGGCACGGGGGTGAAACACCGCCAACTTCTTAACTCCGGGCTAGTACTGAGAATTTCTAGTCAGAAAAACCCAATACTCAATTCTGGCCGGACCCGGGACTCGAACCCGGGATCTCGTCGGCCACAGTCGAACATGCGAACCACTAGGCCAACGAGGCAGTATCTGGCCCTTATTAATAAATTTGAATTGTAATTTGGACTCATTTACATTTTACTTAATTGGCTATTAAAGATAATCTTCAATTAGTTATGATAAGTTAATGGAAATATATTGTACGTGTGCAAGTAGTTGTACTTAATTACGTATTTATTGATAAATGTTGTCAATAAAGACTCCTTAACCTTGCTCATGAAGTTAGCAATGAATAGTCATCCAGCTTGATTGTGAAAAGGTCTTTAACCATAAGCAGGTGACCCACCGGTCTGGTTCTAAGTAACACTTTAATAATTTGGGTTCAAATTTCGTAAAACTTACAAATCAATACCAATATTTTAAATCGTTCATACCAATATTTTATGTTTACTTCAAAGTTATAAAATCCTCGTCTTCGTGTGTCCTTGAATCGTGTCGCATTCGGACGCATTTATTTTAGGCTTACTAAGTGGAACAAACCTTATACAGGTAGTTTAGAACTCGTATGGCAGGTTCCATTTTTATCATGTGTTTTGTATTATTTCTTTATATCATTTGGAATACGATGGTATGCGAAAATTTTGTTTTGTATTTGCTTCAGAGTTTATAGATTTTGATGGTTTCTTTTAAAATCACGATAATCATACATTCCATACCATAAGACATTTACTTAGTGTTGTCGTTATTCATAAGGCTATGAATAAAACCCCAAGTTCTTTTAGTCATAATAATAAAATATTTGCATCATTCGCGGTATATATATAACTGGATAATTACATTACGGGTATTACAGTCGATGAAATATCCTAAATTAAATGCGTGACCTTTAAAATGTCATATTCATCACTCACTCATGCCTCCGAAAACGTTAAAAAGAACACCTATGGCGTAGTCTCAATAAACCTATAAAATAAGCTGTCAATTCTGATGTAAACAGTGTTTTGTCCCTATAGGTTTCCATAGTTTCGTTATTTACACAAGTGTATACGAAACCTCATGTGAAAACCCAGAGACAATTGGATGAGTCAGTTGTTAAAGTAGACCGATACGAAAAACGAATTTAAAATATAATATTAAACATACAAAATTTAATAGAAAGTAACCGAACATTCCATACATAACTAACGCTTAACCAATAACGTTGCCATAATAACAATTAACAAGCTTTTGTAATTATAAATGAAACAGAAAAGGAGTTGTGAGTAATCGCTATGAATAAGTGAAAAAAACAAAATTGTGTCAAGAGCAAAAAGTGTGTGTCAAGGAGTCTCAGCAACTTTCCTTTTGTGGAACCAACTGGATGACATCGGTTTCAATAAAGCTGTGGTGGATCGTTTAAAACTGACCTCGGTAGTTCTCGGGCCCATTGTGGAGGGATTTTGGCGGATTCCTTCATAATAACTCGCGAGTGCACCGCGACACGACGAGACGATAGGGAGACTCGAATTTAAAGTAACCGCTGACCCCTTCGGAACTTAAAAGGCCTCAGTTTAAAAAAAAACAACGCGATAAAAAGTGTTCAAACTAATTGGTGCTATGAAGTGAGTGCTTCAATATGTCGACACAATCGTATTACAAGGAGCGCCTCGGGTTCGACCCGCAAGAGGCGATGCAGGATGGTGTCAATGGCGGCACCTACTACGAGGGACCTCATCAGCCGAAACGACATCGTGGGGAACCCCACCAAAAGGATAGCCACGACCAAGTGTATGAGGAGAATTTGACCAAATTTAAAGGTACAACTTGTTGGGACTTCTTTATTCAACAGTCAGGTTCGTGGTGACGGAATATAGAGTATGCGTGTTTGTGTCTTGTTTGATTGTTTTTTTAAACACGCTGTTTATGTTTTCATGCACTGATTTAATATTGTTTCAGTTTGTTTTCGTTTGAAATAACGAATGTATTAACTGACACGTATTTGCGTTAACATTGCTGATGAGGTTTTTGACACAACTAATCGGATTTTAGGCCGGTTGAAAAAAATACCTTACTCGGCTTAAAATATATTTAATTAGTTTTGCGTGTGACGACCGACTTTGTGATTTATATGCCTACATGATTTTATAGTGGATGCTTGGATTAAAAAAAAAAAATAATAATTTACTTTGAGTGTGGCTCTACTTTATAAAGGAATCTAAAATAATCAAACCGGTCTATAGAATTTTGATAGACGAGTAGATATTTTTTAAAGGTTTTGGAAATTCCATAGTATCCCTGTTTTCTGAGCTACTTATGTTATAACATCCGCCTACGAATGTTACCGTGTTGTATCGTTGTTGCTTATATTTGAAAACTAGCTAATTACCGCGACTTCGTCCGCGTGGATTGAGGTTTTTCGGTTCCCGCGGGAATTCTTTAATTTTCCGGGATAAAAAGTAGCCTATGTGTTATTCCAGACTATAATCAATCTCAGTGCCAAATTTTATCCAGATCCGTTCAGCCGTTGGGGCGTGATTGAGTAACAAACATCCATCCATCCATCCATACATTCATACATCCATCCATCCAAACTTTCGCATTTATTATATTAGCACTTATAAATTGCAAAATTTACAGATTGGTCGGTTTTCCTAACGAATTTTTGCATGTATTCAATTTTTCCCTTGAAAAGAAAACATCAGTATTCATTTGGTATTATTTAAACAGCGGAATCTAATCACATACTGTGAAAGTTTCCGATAAGAACACCTATAATATAGATAAGTTGACAGATAGGTAGATACTACGTTTTGTTGTTGGTGATAACGAAGATAGTTTTTTTGTTCGGCTACTTCCGTGTAAAAGAGGTTCAATGACTTTGTTACTTTTATTAGAGCTAGCACATGTGATGGATATAGAGCTTTGTAAAAGTCCAATAATATACAGTGTATCCAATATAGTGTATGAGAGACTTTCAAGTCCAAAAAGTCAATTTCAATAAGTTATTAAAATGTTGATAAGTATAAAATTATTATTTCTATGCCAACGACACACGCAGATAATAGGACTGAGGACATTATGTTGTAGCTTTTAAGATAGCATTAGTAAAATGGCGTAAAAACATTGCGCATGTAACAGTAAAACAATACATCCATACTAATATTATATAAGCGAAAGTGTCTGTTTGTCTGTCTGCTACGCTTTCACGGCCCACCTGTTCAACCGATTTTCATGAAATTAGGTACAGGGATAGATTGTGTCGCGGGCATCGTCTAGTACATAATATTTTTATTACGGTTTTATTATAACATTGGTAGACAAGTAATCTGTAAAACTTTTAAGTATGTGCTAGGTTTAAATTTTAAGTAAATAAGTAAGTGACAGATGCAAGATCGACAAGAGACAGACAAAAGTTGCATCGGCGCCTTCAGTACCAATTGTGTTAGATTGCGCTAATCAACCGATCCGTTGCGGGTCAACCGATCAACGATTGAGGTCGAACGTTGAGTATACGCTTAATTGATTAATATATCACTATCATAATATAACCGCAGGCCTACAATTGGTCATACTAAAGTCGCTGCTAAAGTGTAATATTGTGTATTCTGCAGTGCTCTACCTTGTAGTTGTTTGTCCAGTAACGTATCTTTATGTCTGATTTATTATTATGACTGCCTCGTTGGTCTAGCGGTTAGCGTAGTCGACTGCGGATCACGAGGTCCAGGGTTCGATTCCCGGTCGGGCATAAAAATTGTTAGGTATTGGGTTTTTCAATAATCATGAAATTCTCAGTGCCAGCCCGGAGTTGGAAGTTGGCGGTGTTTCACCCCCGTGCCTCGGAGAACACGTTAAGCTGTCGGTCCCGGTTATTATCACTAACATGATAATAGTCGTTAAAGCTCGCCAACCCGCATTGGAGCAGCGTGGTGGGTCTAAGCTCCTAATTCCCTCTCTCCTATGAGAGTGGAGGCTGTGCCCAGCAGTAGGACGTTAATAGGCTGTAGTGGTATCTTTATGTCTATATGTCATCGTAAGATTGTAAAAACCGTTAGAGTATAATCTAACTCGCGAAATTGTAAACTGTCGAAAGATTGTGAACCGTTTAATGTTCTGAGTGTCAATTTTTGAAATATTCATTGATTTTACGTTTTCTTGTCTGTTTCTGGCACTTGGGTTCTATCAGGTTAATATACCTAACAGATTACAATCTACCGAAAAATAATGCGTTAAATTGTAATCTTTCGACATTTTGCAATTTCACGAGTTGGATTATAATCTAACGGTTTTTACAATCTTACGGTGACATATATATAAAAATCAATTGCTGTTCGTTTGTCTCGCTAAAACTCGAGAACGGCTTGGCCGATTTAGATGGAATTTTTTGTGTGTGTTTGAGTGGGTCCAGGGCTGGTTTATATTCATAATTGGACCAGGTAGGGGGCGCTGCATTCGGGTTCTAGGTTTCAGGGCAGGACAACGTCTGCCGGGCCCACTAGTTTCTTATATATATAAAGGTATAAGGCGCGCAAACGAGCAGGCGGGTTACCTGGTGTTAGTGATTACCGCCGCCCATGAACATTTGCAGCACCTGAGGAAGCGCCAATGCGTTGCCGGCTTTTGAGAAATTTGTTTAGAGCCCCATATTATAATCATGACTTATGGAGGGAACACAGAAGATGGAAGCTGGTTCCATAATATTTAGAAGAAATGCCTGAAATTAACAGGAACAATTTGTTTTTAGTTAAAACTAGTATCCCATGGTACTAAGCAAAAAGGAGCAGTTTCAAACATTTTCTGAGAAGTCGTAAAATAAATTAATGTGTATTAGTTTAAAGAAATGAGTGCCTGTATGAAAACGTTTCCGAGATTCAGATTATATATATAATTGCTCGTTTAAAGGTATTAGATTACTAAATGGTACCTACTTAGCTATGACTTGTGTAAGACAGTGTTTAATTCAGATTTTGGAGACTAAACAAGATATCGGAACGACCTTTATAGTATTTAGGGCTAGGTTAGGTGAAAGGAGTTCAGTCTAACATTGTTACTAGTTGTTGTCTGAAAATGTACAACTTTGTACAACATAAGTAGGAATTCCGAGGCTCAGAATTTGGCCCATACACTTGTTAATAATTGTAAGAATAATAATATGATAATAATTGTAAGAATTATAATGGAATAACATGCGCAAGACTTATTTTAATTAAATCATAGAAATCAAATCCTTTAACTAGATAATTTTATTATGGACCTACCACTTTTTACATTTTACCCTTGAAGAAAATTGACTAAGTGACAGCAATCAGCTTCGTCCGCGTGAATTAAGGTTTTTGTTAAGGGATAAAAAGTAGCCTATGTGTTATTTATACCAGAGTCTGTGCACAATTTCATCCAAATCCGTTCGGCCGTTGGGGCGTGATTAAACAAGTAACAAACATCCAAACTTTCGCATTTATAATATTATTAAGTTAAGTATTAAGTATAGATAAACGGTTTTGTACAAGAGGGCCCTAATTAATGTTTAAAGACTTTAATGCTTTATTACAATGTAGTGGATTTACTAGATACATTCGAGCGGGATCGTGATCAATAATTTACTGGCAGTTACGCACCATTTGCATACTTATGAATTCTGATGGTGATCAAATTATACTTATTTACGTTAGGCGTCACGATCAAAGAACTATCACCCTTAGTTGAGTTGTAATAAAAGCTTTTAGGCCCAGTTCCTCTAGGCTGTATGTACGACAAAACTAAAACAAGATAACTAACGTAATTTGAATTGAATTTTTTTTTCAATTGGGTCATTGTCGTTTTCTGTTGAATAATTCTTGTCACAGTAAAATTGGGGGTTTACTAAGCATTTACTTACGAATTACGCTCGAGGAATGCTAGCTGGCTATGCATGCCTTAGTTACAAGAGAGTAATTTGTACTTACGTAATTAGTTAGCAAAATAAATTGCATACAAAATCACAGAAGCTATTAGCAAATTTTTCTGTCTTTGATTTTTTGTATGTATTTCCTTAATACTGACTGACAAGGACGTACCTATACATATTCCGTCGTCTTTAGGTGGAATTACCAAATGTAACCCTCGCAAGAGTTTATTTCTTTAAACATTGTAACAATGACATCATCTTTTGAAACTAATATTGAGACTCGAGTTTACCACTCGTAAAAACGGGCCTAGTTAATATGGTAAATTTAAATAGCTGGCACCCATCATTCTTCGCGTCAAGTTGACAAGACGCGTCACAATAGCATATTTTCGCGCATATGTACGTTGACTTTGACAGTTCGTGTGGCGGTGTGTGAGCTGCGCATATATTTTGACGACCTCCGTGGCGCAGTGTGTAGCGCTGTTGTCTTAACGTGCGGAGGTCCTGGGTTCGATCCCCGGCAGGGTCAATTTGGGAATTTATAATTTCTGAATTTTCCCTGGTCTGGCCTGGTGGGCTTCGGCCGTGGCTAGTTACCACCCCACCGGCAAAGACCTGCCGCCAAGCGATTACGCGTTCCGTGTAGAAACCGAATAGGGGTATGGGTTTAATGTAACTGCCATGCCCCTAAAAGGTTAGCCCGCTACCATCTTAGACTGCATCATCACTTACCATCAGGTGAGATCGCAGTCAAGGGCTAACTTGTAGTGGATAAAAAAAGCACTAGCACCTCAGCTCAGAGATGACTATTTGATTCACGCTAACTCTATAGCTTTTGTGAGTGCCGTGTAACGATCGCAATCACTTCTAGTGGCTAACACTATTTCTCTATTGGCCAAATCTATTGTCGCAGCAAAAATACCATTGAAAGTACAACATTTAGGATTTAGGATTAAAACAATGATGCAGCTTTTACGGAATAGGGCTACGGGCTTACGGAATGGTTTATACTTTTTAGAATATCTTAATCGCTTGATCTTTAAACGTACAATAATGCCCTCTATCGACACGAATCAAATGATGGAACTTTAAACGTTACTACATGCAATGTCATTCATTAAAAGGTGTGCAATCAAGTGTGAACCCATTAACTGCATTTGAATGATCCATTCATCTCAATTAGAGTGGGAGGACTACACTTCCTAATAACTAGAAGTGGTCAGTAATTGTATCAAGAAGGATGCCGTGGATCTCCATCGTGGTTCCATTTATAGTGTATTCGTAGGTCTAAAAAAACATATCTACAATAATAAAAATAATTTATCAAAGTTTAATTTCGGCCACAAACTCTGTTGGGGATAAAAAACCAACTTCCTAACACCGGGGTTGTTCTGAGATGTGTAATAACAATATGGAGCCGTGATCTAAAGAAATCGAATGCCTCTGAAATTAGATTTGTGATCCCATCAGGCCTTTCTTAAATCAGAAATGTTTTATGAGCTCTTTTACATTGCATACTCATAAAACATTTTAACCCTTTGAAAATGCCTGCATTAACGCCTTCACAATCCTGTTGCAGAAATAAAGATCCATATAAAAGATGTTACGAGTAAATCGAAGATTACTGGCACGATTGTGTTAACAATCGGAATCAACTTCATAACGACATCATTGAACTTCATATGATTTGATTGAATTTTTTGCACGATAATCGATTGCGATTGACGTTTGTCAATTGAATGATATTGCGATATATATGTCACCGTAAGATTGTAAAAACCGTTAGATTATAATCTAACTCGCGAAATTCTAAACTGTCGAAAGATTGTAAACTGTTCAATGTTCTGAGTGTCAATTTTTGAAATATTCACTTTATTTACGTTTTCTTGTCTCTTTCTTGTAGGTTAGGTTAGGGTTCGACATAAATAATGATCCCATCAGGCCTTTCTTAAATCAGAAATGTTTTATGAGCTCGTTTATATTGCATACTCATAAAACACTTTAACCCTTTGAAAAGGCCTGCATTAACGCCTTCACAATTCTGTTGCAGAAATAAAGATCCATATAAAAGATGTTACGAGTAAATCGAAGATTGTGTTAACAATCGGAATCAACTTCATAACGACATCATTGAACTTCATATGATTTGATTGAATTTTTTGCACGATAATCGATTGCGATTGACGTTTGTCAATTGAATGATATTGCGATATATACGACGCGATCGTGTGAACTGGCGAAGCGTGATCGATTCAATAGCAATTGAGGCGTGCGTTGCACTCGCAAGTGCTCTGTTTATGCACTTGTTGGATCAATTGGGTACAGTCGGTCGCAAATTATTCAGGGAAGTGGTATCTTCAAGTAGAACTCTCAGTTCGATGGACGGTTTTATTTCAAATCTATATGGCTATTATAATACGTCATACATGTTTATTTCAAATCTATATGGCTATTATAATACCTGCCTCTTTGGTCTAGTGGTTAGCATGTTTGACTGCGGCCGACAAGGTCCCGGGTCGGGCCATAATTAAGTATCGGGTTTTTCGGATTAGAAATTCCCAGTTAGGCCCGGAGTTAGGAAGTTGGCGGTGTTTCACCCCCGCGCCTCGGAGAGCACGTTAAGCCGTCGGTCCCGGTTATTATCACTAACATGATAATAGTCGTTAAAGCCCGCCAACCCGCATTGGAGCAGCGTGGTGGGTCTAAGCTCTAATTCCCTCTCTCCTATGAGAGTGGAGGCCTGTGCCCAGCAGACGGACGTTAATGGGCTGTTGTGATTATAATACGTCTTAAATGGGCACTGCTTTGGGTGCGTTATTCTGTGTCACTACATAGATTTCTCAAATATTTTCCAGTCGCTGACCTTTTTAACTGTCGGTCTCTTTAAAATATTATCTCTTTGCACATAACTACATCACATAATTGCTGACAGCTATGTGCAAAGAGATAATATTTTAAAGAGACCGACAGTTAACAAGTGAAATTAATTTAACGAATTAAAAAATACGACTGCCCTACCATATTGTTTTTGGAGTTTACCTCCATAAGAAGCGATTTGCATTATAGCCTTTGGAATCTTATTCACATTTTTATTAAATGATATTTTTTTGTGAATCACTGGATATTGAACTATAGTGTTATATATTTTTGGAATGTACTCATCATTTTCTAGATGATGATGATTATATAGTTAATATTATTTTCAAAATTTTTTTCCAACTTTAGTCTTTAATGATGGACCATGGTCACCCCATCAATTTTTTAAAAATTTTACTAGCCTATGTCACCCGGAATAAACTAGGGATTCTAACAATACCTCATTTATCAAAATCGGTTCAGGCGTATAGAAGTTATGGTGGAATATACAAACTCACATACATACATACATACATACATACATACATACATGAACCCTGAAAACAATATACTCCTTTTTTCAGGCAGTCGTATAAAAAGGTCAGAGACTGAAAAATATTTGAGAAATCTATGTAGTGACACAGAATAACGCACCCAAAGCAGTGCACATTTAAGACGTATTATAATAGCCATATAGATTTGAAATAAAACCGTCTATCGAACTAAGAGATATGAACTTGAAGATACCAGTTCCCTGAATAATTTGCGACCGTGTGCGAACAAATGTGTTGTTACAGGACGTTTTGGGAAATAATGCAAACAAAATTGAGTAAGTCCTTTCTCCCCTTCATTGTTGATAATAAGCATTATCAGCACGTTTGTCATTTACACTTTATTTTTAAAAGAAAAAAGCTAATTAGTTTAAGGTTAAAATTGGAAGCGTAGCTGGAAGATGTTTGTCTAGATAAATTTGCACAAAGAACCGAAAACATATTCCGCGTTCCACTGTACCAACCACTGGCGCCAAAGTGGGCTTGTTTGAGTACATTGCCCGTTACTTACTTTAAAACATATCAAAGAGCCCTTTCAACTCGAGTATTGGGCAGGGAAGTCTGGACTTGTTTGTGCTAAATATTTTGATAATCTTAACCTAAATCTCCATCTTAAAAGCGCGTTAAAAATAGGACTATCCTGTATCACAGGAACTTTCACGTGGTTCGTGGTTAAAGGATAGCCCTATGTTTAAAAAGAGAATACTGATTAACATTTGCTATCATAGGTGTATTTTTGGCACTTTTTCTATGACTAGCTGATGACTGCGGCTTTAACCGCGTGGAAAAGTATTTTAATTCCCTCGGAAACTCCTTAATTTTCTGGGATAAAAATAGCCTATGTCACTCTTTAGGTCCTCAACTATGCCCATGCAAAAATAATATCTTTCCGTTGCTCTGTAGGGTCATGATTGAAGGACAAATTAACAAACTCCCATTCGCATTAATTATAATATTAAATACGATCTATATTGACAATTTATAAGGATTATTCTGCAGATAACTTGTTAGTAATTATATATTACGCCTAACGCAATGTATATGTCACCGTAAGATTGTAAAAACCGTTAGATTATAATCTAACTCGCGAAATTGCAAACTGTCGAAAGATTACAATTTAACGCATTATTTTTGGTAGATTGTAATCTTTTAGGTATATTAACCCGATGGAACCTAAGTGCCCGGCCTGCGGCCAGGCACTACCTGATTATTTATGTCGAACCCTAACCTAACCTACAAGAAACAGACAAAAAAACGTGAATACAATGAATATTTCAAAAATTGACACTGAGAACATTGAACGGTTCACAATCTATCGACAGTTTACAATTTCGCGAGTTAGATTATAATCTAACGGTTTTTACATCCTTACGGTGACATATATAAAGCCTATTCTATTAGTTATAGAAATAACTTGACCATTCACACATTTCGTGACAGACTTACACGCAACTTGCTAATAGGTACCTACCTACGTCTACGCGTGTACGTTTCTAAAATAAAACAATATTATGCAGTGTGAATTAATATTTTTCTTTGTTTAAAAATTATTGTTGTTATTTGACATTTTAATTGTTAATTTATAAGGGCAAGGTATTAATTAGAAAATCATGTTGACTCTACTACCGGTTTTCACCAACATTGCCCTAACCTTAGTCCATAAGGTGACCGATGTAGCACTTAAACACTGTCGCCTATTGGTTTTAGTTATTCCCTATAATTTAGGCATTGTTGGTGAAAACGGGCAGAAATCTATTTAAAGTGTACCCATAAATTACCAATCATGCGCAGACTTGTTGAAAAGGTAACTAGCGAAAATCGCTAACGGGATTGCTGACATTCCTCCTCAAGTAATTTTCGCCCACTCCTTTAACGCAATGCCAACATAATAGTTTCATAATACTAGCCGTAGTTTTGCCACATAGTCCACAATTAGTTCTAACGTAGTCCTACTAATATTGATAGTTATGTGTAAGACAGTGGTTAGACTAATTATATCAATAAGATATGTTACGAGGAAGCATCTCTGAGTTATACATGCTTTTACGATGTTGAACGATCTCAAAAAACTTTGGCGTCTAATTAATAAGACGATGATACATTGTATTGGCGATAACACACTTCCTAGAGTAGACGAATACCTACTTCCGATCCACGAATAATTTGGCAACGACCTTAGACAGAAATAGTTAAACTATTAATAAGCTAGATCGGACCGCCATCGATCTAGTGAGGTTCGTTCACCTCTCAGTGCTCTGCAATTTGGTCGGGTAAACGGGAAAGTAGTATGTTGTATATTAAAATTGCCCATAAACAACTATTTGAATTACTTATAACACAATATAGACAATATCAGCTCTAAGTAATTACTTCATCTTCAATTTTACGACGTTATTGATCTCTTATACAAATCACTCTAAATAGGTGTTTTCTAGCTATGAATTGTAAAATTTATGAACAATATGCAGTTAAACTAGAAGTTTAATATATTTTTTTATTTATTTCAGATGAACGGGATGCGATACAGAAGAAAACGTTCACAAAATGGGTCAACAAACACCTTAAAAAGGTATAACCACCTCATTTCTTAAAAAAAATCTAAAACAATGACAACGTTTGCTTATGGTTTCATGAACTACTTCTTATAAAGTGACACCGATCAAGATCCCTTATTTCACGATGATGAGAAAAGGAAGTTATTCGAGGTTCCATAAGGGCATCTCTTAAGCCTGTATTAATAAACTGACATCAACTCAGAACACATTTTCAAGTATCGGTTAATCCATGCTTATGACCGGTCTTAGAACCTGTCCTTAGCTATTGTTGGTAAATTAATACGAGGCTCTAATCCTTTACACTTTATGCCAAGCGGTTATTAAGTAAGAGCTTTTTTTTATTATCTTGAACCAAAAACAAAGTTCAGTTCGGTATTAACATCGCCAATGACATCACGAATCTACATCACAGTTCTTTCAGACGTCATTGGGATTCTCCCATTTATAATAGAGCCAGGCTATTGCTCACGTCCGATAGATTGACGGCGGCGACATTAGATGTCAAACAAATGTATTGACGCCGTGACGGTCACCTCGTGAGTAGGCTATAAAACTGTGAGTGGAATAGTTATGAGCCAGTAACAGTATGGACATCAATACTCATGTATTTAAACGATTACAATTTAAACCAGCAAGGTCATTAAAATCCTGTCCGAAGCTCTCGAGATTCGTTAGCGCTTGTTGCCTTCAAGACAATTGTTTGTGTAAGATAGATTGTTAATATCTGCATAATATAATATTTTCAGTTCAGTTGTCGCGACACATAAATCGTTGTTAAATTTTCCAGTCCGACTCGGTGGCAATGATTTTAGTAGCAACTTCTACTCTTAAGACTTGACGTTAGCTTTTTAAGCTTTTTTTCTGTAGTGGCAAGTGGCGAATTTACTTAGAATTTTCTTTTTCATAACTACCATCATACTTGCTCTGTGCAGAACATAATATATGTCCGACTGGAGGATGCCCGCAATTTCGTTCGCATGGAATAAGATTTTTATAAAAATGCCTATGTCCTTCCTCGGTATCTATCTTTTCTCTGTACCAAATTTCATCAAAATCGGTTGTAAAAATGGGCCGTTAAAGCGTGGCAGACAAACATGAAGACAAACTTTCGCATTTATAATATTAATATGTCCAATATCTAATATACAATTCCTGCATCACAGTCCTGCCACCAATTTGTTCTCGTCAAACCGTCAATGCGTCACTGCAACACTGCTCGCTACGTCAATGTTTATTCTGTTTACAATAATTACCAATCAACTAAGTGCAAAGCAAATCTGTTTGCACAGGATTGCAAGTCTCAAAGGTGCAACGTACTATCGGGGCGAGTAAATAAAGGATGCCTTTGTCTTCCAATTGTAAATAATGCTGTAGTTATTCGGTTTATACTTTACGCGGTTTCTTGGTTGTTTTGTTGTTTTAAATGATTGTATTGTCTTAGTCTTGATATAAATTGATTCCTAAATTATTTATTGTTCTCGTCTTCAATGTTTTCATGTCAATATATTACCCTTGTTATAATTCCGGATTCGTTCCTTAAAAAATATTTTTATCTATTAAGTCATAAGTTTCCTGCCGTCCTTGCAGTCAGGTAAATATAAGGCTATTTTGAGATCAAAATCATGTCACACTGTTGTACTTTACTCAGGTACATTAGTTATTAAGTAGTCAATATTAACCTTATATTATCCTGTCTTAATTTTGCTCTTCAAACGCTTGGTTCACATAAGTATTTTTATTTCTTATACCGACTGCATATCAACAACTTTCTGAACCGTATGCTTATCATCTGTATTAATAAACAAAGATTGTATTTATTGATGATTCAAACAGTGGATCTTTGGTCAGTGAAAGTGGCACAAAGGATGTGCATGTGGTGTATCCGATATGGCGAGTTGGATTCCTTTTACGGTGGGTCCCGAGTATATCCACAGTTCTGCATATTCATAACATAGAATAAGAGTATAGGTACAAACTTACTTTATTCCCTTACAGAGGTTGAAGGATGAGCAATGCAAACTTGTTCATAATTAAAAATAGGTATAGTATACGTCATAATATATTTCAATGCAAATAATATTTCGACGATTGCCTACTAAACTAATAATAATCATGTCACTCCTATTTTATAAATATTATTTATTATTGTTATTTCTCTTTTCCAACTTCATCTCAACTTCTATAGTACTTTACCTAATACCATTTATAGAATTATTATTATATTTATAGAATTATTATAGAATAATTATACGTCGCAGACGACGACGAGTAAGAAAGAGTTAATACTTACTCGTCCTTTGTCCTTGCTATAATATTCCACTTTCTCAATGAATAGTTTCTCGATAATAATCGTTTCACAATGATTCGAGTTTTCTGCATGAGTAAGCCGGGTCAAATGTAACCAAAACATTGTGAGATGCATGAGCTGTGCGTCATACTTAAAGCCTGCTCATATCCTTTGTTATAGGAGCTTTACGTAAGACGTTGACGTTAGATTATGATGAAACATTGGAGACCCTCCACGTAGATAGAGCAACAGAATAGGTAAATTGGTTCAGCAACAAATGGTTAGAGCCATTTGTTGCATTAGAAAATGATTCGTACTTATTGCTGTTATTTTGCGATATTGGTGTGATAAATAATTATTGAACTGCTGAATTGATGATACCCACACTTAACTTTAACCTGTGAAAGAGGACATGTTAAAAATTTAAAACCAAAGGCTTAATCCCATCTGCCACGGTTGCAAATTCCAAAACCTCCTCTAATCCTCTAATCGCTAGATTAATGCAGTAGGTTATATACAGGGTTACAGGAAAAGTCGACCTAGATCCGTTAAGGGCGTGTAGTACACATCATTTCTGAATGATTTCACTATGGAACCCCCCATCCTAAACTTAACCGTTTTCGAGATATTCGAGTTTATTTTTTTTGATGAAAATGCCCAATTTTTCGGCTATTGAATTGAATATTTTGAATTTTTTTGACTCTTATGATTATTTTTTTGGTTTTTTACATGAAGAATGAGATGCTTAATGACCTCAATGACTAAAATTGCACGTAAGTTAACTAAATAGTTCATTGTAGACGATCGAAACTTAAGAAAATAAGTACAAATTATAAAAACGAGGTATTGTCGTTAGCAGCATTAATTATCCTTTCTTTGAGAACTTCCACTGACGATATGGGGTTGGGCTCACTGTAAACGAGGCTCTTCATGTGCCCCCATACATAAAAATCCATGGGGGTCAGGTCGGGACATCTGGCTGGCCAGGGTAAAGGACCACCTCGTCCAATCCATTTGTTAGGATAGTTAGTGTCCAACCATTCCCTAACGCTTCTTCTGAAATGAGCAGGGCAGCCATCATGTTGAAACCACATGTCCCGCAGTAATTGTAATGGGAGATCATCTAGTAGGTCACCTAAGTGATCTCTTAAGAAATTTTCATAAGTTTCACCATTCAGATTGTTTGGAAGAAAGTAAGGCCCAATCAAATGGTTGGAAATGATGCCCATCCACACATTTATACTAAATCGTCGTTGTGACCCCTTTATTCTTTTCTTATTTGGATTGCCTAGTTCTTTAGGAGCCCAATAGTGTGCGTTATGGTAATTAGTAATCCCGTCCTTATCGAATTTGGATTCATCTGTCCACAATATTAATTTTAGGAAATTCGGGTCCTCGATATCTGCATTGAGCATGAATCTGCAGAAGTCCATGCGTCTCGCGGGATCTCCTTCTTCAATTACATGTACCGGCGTGTAGTGATAAGGATACAGGCCTGCCAGTCCAGAAACAAAGCCAAGTCGTGTGGGAATCCGAAAGCACAATAATTCGCATCTACCATGGACGAATCGCATGAGCAGACTAAATTGGATGGCAAGCAAACAAACGACCAAATACAAAACAATGGGCATGTTGTATCCCCAAACTTGTTTTTGCACATTATTTTTCTCACTCTCACCTGCATAAATCGTAAGTTGTCTCGCTCACACGCACCGGATTAACTTGAAGGACAATAGCCGAGGGACCCGTTAGACCTACTACCTGAACCTTTTCAACTATGTTTTTTTCTATGAGTTTAAATACAACCCTAGGTTATTATACCTCGTTGGATAGCTGATAAAATGTAGATGTTTTTAAGCACATCTGCAGAGCAAGTGCCATAATAATTTTTTGAGATATCCAGAAAAGAAAAATATTTTTTTATAATTTGTACTTATTTTCTTAAGTTTCGATCGTCTACAATGACCTATTTAGTTAACTTACGTGCAATTTTAGTCATTGAGGTCATTAAGCATCTCATTCTTCATGTAAAAAACCAAAAAAATAATCATAAGAGTCAAAAAAATTCAAAATATTCAATTCAATAGCCGAAAAATTGGGCATTTTCATAAAAAAAATTAAAACTCGAATATCTCGAAAACGGTTAAGTTTAGGATGGGGGGTTCCATAGTGAAATCATTCAGAAATGATGTGTACTACACGCCCTTAACGGATCTAGGTCGACTTTTCCTGTAACCCTGTATATTTATAACTAGCCGATCCCACCAGGAGACGAAGGCGCCGGGGCGATGCCGTAAGCCGGCCAGTCCATCCAATAGACCTGATGTAAGGGACCTTCGAGGTCACGAGCGGCTGGGGTGGGGGCTCCGGTCGTTTCATCGTCCATGCATTAAGTGGCCTTGGGAATATGACGGCTTGCTGTGACTCAGGCAGCCATAGTAGCGAGAGCAGAGTAGTGTGGGGTCACACCCCAGACTACTCTGCACCGGGATGAGCCCAACGGGCATTGCGCAAGGGAAGCACCGATGCGTTCTTTATAGAGATCTCGGAGCCTCCCAATATGCAGAGGGTGGCCACCGAGGGGGTTTTAATAGGTAGAAATCCTACATAACCCGACTTCTCCCCCAGAAGTTGGGTATCTTAGGAAGACTTCCCCATCGAAAAAAAAAACAGGTATAATATTTAAGTATGTGAACCGCAAAATTAGGCTTCACCTATGACGCACGCCCCAATCATCTCTTGGAGCTTTTGGGTAAATATTTTAACCGTGAAGATAATGATTATTAATGTAGAGCTTTCGTTGTGTAACTAGATTTGGATAACCTATGGTGGAACTAATGTTATTTATGATCCAAATTCTGATTCATATTTTTGACATTGGAATTCCATTATATTCCATATTCCAATGTGAATCGCGTTAACAATCGTTATAGTTATGTATAGGTTCACTTAATTCGAGACTAATGGCAATTGTATAGCTCTACGTCATATTATTATAATTTATAAGTTATCCATGTCCATATAAGGTAAAGTTCTGAACAAACTTAACTCATCAAACATACATTGAGAAGCTAAAGCTAGTAGGCGATGTAATAAATAGATTCTCGGGCTTTTTCATTTAACCCCAATAACTACGTACCATGTGTAGAAAACTAGAAATACAGAGAAGCTAGTTTTTACGAGAATCATGCCATCAGTGTGAATGCAGTTAAGTATTGCCAGTATAAAAATTGACACTCGACTAATAAATGTTTTCTTAGAACCATATTAAACTATCCACTAGAATTCTTACACATATCAAATGTATAAGAATTCATGACGTCATGAAATTAGTAGGTAGTGACGCTATGACGGAATCGAAATGTAGCCCGGTGGGTGTTGTTGTCTTACTTGATAGTCCATATGCCCAGTGCCCACCGAGGCTGCTCACCATATGTGGTAGTTGGTAGAAATGAGTAATGACACGATCATATTATTCGCCCACTGATTAAAACTTAAAATTCAATAAGTTTGCCCACGTTGAAAAACAATATCAATAAGTACTATAAAGACGCTTTCGCTTGGTTGTCGGATTAAGGGTCGGATACAGAAGGCGGTTATCCTTGAGACGGCGCGAATTGTGAGGAGGTTCCATTCTCTGGAGCCCTGATCACCGGCTGCTTGGGTCCTTAAGGCCTCGCAGCGAGTGGAAGTTTTGTAGAATTATTTTTGAATATGTTTTGTTTAGTATATTTATGTAAAACATGTTTAGGAATAGTTTTATAGAAATCAGTCAATCAAATAAATACTTACTACAAAATTGAAAAAGAAAATATAAGGTAGGAACCGAAAAATCGAAGTACTATAATATTTACAACAGTAATTTTGACACGCACGAAACAATGAATTCAAATATCACCCTCTTACCAATCCAATTAAATACAAGATATCTGCCCTCTTAAAACAACATGAGATAATTATTCAAAGAGAGAAATTCATCATCAGCCAAAAGCTACGTATCTGGTTGTGTGTCCGAAGATAGTCGACAACGTTCGATATTATTTTATTCAATTACGACTCTTAAGTTGCACATTCTCAAGTTCCTAATTTCTGTGTATATGCTAAAAGTGTATGTTGTACTAATGGCAGTTATTAATCATAAGCATATCATGAGTCACATAAATTCCTGCGCTGTAATCCTGTTCCTCGACCGTTAGATAAAGTCACTGACGATAAGCTCAGGATGTAACTCAACCGGTTTTAGACCTTAGCATATTGTGTTACAATTAAAGTTCAAATACTAAAACTTAATTGCTGTTTGTGTAATACTGGTATGACATAAGGAGACGATTGTAACAATATCCATGAATTACATTACTGTCTCTTAAAACGGATATTATTAATATAATAATATTTTAATAAAAAAAATGTACGTAAACTTAAGTAAGTTTGGTTTTTAAATATGAAAAATAAGAGAAGTATATAAAAATCTTATGTATTATGTATATGAATTCGCATTGGTCTGTTAATCGGTGATATTTATTTTCATAATTACATACTTAGTAGTATACTTATATCACCAAGCAAAATAGTATTTGAATAAAACCATAAGCAAACGAAATGATATAATCGTAGGTACAACTACTTAGAACCTAAGTACTAACCTTGATGATTTTATAAACTAATGAGTAATTGAAAATCATTTTGTTGAATTTTTCATCGCTTTACCTTTGGATCTGGAGCAGCATTGGAAATATTTGAAGGTGTGTACGAAAGAACCTTTTGTTTTTAAGATCGATACGAAATTTATAAAACATGTTTATTTTTTCAATATATTTTAACCATCAGCCCATCATTTTTAACATGTATTGAATATCAGCATCAAAATTTCCTTCTTTACTAGGATAAATGTACGGTGCCCCGCCAAGACGAGACTTACATCCTACAACTGTTGCTTGCTTTTTTTTGACGCAACTGTTGGGTGTTCAGGGTGATCTAATATTTTCATCATAATGATTTAGGGAATTCGTAACGTATTGATGATTTATCAGAGTCTAAGTATATATAATTCATTAATTGCGGTTTTTAGCAGCTGTAGGTACTCATTTTTCTCAGTATCTTGTTATCACTTTTATTCAGGTTATTTCGTCATTTTTCACGCTGCTCGGACAGACGTACACACGGCTTCATGTTTGTGAGATTGTCAATAATCAACCATGTTGCCCACCTCAGCAAGTAAGTTTGTACTGGAATGGTCAGTTCGATATCGTGTTGATGTTGTTGTAGTTTTATACTCGTATAGTCTTCTATTTTTTAATTATCGTAGATCACATTCTATTTAATATTTTTACTACCCGACTACGGCATAGCAAAAAGGAAGGGTTATAATGTTACACCCTAAAAAGTGAGATGTATCGAGTTCATTCATATGAATATTTACAATAAAAAAATACTAAGTAAGCGACAGACAAACAAATTTACAATAAATATTATTTCCGCAGTCGGGTTAAAGTTTTTTAAACCTTTTTATCTTGTTTATAACATAACTCCGCATTTGCACGACGTGTCTTCAACAAATTAGTTTTACCTTCTTGTTTTTTGTTTAATACTGAGTAATCCCGTCGAAATATTAAATCCTTGCATTGTTCTTTAAATCCTCTTTTTGTTTGTTTTTTTTTAGTCCAGAGTTGGTCTTTTGGTTTTTTATTTCAATTTGTTTTGTCGTTGTGGTTTTCGTTGATTAATTTTAAGTTCAGCCTTGTGTACGGAATTAACAGCATGGCGTGTGAAACCTTCGCATTTCAACGTAATTAATATCTACATAATAGCCTCATTAAAAGTTTTTGTCCGCTATTTTTGTAGTCTATGAAAGACATTTTAAAACTTACTGGCATGCCCAAATATCTGTAAACATTCTATAGTACAAGTCTTTTACTATAGAATGTTTAAAAGATATTTTGTTAACTAACTAAAAGTTACAATTTATGCATTTATAAATTGACAGGTGTATATGTAAGGGTTACTTCTGCGGGTAAAGCCTCGTCATTATAATTGTATAAATGTTAGTAATCTTGCTATTGGCAGGAACAGTTATTCAATATTCTTTGAGTTTGAAATATGATCCCAGATAATATGTTTGATGTTGAATTATTTTAAAAAGTATTTTCTCGTAGGTGAACCGTCATGTGAACGACCTCTTCGAAGACCTTCGCGATGGACTCAACCTCATCTCGCTGCTGGAGGTGCTTTCTGGCGAACACCTTGTAAGTCTTTACTGTTACTTTTAGCGTAAATAACAAAATAATTGATAATGTAGCTAATTCCGTTGTACACAATCTTTAAACTTAACTAAACTGAGCCTTGTCATTTTAGCATAGTTTGGAAATCGTGTTCACCGGAATTAGCCACATTGATCACTTTTAACTTACATATACAAGTCGTCATTTTAGCATAGTTTGGAAATCGTGTTCACCGGAATTAGCCACATTGATCACTTTTAACTTACATATACAAGTCGTCATTTTAGCATAGTTTGGTAATCGTGTTCACCGGAATTAACCACATTGATCACTTTTAACTTACATATACAAGTCAGTTAAGATTCTAAGATTTCAAGATTAATTTAGTATTCTTTATCGATTTAGCAAGGTCATTTAACCATGACTTAGATTTTTTCTTTCCAATTTTTATTCAGAACCATAAACGGCGCTTATGGCAGTAAGCACTTATTTGTTGATTTATTAATACAATCAATATTAGCAAGTAATGGTGCCGATTCTGTAATGTAACATCTCTAAACTAAACTAAAATGGCAGCTTTAAATCTAGTTCTGTCCCTTTCCGTAGGGAGTATTATGAAAGGGTTAGCAATATTTATAATGCTCTAATTTTAGTTTAGTTTAGAGATTGCGTACTACAGAATCAGCCCCATTAGCTAACTATTGATTTTATTATAAAAACATGGCTCGTGGCGCTATTTCTCAGAATGATGTATAGCTAAGTATAGTAATTTATACAAAGAGCCTCTATTGTATTAAAATATCAGTTTTTTATCATATTTGTTATCTTTTTATGTCGAAAGAATCCGGTAAAGCTCATATGCAGATTAACGAACGTGGAGACCAATTTGTGTGTATATGTTTTGATAATATTTTGTTTATTAGGTAGAAAAATTGTTCGACATTCGATTTGCCAAAGAGCGAATTAAAATATTTGAATTAATAGCTGCTTTGGCCTTTAAACGAAATGGCGTATAATAAATTGAGGCAGGTGTGTCCGGAAGCAACCACTATCTCACCCTTCCGCAGATGGCGGGGTTAATATAGGTCGAGGGCGTATATCGATCACGTGTGAAGTGAGATTGATCTTTTTTATTACCTAGTTGACCGTCTTGGTAGTGATTAAAAATATGCCTCTACACTTATTGTAATTTGCACTCGAAAATTTATATTGACTTCTTTTTTTAATTTATGCGCTTTATAAAGGAAAGAGAACACGTGAAGTATCAGGGACCTGCCAATTTATAAAATAGTATTGTTTTTCCAAAGCGTTGGTTAAACTCAAACTCTGTATTCTAAAATATCCTAAAATCACTGTTCTCAAATAAATCTATAATTTTTGTTTTCCAGCCGCGCGAACGAGGTCGCATGCGATTTCATATGCTACAGAACGTACAAATGGCCCTGGATTTCCTCCGGTACAAAAAGATCAAGCTCGTCAACATCAGGGCTGAGGACATCGTCGACGGGAACCCGAAGCTCACCCTTGGGTTAATATGGACCATAATCTTGCACTTCCAGGTCAGTAGCACACTGTATTTTTATGCGATAATATCAATTAGCATTGGTGATAAACTTTACGTATTATGTTTCTAGAACTCATTAATTATTCCCTACAAGCAGTTTTTTTAATCTTCATCCATTCTCCGAAGTATGTGTTATCTCAGTTATAAAATTTAAACTCTTTTGTTTGTTTTTTTTAGTTCTTTATAATTATGAGTTCATAAAAAAAATATTGAAAAGATCTCAATGGGCACTATATTTTTGTTTTATTTATGTGAAATCTATTTGATTATCAATTATGTTTGAAATTTTATTTTTATTTTTAGTCAAGTACTACGGCAATACGTCCAAAACAAATCATAAATATGCAATTCTAATCCGTATCTGACCCACTGTTGAACATTTTAAAATTCAGCTACTTCTAATATGTATAGTATATATAGTATAAGATATAGTTACGCAAATTTCAATTATAGTCGAAGGTTAATCTTTAATTCTATTGTAAGGTTAACGAGATTTAAAATTTACATGGCATTTATAAAATGCCAAAAAAAGTAGATTACATGAGTTTTTGATGCTTTAAGTATTTAACTGCAATGGAACTTTTAATATGAGGTCCTGTGTTCCTAAATTAATAGGTAAGCTTATTGTTTCCTCGCAAATTAGAGAAAATTACTACACGAGTCTCGGCTGTAATAGCAATTCATGACCATGTTTACTTATATTAATAAGGTAACTACTCGGTTGGCGCCTCGGCCTTTTAAAATCGCTTATTAAGTGCAGTGTAATAGGCGTATTAAGACTTCACTGACACGCATGCCTATCTTATACTTGTCCGGTTTTTTTTCGTTGTAAATCTAACTTGCTGCAGATTTTCTTCGTAGAACAAATCCATCCGGTAATCGATAATGGCTTGTTCGACCCCAGCCGTCCAGGCGGTCTGCGAGCCTGCTATCACGACCTGTCCGAGTCATAATTAATAGTTATTATTAATAAGCGATTAATAAGTTCAAATAAACTTTAAAGTAAACAGCTGATTAGAATAGAGTGCATGGTTCCTTCGATTTCTAGCGTCACGTCGTGGACCACGTTAAAATGCTGATAGGTAGGTATTTTTTCACGATAACCTGAATTATCGATATTACGTCATAACTTATCAAAAACTTATCGGAAGTCGAAGCTGATTTATGAAGATTAATCAATCGAGCGACCTTCGCATTGATACTTTAAATGTAAATTTTGTTATTTATGTAGACCATCTCAACTAAGATTGTCATCATGTTAATTTAATTGTTTTGCAGATACTTATGTCGTTTCTACACGATTAAGGGCAAAACACACAGCGAACGGGAGTGGGTCGGGCGTGTGCACAGTCGGGTGTACAGCGGGTCATAAGGGTTAATAGGCCTATGACACTGCACTTTTCACAGGGACCCTTACACTTGAATCAGTGTAGTGTAATGAGATTTAGGGAGTAAAGGTCCCTAAATTGGTCCTTATTGCTGTGTAATAAGCGACGCTCTAAATAGCGGCCACGCCCACCCTTACCTCAAGGCCCTTTGGAAAGTGCAGTGTAATAGGCCTATTAATTCTTTGTTTAATATGAGAGACAACACACAGAACGCAGGTGCGAGGCGGGTGGCGCGTGAGATGTGTTGCCTTCCATATGAAGATGTCACCGTAAGATTGTAAAAACCGTTAGATTACAATCTAACTCGCGAAATTGCAAACTGTCGAAAGATTACAATTTAACGCATTATTTTTCGGTAGATTGTAATCTGTTAGGTATATTAACCCGATAGAACCTAAGTGTCCTACCTCATTTTATATATGTCGAACCCCAACCTGATCTACAAGAAAGACACAAGAAAACGTAAATACAATTAATATTTCAAAAATTGACACTCAGAACATTGAACGGTTCACAATTTGTCGACAGTTTACAATTTCGCGAGTTAGATTATAATCTAACGGTTTTTGCAATCTTACGGTGATGAATACAAGGATTGGCACCCGCCTTGCCGTACACCCGACCCGCAGCCCTATTCTGTAACTCAGTGGTTATCAAAAAATGAAAGCCACTGACTTATATTTTTTATCCATTGAAGATTTGCTATGAAATGTTCTTTCGTTTTTTCATAGTAAACCTTCAATGGACAAATTCGATAGCCACTGAGTTACAGAATAGGGGGGCCGGCCCGCACCCGAGCCGCGCTCGTACTCTGTGTTTCCGTTATTGTGGACTCTGTTTTACGTAAAGGAATGAAGTGACGTCTTGACTTCATGAAACTTATAGTCACGTGCGTAAAGTTGCACTTAAAATAAAAGGTGTTCATTCTTTTCGATCGGATATGGGGAAATTATTTTCTTATGATAAACATTTGAAATCATTATCAATTTATTTTTAAAGTATTTTCAAGTATATATAAGTACTAGCACATGCCCGGGACTTCGTCCGCGTGAAATAAGTTTGTTAAATTCCCACGGGAACTCCCAATTTTCTCGGTTTAATATATAGCATATGACTCTCAACACTCACAAATAATGAGGCTTTCTATTGGTACCAGAATATTCAAAATCGGTTCAGTAGATCCAGAGATTACCCCCTACTACGTCAGAAACTCACAAACTTTACCTCTTTATAATATTAGTATAGATTAAGTAAGCCTGAAGAGCTTAATGGTTATCCTTGTACAGTGAGCCTCTATAACTAGGGTTAGGTTCTTTTGAATCTTTATTTTTTGCAAACAGTTGTTTGTACTACGTGGAAAACTGTGTTTGCCATGACACACATATCTAACATTCATATCAGTGGTTGTGACGAAAACACCGTGTTTGTACATGCAGGACATTCGCATTCTGATCTACCTTGATATTTTGACCTTTATTAGCTCGTAATGTTATGGGTAGGGTGTGGCGACGTATTTTTTTGCGAGCAAGTTTAGTATTAGCCAAGTACTCATAAATTTATTTTTAATGCTATTTAGGCGCATAATTTTAACTTAAGTTTTTTACTTACGTGATAAACGTTGAAAAATTATACATATATCGTAGGCCCCTAGCGTGTCTGCACATGTTAATAGTAATCATACTTTCATACTAATGTGACAGTGTCTCTGCCTGTCTGTTCACAGACCAATTTAGCTTGCTACCCCGAAGAATCACTAAAAATGATTTTAAGTCATTTAAGTAAAAGGTTCCCACGAGATTTTTAAAATCCTTACCTAATCCCCGCGGACAAAGTCGAGCTAGTCATAATTTTCAGTATTATATTTTTGTACTTATAACTCAGATATTTTTCACAGTAGTCTCAAATATGATACTAAGAAATATTAATTTCAATATCAACAAAGTGCAAAATCAATGAGTCAAGTATGGCGTCATGTCATATTGTTCACAGCCAACATATTATTTTGCTTTCGTGACCTCATGCCTTTTGAACTGGATTTCTATTCTTAGTTCGTATCTCTAGCTAAACCAATTGGAGACAAGTCATATTTTAAAAATTAAAAATAACACCCTGCCTACCCTGCCTAAAAACAAACTAAAAAGTTAAAAATCTAAATTAATTTACTTAGTTAAATTAGAATCTTATTTAAATTTTTATTAAATGATATTTTTCTGTGAATTACTGGATATTGAACTATAGTGTTATATATTTTTGGAATCTACTCATCAGTTTCTAGATGATGATTATACAGTTAATCTAATTTTCGTTTTTTTTTCAACTTTAATCTTTAATGCGGTACCATGGTCACCCCAACATTTTTTTTTTATTTTACTAGCATTTGTCACCCGGAATAAGCTAAGGATTCTAACGATACCTCATTTATCAAAATCGGTCCAGGCGTATAGAAGTTAATGGTGGAATCTACAAACTCACATACATACATAACCCTGAAAACAATATACTCCTTTTTTCAGGCAGTCGTATAAAAAGAGTTTTGGTTTATTTTTCGTTGACTCATTTTAAAAGTTATGACTTAAATGTATTGCAAATGTTATTTGTCGACTGTGACATATATTTTGTTTGTCACGTGCTTAGTTTCATTGTTCAAAATTTAGATGGTATCACTTGCCTAATATCTGGTTGGTTATTATTATTTTTATGAAGTTTGGAATTTTCTAGATGCCATTTTATGGTTGTCCATTGACAAAATTAATAATCATCTTCGTATTTAAAATTTATTTAGGTGACTGATTTATTTTTAACGTTACGTGCTTTTTGCTTTTTAACAAGCTTCTGGTTTCTGATGTCCACTGATGTGTACTTAACAAGTTAATGCATTACCATTATCCCATCAAAAACATAAATGTAAAATGAGAGCCAAGTTCAAAATTGTGATATATATGCCTTGGTTGTTGACTTCAGCGACAAAAGAAGTGAGATCTAAATGGGTGCCAATTTCAATGGTCAGTCCTGCAATTTATTTATCCCATCAAAAACATAAATGTGAAATGAGAGCCAAATTCAAAATTGTGATATATATGCCTTGGTTGTTGACTTCAGCGACAAAAGAAGTGAGATCTAAATGGGTGCCAAGTTCAATGGTCAGTCCTGAAATTTATTTATAACAACATATAATATTTTATAACAACTTAAAATATCATTTCTTCTTATAACTTAGTATGAAATGTTGAAGACTAAGGCTTTGGCTTGGCTAGTTTTCATATACAAATTATAGCCTTCACAAGTTGTAAAGCTGTAAGTTCTTATTTTATTCTTCCGAAAATTTGGCTAGCTGGTAGAAACTGTACTTTTAGGTACCTACTTAATAATAATTCGTATATGGAAACTAGCCAAGCCAAAGCCTTAGTCTTCAACATTTTATACTAAGTTATAAGAAGAAATGATATTTTAAGTTGTTATAAAATATTATATGTTGTTATAAATAAATTTCAGGACTGACCATTGAACTTGGCACCCATTTAGATCTCACTTCTTTTGTCGCTGAAGTCAACAACCAAGGCATATATATCACAATTTTGAATTTGGCTCTCATTTCACATTTATGTTTTTGATGGGATAAATAAATTGCAGGACTGACCATTGAACTTGGCACCCATTTAGATCTCACTTCTTTTGTCGCTGCAGTCAACAACCAAGGCATATATATCACAATTTTGAACTTGGCTCTCATTTTACATTTATGTTTTTGATGGGATATCATTACTTTTTGTACAGAAATTATTGAACTCGATCTCAAACTCAAAACATATTTATTCAAAATATGTACCTACAAAGTACACCTTCTGAACGTCATGCTTACAGAGCATAAGAGGTGATGGTGATAATTAACTACGGTATCTTAAAACTAAAGCTACGAGGGTTCCAAACGTGCCCTGGTCTGAGAAGAGCCCGCAATAAACTCCGCTTTTTTTTATTATCACCATCTCACAAATATTTGAAATTATATATAGGTATGTACTTATAATATAACATTACATAATCAGCCGCTGTAACAATTCATACCAATGCCTTGCTATCATTCAAATAATCCTTTACACTGTAATAGGACTTTTCTATTAGTTTAGTTTACGTTTTACATTAGTAGGTACTTATTATTCGGTTTAAGGTCAGTGTGTCACCCACCAGTAATTGTATTGTACGACTCATTGTACAAGATAATTAAAGACGAGAATTCTCAAGAAAAATATATAGTGTACCTAGAGTTACACTGACATTGACAGATTACATCTATGGTCAGACTACCTCTACAGCACATTTCTACATCTCATCAATTATGATTGCAAAAGTTCAAAATCAAAACTTTTTAGTGAAACATTGAAAACAAGCACGGTAAACAGTCGATATCACTAAAACCACTATAAACAATGAATACAAATCACAGTGACTGACAGCTTGAACTGACGACTTCAAATACGTTTCTTCTTTTCTGTCATTGACGTTTCGTTGCACAAAATGCATGAATACGAAGGTAAGGTTTTAATGCAACTATATTATTATTCATTATTATTGACATTAAAATAATAATTATGTGTCATTTTCAATAGTTAAGGAGTTACTACCACCGCTTAAAGCAGTATTGTTTAAAAATAACGGTTGAATGTCACGTACTTTGACGTCCTTAAAATAATGATTATAACACTACAACATAAACGTCAACAGTATTAAAATTATACGGCTTTAAGCAATGGTAGTATGCCCCGTGTCAGAGTTTTGATCTATACCTAGGTAGATCATAAAAATGACGATTTTTGTACGTTTATATCTAAATAACCATTTGAGGTGTGCTTATGAAATTTGGAGCACATATGTATCTTACGGGTCTCAATATATGCGCCAAATTTGACATGTTTATGTGAAATAGTTTTTGAGTTATGAGGGGGTCAAAAGTGGCTCCAAATGGTTCGTGTAATATTACACACGGTGCTGCTCGCCAGTTTTTTTGAACTTTGGCTGGACACGCTTCCGCGTGTCTTGATAATTCGGATAGGGCATTACATTAAGTTTTCTTTTCTGATTTACTTTAGGGTTCCGTACCTCAAAAGGAAAAAACGGATCCCTTACAGGATTACTTTGTTGTCCGTCTGTCTTTCTATAAAGACCCTTCTTCTCTTCTCTCGAAGGTATCAAGCTGAAATTCATATAAAATACTCAGCCAACGCAATCAAAAGATACAGCCGTTTATGCTGAAAATTTTCGACACTCGCAAAGGAATCAAAACCTACAGGGTACTTCTCGTAAACTCAGAATCTTGAAATTTGGTACGAAGCAACGTCTTATAGCACAAATAAAGGAAAAATTGCGATAAGCATACATTTTTTGGTACATCATATTATAAAAATATTTTTAATTATTTTATTTTTTTAAACCTGCTACAGGTTTGTACGGAACCCTCGGTGCACGAGTCCGACCCGCACTTGACCGGTTTTTATATTATACTATAGGGCTACGCCTACTTGTATGCCCATAAATTAATAGAAACCAGAAGTTCATTAAACAGTTCCTTTTCGCAGCTAGTAAGCTACAGAAAGCTGACAATTTGCAGTGAACGATAAAAAATAAACTATTAATATAGTATTGAACAACCGCGTGGGTTGGCACTTGGCACACTTACGACAAACCTTACATGGTTATATTAGGTATATACAGTGTGATAACAGGATGTTTCGATCTCGTGTCATTATAAGCTACAGCATTCTATGCAAGCTAAAGGGGGTAGTGATAGTTTAAGGATGCATGATTGACACTAAATATTTTAAACATCCGATGGAAAATCATACTTGAATACATGACTAAAAAGGACTATTGGTAGCGATTTCGAATTCAAATTTATTCATTTCATGTACGATACTAATTTTGCGGCTGTTTGGATTGTACTTGTAATGTCCATATTTGAAGTAATTGCAGATGACCTGGGAAAGTTCCCAAGTTCTGAAGTCTCAACCTTGTCTTTGCAGTTATAGGAGTGTCATTAAAATGTTAGAAGCGCTATTTTATGAATAATTCCTAAATGCTAAGTGTCTCGCACATTATTATTATAATTATGTGCATTGATTAACAAATAAGTCTCATTATATAGTTATATGACTCTATGGTGGTCTACGCACTGATAATTAGCACGATTTATAGAAAAAAATTATAAGTAAATTACATACACTCATTGAATAGTAAATGATCTTTAGATATTCTACATTCCAGTTTTAATAAATATGTTTTCTGTTAATATTCTTCTTTCTATTGATTTGAATTTCGTATTCAGTCTAAAAACATGAGATCAGATATTTCTACCATTATGATTTACCTGAGTAAATAATTCAATCCTGCTGTATATTTTATTTCCTTCTAAGTCATGTAAAGTAATACGGATAATATTATGTTTATTCATAGCTTATTTGTGTGATCATTTATGCAACCCAATATTGCGAAGTTGTTAGATCTGATAATGTAAAACGTAATAATCAAGGCGATTATTTTAAACAACATGGTGCCCGCGACATTGTCCGCGTGGATTTAGTTTTTTAATTCCCGCGGAAACACTTTAATTTTCCAGGAAAAAAGTAGTATATGTCCTTCCTTAGGATGTAACCTACCTCTGTACCTAATTTCATCAAAATAGGGTCGATATAGCGTAGCAGACACACAGATAGATAAACAGACACACTTTCGCATTTATAATATAAGTATGGAGTATGGAAGTACCTATAGATAATCTTTTCTTTGAAGATGTTGCTGGTTTCAAGTATTTACTACGTTTTGAATTTATGATTTGACGCTGAAAATTATATAGGGACCAGCAGCCCGATTCTGTAACTCAGTGGCTATCGAAAAATGAAAGCTGAGGAATTATTGTTGAGGTCAACTAGCTATATTGCCTAGGCTATGAATATAATATAACAAATTATACACCGTAATTATTTAAAAGTAACAACGAACAGACAAACTGGCCGTCACGTACAGTTACGCGGGTCGGGGGTCGACGTCCGCGCTTCGTTTACTAAAACAATGCCAGCTGTTGGCTATCTTTGCTAATAACCCGTATAAAAATATATTTACCTTGCACACATTACAAAAGTCCCGCATTAAAGACTAGAGTTAAAAAAAACCGAAAGTAAGATTAACTATATAATCATCATCTAGAAAATGATGAGTAGATTCCAAAAATATGTAACACTATAGTTCAATATCCAGTGATTCACAAAAAAATATAATTTAATAAAAATGTGAATAAGATTCTAATTTAACTAGATTAATTTAGATTTTTAACATTTTAGTTCGTTTTTTGGCAGGGCAGTCGTGTTTTTAAATTATAACTTGTTTCCTTTCTTTATACGGTCGTACGACATGTCGCACATGCCGCAATTTCGCACTAAGGCGTACCTAAATGAGCCTGATTGTATTTAGAAGTGGTTCAGTGAACCTGATTCTGTGCATGTACACATGAGCGGAAGAATCCCTAATTGTCCTTAGAAAAGAATCAACTTGCCATAGAAAAGAAAGAAAACACTTATCCTGAATACTTAAAAAATATATAAATGCATTATTAAATCATATCGATTTAGATATAATATAGGGAATAATTGCTGAAATTTTATCAATCATCTAGCAGTGGCAGCCTACTGTAAATCTTTATCCACCTCAAGCCTATTATACTACACTTACCACAGGACCCTGTGTCGTTTAGTTTAGCATATTACATAGCAATATGGATCAAATTAGGGACCCTTTCTCCCTAAATCTTATTACACTACACTGGTCCCTGTGAAAAGTGCATTGTAATAGGCCTATTAGGCCTAGCTTCTATTCCGTCAATGTTAGATGCATCTAATTCTGCCTCGCCGTCTTCTTCATCAAGCAAGTGTTCGGCCGATTCTTCTGCGGTTATTATTACAGAAGTTCTTGGCTGCAGCAGTTCTTCCTCCTTACAACATACATTACCTGCACAAGTTTGTCTTTTTGTGTTTTTGTGGTGTGAAATAAAGTATAGATAGCTACATACAAACATACCTTCTCCGCTCAGCTCCACTGTTATTCAACCTTTTGTTCAGTTTCTAATTTCGTTACTAGAAACCCTATTCATATGAGACATGACTAACATCGCTCAATTCACCGTGTTTGTGACACTTGGAGCTGTGATTTTGAAAGGGTTCACCTATGGGTTCACGTGTCTATAATTTGTAGACATATATTCTTAAATTAATGAATATTTGTATGCGCCATACTAGAAATGTACTTGGACATAAATAATTATGAAAAACGCGATGACTGTTTGCCTGCTACCCTTTTCAAGGAACCTGGTTTCAATCAAAAATAAATCAAAGAGGAAAATCAATGAGTTCCGAAAGGATTTTTTAAATATTCAAGTCCGGATGAAGTCGCGGGCTTCTTCAAGTATTATAATATTAACTTTCGCAATAACTGGATCATGACGTCACAAAGAATATGCCAACCTGCACGTAGGTAGACGGGGGTGTCGGCACAAGGCCGTGGAACAGATGTTGCACCCACGCTGCCCGCGCAGCCTTGCGACAAAACTTTCTATGGTCCTAACTACTGACAATTTATGTACTTTCATGACAAAATTATTGTTCCTAGTAAAGTAATTAGTAGTAATAAGTATCTTTGATAAACAATCATAAGATAATTAGTATATCTTGCCAGATGCCATCAAATCTAGTAATAGCTGAGGTGTTAAAATCAAGTGTTTCCACACACATACGCTTTGCATTCTTGTATATGGTGGAATTTGAACAGGGTTTGGTATCTGTCTTCGTATAATTACGATTTCGATCCAAGCAATCGAAATTTTAATGTCTCTCCTTTCTCGAAGCTCCTAAATTGAACTCCTTCGTAATAAAAAGATCAGTCATCATGATCAAAGACATTGGGTTTACGACCTGTTTCCAAAACTTGCTATAATATTGCTATTGTAGGGTATAATTTACGATTATGATAAGGAATTTTAATCCCTCGCGGTTTATTTATCTAAATACTAGCTGATGCCCGCGACTCCGTCCGCGTGGATTGAGGTGTTTTAGGGGTATGAAAAATAGATACATAGTAGCCAATTCTCAGACCTACTGAATATGCATATAATATTTCTAAACTAACATTTTAACACGAGAATTTTATATATAAGATCATTTTTGAAATGGTCTACGTGGTATTTTTTTATATCATTCATTGAATGGTTTAACGAATTGAATATTAAATGCTGAATTATATATATTATTCAATCTACATCATAAGAAAAGGTTGTTTTTCTATACCATTAAATTAACTAAGTCATACAAATATATGGCATCATTAAATTGTATATAAGATTTATATAAATTTGGTCAATATGCGCCCTCATTGTATTGAAATATATCATGATGTAACGCAAAAATATATATCACAGGCGTTATATTATTATTTTGAAGAAATTACTTACATATTTTATTTGTCCACGCAATCATAGCAGACGATCATAGTGGTAAGTCGTCATAATATCGAAATATCGCTAATAAGCCTCGCTTGCCTCTGTATAACTGTTCAACACTAGATGGCGCTGTTCTGTTACGAGTTACGACTTCCGATACCGAGATCTTCTTGACTGAGTTTCACAAAGCTTCGCTTGGCAAGGCCTTATTTAACGCGGATTCACATTTATAGATGGCGTTACTATGTTGTTAGATGCATTGATTGTTGTCTAAAAAATTGATGTTTTCATTTTAATTATTATCATCTATGTATGTTATTATACATGTCTTATTATGTCATAATACCGATGCATTTTTCATTATCATTATAATCAATAAAATTTTTCTCATTCCACTGCTGCCATTAAAATATATACTTATACTGCAATTTTATAATTAAGTAAATTTTGTTTGAGGTATCGACAAAATTAATATGATTTATAAAATAATTGTGATTATGTACTTATTTGTAAAAAAAGTTAATAAATTAGTTTAAAAATTTGATACGTCCATAGTTAACAACTTACCACGTTCATTGACCACTGTAGCCGGGCTTATAATATATGGGGTCATTATGAGTCACTATACATGCTTGCCCCACATAAAGATCACGACTCCGCATAACTTAGAAATAAGAAGTCCTGCACCCCTATTCTCCAACTTAGTGACTATCAAAAAATTAAAGCCATTGACATATTATTATGTTCTATCCAGTGAAGGTTTACTATGAAATAAAAATAAAATTCATAGTAAACGTTCAATGGATCTAATATCTATACTAATATAATAAATGCGAAAGTTTGGGTGGATGTTTGTTACTCAATCACACCAGAATGACTGAACGGATCTAGATGAAAGGCACAGAGATAGATTATAGTCTGGAATAACACATAGGTTAGTTTTTAACCCGGAAAATTAAAGACTTTCCGCGGGAATCAAAAAACGATTCCCGAACGAAATCTCTCAATCCACAAGGAAGTTGCGGGCATCGGCAATTGAAAAATATATGTCAGTGGTTTAAATTTTTTGATAGCCATTGAGTTAGTGAAAAGTTGCTGCAGTCATTGATGTTTAATTTAAGTCAGTCGTTAAGTCCTAATAAATATGTTTTGAAATCTAAATTTAATATTATAAAGAGGTAAAGTTTGTGAGTTTGTGACGTTGTATGGAGTAATCTCTGGATCTACTGAACCGATTTTGAAAATTCTGGTACCAATAGAAAGTCTCATTATTTGTGAGTGTCATAGGCTATAAATTATCCCGAAAAATAAGGGAGTTCCTGTAAGAATTAAAAAAAAAAAAACGCGAACGAAGTCGCGGGCAAGTCTGCTAGTTAGAAAATAAAGTATAATTTGTAAACTTTTCTTCTGTTTGTGTCAATCGTAGATACGAGTACAACTACAAAAAACCGTAAGCGTAAATTAACATAAATTGTTCTACGATATTATTGTCTGCCTACACACTTAATTTGATTATATGCATTAGTACTTCCTATTTCAAGTATAATAATTACTTCCTTTTTCAAGTATAATAATTACTTACATAAATGTAATAAGTCCGTTTATAATCAGGTGCGTATTGTAGTTTAGGAGGGCTTAAAATTGAACTTACTAGATTATGCCCGCGACTTCGTTCGCGTGGATTAAGATTTCTTTTTAATTTCCGGAGGAATTCATTAATTTTCCGGGATAAAAAGTAGTATGTCCTTCCCCGTGATGGAACCTACCAAATTTCATCAAAATCGGTTTAAAATATGAGCTGTTCAAGCGTAGCAGACAGACAGACGTTCGCGTTTATAATATTAGTATGGATTATTAAAAGTTTATTAGATCATTAGGTATTATAAGTCACATATATATACGATTTGATATTATCTGTGTTCTAGAGATACCTTTTTTTGAGAATCTAAATTCCGAATTAAATTAGCATTTTCAATTTTGTATTACGAGTTACGACCGTGAAAGTATAACAAGAGTTGACAATGAACAAAACAAACAAAAAAAATTACAATGTTATCAAAAACTGTTTTTGTCTTCTTCTTTAGTAATATAGTTTCTCTACAAAGCGAGTCTCGTTTTAATTTAAAGTGTTATTTTATTTGTTTATACCGGCACCGTAGAGGAACACATCCGGTATTGGCAATTTTTTTAATAGTTAAAAGCGCTTAGTAATTTTTGGTTTGTTTGTGTTAGAATTTCTCCGAACAAGAGCATAATTATAATCAAACTCAAATACTGTTCTTACTTTAATAATAATCGGTCGACTAAGCCCAGAAAACAGACTAATGGCATGCCATGATTTACAATTCCACGTTCCACGCGGGCATAGTAGCTTTAAGTTCTATTGTTTTGTTTTTAAATGAAGAGGTTAATAAAGTTCACTCAAAAAAAACACGTCAGGGTGAAAATCTGAAAAAGAAAAAGATAGGGAGACAGAAAACTCAGACGAACCAGATAGAAAAACTCAATTCCAACAAAACACAAGATAAAAAAAGATTAAGCTTTCTATTCATGTTTAGAAAATAATTATGTACCTATTAAAAAGATTAGGTCTCTAAAGAATTATTAACTTACTACCTGTTCTTAAACGGCTAGTTTAAAATAGACACAGATATTTATATGAATCCTAACGTAGGCAACATGAATCTGATACTCAATATTATCCTTTGTTACTGTCTGTACAGTTTCTAACCCCTTCCTGTTCATTTGCTAATTGAGTTGTGACATCGATAGTAGCTTTAGTAACATTTTGCTCTAAAAAAGCAAAGTAAAGACTTCCGCCGTAGTTAGATAATTTAAAAAAAAATTGTACGGTTTCTGAGGTTTTAAAATTCTAGGGGAATTTATTATATAAAAAGGACAATAGCTATGAAGATGGGAAGCTAATTTTAAATCTAAGTAAAGTAAACAAAAGCGGAAGAAAACAACTTTTAAACATGATAATAATTATCGTGGAATCCAGCCCCATAATAAATGGGAACCATACGTAAACCCACGATACTTTTTCACCGTCACGGACGGCTAGCTGCAACTGCGCGCCAGTCACCTGCCAGAGACCGACCGAAGCGCGCGCGCACTGCTATTCGAATTTCGAAAAACGAATCGAACTAAAATAACTGACACACTAACCGTTTCGAGAAAAGGAATAACTGTGGTGTGTGAAACAATGCTATAATATTTATTAAAAGTGTCCCATTACGGATTCGATACGCGAAATATAATTAATGAAAAACACCGGTGACAATAGCGGCTCTTGATAGATATTTTGTGGGATATTGGTGATTATGATTACATACGAGAAGATGCTACTTAAGTAACGAAGCGGATCGCTAATGAGCCGGTCAAATAAGTTGCTCAACTTGTATACGGACTCTATTGTTTAGAGTGACGTAATGTTTGCTGAGTAAAGCTATCCGAAAACAACAATGTTTTTACTGCCATTATATCATTTGTATCGAATTTTAATTATTTCAAAATTATATTTTTAGGTTTTGTAGAGTGTGCATGGAGTTGACTCTACTTCAAGCATGTGTGCAATATTTATGTTCTCCATTATGATGTTCCGTAATTATTGTGACTCATCAAGTAAAGCAATTAAAATAGCACAAAATGTGTATTTAAAACTTGTGAAGGTCAAGTTTAATAAACACATTGAAAAATCCTTAGTGAGAACGATATAAAGCTAGGTCAATAAACATAAATAACAAGCAGTGTTGAGATTTTGAGATATAATCAATGAATTAATTTTAAAATAAAGTTGTGTGATATGCAAATCGTTATGCATTAGGACGACTATTTAGTGATACGATATCTACTTCAACAATGATCGCATAATCCCATTAACGAAATTGAATAAATAGTTCTTAATATGTACGGCTTCTTTTCCTAAACCGTCTAAATCTTTAAGTGACTAGGTTAGAGAAACATTACCGAATGTGAACGTGACTTACTTTATAGTATTAAAAAACTTGCATATTTAGTTGGAAAATCAACTCTCTAAGTCTATCTAAGTTCTCTTGAAAAAAATTAAAATATTATAGATTTGATTATCTTCCATAGGCATGTACTGCTTAATATTATAACTTTAAGCCCACACTACAATATTATTTATTAATTTTAACAAAGCTTTATTACAATTAAAACGACACTTAAAGTGCCCATATAAAGGTAGCCAAGGTCCCTTTCAGTAGGCGTCATGGAATTTTGAAATCCCCCGCAAAAAATGTCGGTATTCAGTGCTACACCTACATAAAATATATCATTGAATTTTTAATGGGTTATTGGATGATGTATTGATTTATATATGTAATCAAAGTCAAAAATGTGGTCTGACTTCTACATTTTTTTAAATGATTTATGCCTACGTTTCATAAATTATACAAATGATCTTCATAACTAAATGAATTTGTAATTTCTGACTCGATATGCATTTTGGCGTTGCTGTAAGCGTACCGAGGATATGATTATAATAAAACAAATCAAATCAAGAACCTTGTTTGAATACTTTGCTTTTCTTATTCGGGTATAAATATAATAAACTATTAACTTTATTATTTATTCATGAATTTCATTGACAGTTTTAAAAACTTACTCGTATGTATCAGGATTATTTTCTACGTCAATGAAAATGACTCTATGATTCGTAATATGGTCGTATAATGGTTATACTACAAGAGTACAATATAAGTACTATAAAATATTCATGAGAAGGTATCCTTGTTGTTATTTATAAAGCCTTTGTTAAATTACGCCACAGAGCAGGTCAGGCCATGGAACGAGGTCTGCGTAAACTTTGATTAGCATCTCTTACAGCTGACATTTCATACTTGTAAATTGAAATCTCTCCTGATATGTTTTGCATGGTACTGGTTAAAATGTGCCTATCTTCTTATTACTGTTAAATTAAAAATTTACTGTCTTCCCTTTGATATTCCAATTTATTTCTATGTATGATGATTTTTAAAAAAGGTTCACTGTGAAGGTGAGCGTGACGTACCTACACATTTATCACTTGCTTTTTAAGGTTATTATATGGAATTACGTCACTGTTAATATCTTTACAATACATAATAGTTTACATAGGTTATGAGGTCAAGGTTTTCAAGTTTATTGAATATTTAGACATTTTCTTATATTTACGCTGCAAGTAAGTACATCAATACCTTCGAATCCTCATGTATTGTATCAAGGAATGGTTTAATGTTAGTTAAGCACTTATGAGTTGATTTTTTAAATGGTTTAAATTTTAGTGATGTAATTTTTTTGTAGTCACTGGTCGAATGATAAAGAATAATCCATCTTTGGCAATTAGCTAAGGGAAGTTTAGTGTAAATCTTGCAAATATACTAAGGTTTAGTTTTCGTAAAAGATAAGTTGTACATATTTAGGAGCGGTAACTCGTTTCCTCAACGTCTTGTGTCGCCTGTCACCGCGTTGCGTCCGCAGGAAGGGCACCGCCATATTCGCTCCACTCCAAACAAGGAACCTTGCCTAATCCAAAGCACGATTCAATGTACTTACCATAACCTAATCCTACGTTCACTTTCTTTTACAGTAATTCTATTCAAGTTTATTCATACGCTTGATTTCTTTAACATTTCCAATGCTGTTATTGCGTGCAGTTGTAATCAGTTAAATGCATGTGTTTGATAAAATTACCTGTTTAATAGTACATTAAACAATTTCTTACCATATCTCTGCTTAACTCTTCGTAGAATTTACCTACTTATAGTATTCTCTGACTTCATTGGAATTCAATTATGATCTAAGCATATTCTTTTCATTTGCGGCAAAGCTCAGTAACAAATAACAATCACAATTCCAAATATAGTCAAAATCAGCAATTTCTCACCTGAGTCATCTGAGTCTTTGAAATAATCTATTTGCAAGTATTGTCACATAACGGTGTAGCTAGTGGCGCGCGTATCGAATCCGTAATAAGTTGGAAAATAATGCCGTAGTGCGTCGAGCCTGATCAGTATTATGTTGTGCCGGCCCGTGAAGGCCTGAGAGAAACGAATCGAAAATGTCGATGTACAGATTCGTCAAAGAAGGCAGCAGTAAGCGTCTTTTCGTGCAAGGAACATTAGAAGGTGAAGAATCAAAACCACTTAAATCTAGCTTGAAGAAATCTACGCCATCGCCAGTGGGTTCACCCATCACAACCAGTCTAAACCTAGCTTCTGTACCCAGAAGTTTGCGTGAAGGCTTGACACGCCACGAGACAGTTTATGATGGCAATTATCCTGGAATTGAAAGATCAAGCTATCGTGCCGGTTCGTATAGAGAAGAAAGTTATAAGGGTCGAATAGTACATGATGGTAATCAGACTCATTTCGAATACGATGGCGAGAGTGCGTTGGCCGTTCCAATGTCGGCTGGAGGGAGAGGAGTGTCGGAACTGCAGGCGATTCATACGAATAAACGCATGTCGACCGAGGTCCTTGGCTCCTCACTGGAGTCGACCAAGATCTCGAAGAAAGACGACAGCGGGCAAAGGCGTATTACAACTAGGATAGTGAGAAAGGTGACTACGCTAACCCGCGGTGAAGAGAAGGCGTCGTTGGAAGATGTTAGAGGCAGAGAAGTTCAAAGATCGGCTGAGCATTACAGGCATGTGGAGATGGAGTCATCTGCACCACGAAAAGTGAAGGTAAAAGTCAGTGTAGTGATTCCTTGAAGTCATACTAACTTGATTATATTTTATGACTTGTTTAGGAATGCTGATGATATTCCTGGCGGCTGTAACATTATTCAAACAAATTTGCTTGTGCACTTTGAAGATTCCCAACCTATATTAATAAAATAGACTTGTTACGAATCACGAACTGAACCGTACCACTTGCTTTGTCCTTCAGATATTGCTGGTCCCAAAACTGCTTATATACTTAAGCCTGATTCTAGATTTTGAAGAGCAAATTCCATTCTTCCATATTCTAATAATAGCAGTAATGCTGCATCCTTTAGTACCGAGTTAAATATGGCTTGAGTCATTCACAAACACTTGAAAGTTATAGAGTGCTTCAGGCAATCTTGGAGCGAATTGAGTCCGAATATGGACTGTACAGATATATCTTCGAATCCGAGAAGCAAGAGTCTTATCTATTTGAGAATGTTTTTGAGGTTTAAAATAGATTTTGGTGATTGGTCTCGTCAACAGTTTTTATCGTAAACTAATTGAGGTTTATCGTTAGACGGTAAGTTTTCTAATGACACTTTTTATAAGATTACCTCACCATTAACACTATAGTTTACTTTGGTGTTGTAAATAATCTGTTTGGTTTGGTTATTAATTTTTTATTTACATATATAAGCTTATTAATAAGTACTTATACAAGATATACTTATAATTCATACAATATAGTTTTAATAGTAGGATTAATTTACTATAGCTTATTGTTGAGATGATAACTCATGCAATTTTCTAGATACTAACGTACAGGACGATGTTGCACCAAACCTCAAAATATAATTTCATACAATTTATATAAAATAAACCATTTTAGACCTCCAAAGACTTGTGCGTTGGAGGCACAAATCTTTTTGTATTTAAGACGTTAATGTACCACGCGTGCTCTATCCATTAGTAAATGAAATAGATCGTTAGTTCTGACCATGTATCTGATGGCTTATTGTATTCGTTCTACATTCTAAAAGGAACATATCTTGTTTACTAAGCAACCTCTGTCGCTTTTCCTGTAGAACAAAATTTTAAACGTCAATCCTGATAGCACAACCTCTAAACTAAACTGAAATGACAGCTCTAAATCTCTCCGTAAGAAGTTTTATGAAAGGGAAACAGTATATTAGAGCTGATGAGTAACAGTATGTCTCCTCATTTATTGTTTTCTGGCATTGAGTATTTTTTTTATATAAACAGAAATAATTCTTTTACCTGAATGTGTCTCATTACATTCAGCCAGATACCTACTGAATACCATTGATTGTCTTGGGACAATCCAGATGCATAGCATTTCTATATTTCTATGCAAATTTTAGTAACGAGCTGTACTCGAATATGTTATACAGCGAAAATGACGTCATTGATGTTTTTATACAGACCTGCACGTCATGTAGAAGGAATACTATTGCACTTTATTAAATTAAGTGAGTCAACGCTTTAGGTACAATAGTAAAAACGTTAAGTACTTTAAAACTAGTTCCTGCTTGTCAATGAAAAAAAATATTATTTTCATGGAGAGATGACAACTTCAAAGTTATTTGTGCCTAGAAAGAACCGAGATCCCTGTTGTGAATTTCGATCTAAAATGAAGTCAATGTGATCGATTCGTGACTTCTCTAGACTGCTTTAACTCGGTTACATCTCTGCATTCGTTATAGGAAGAAAATATAATATACTAGCTGATGCCCGCGACTTCATCCGCGTGGATAAAGGTTTTTTGGTTTCCGCGGGAACTCTTTAATTTTCCGGAATAAGCCAGACTATAATCTATCCCTGTGCCAAATTTCATCCAGATCCGTTTAGCCGTTCTGACGTGAAAGAGTAACAAACATTCATACATCCACACAAACTTTCGCGTTTATAATATTAAAGTAAGGATACTACCATTCATTCAATACTTCAAGATTTTTCATGGAAGTTGCAACTATGAGTTTGAAATCTAAAAGTGGCAAAATCACGGAAAAGTTTAGCATTATTAAATGGCCCTGTAGTCTGGTAGAGGAGGTTAGAATTATTAGTTGTTCCTGTACCTCGCTATTGCTAATATAATTTTTAATTTGCATTATAATGATCGTTTTTATGCATTGCCTGATCTTCCTCTTTGTACAAGGTCGATATTATTAAGGCTTTAGTTTAAGACAAACAGTTACTGAAAACTTGACTTTCATGTAATTAATCGTTTTTTTTAAAACTCTGTTCAGTTCTGTTATAAAAATTCCAAACCCAAAAATGATACGCAAAGTTAAAAAATATCTAATTTGAATACCAGAACCTATCAACAATTTTTAAAAAATCTTTTGATTATTAAAAACATACTGCTTTCAATCAACATAAAATGGAAAGAGAGAGGTCTACTCTCAGCAATACTGGATAAGACAACAATAGATGACGCAGCATTCTCGAGACGTTAAAGTTCAGGTCTTAAAATAATCAGAATACTGTCGTGTGTACTAGATTCGACTTGACACCATAAAATATTATACAGCAGTTTATTTCTATAAGTAAAGGCAACAGAAACTGATTTTCAGAAACGTAAATCATTACAGTCAAATTGCTTTACTCTTTAAAGATAAGTTAACAAAATTCTTTATTACCAATATATATATAATGATACAAATAAACAGGGTAAATTATTTTATTAAATATTTATTAATTAAATTGGCCAGTTAAAAGTAAGCGATGCACTCATGATATATTATGATAATGTTTTTATAGAGGTTTCTCTTAATTAGGTACTTCGATGCAAGACTGATATCGACATTCCAGATATAAGCAATTTCCCCGTTCAATTGACCGTAAGATATGCGACAAGTAGCCCGCCCAGTGTCTTTACCTTACCAAGCAGTCAATAACTCATTTAGCAATTTCTATTGGATATTGGATAGACGCAGGCGTTACTTTGCGGAAGTCCATGATAATGAAGGAACTAGAAGTTTAATATTTAATTAATCTATGTGGTACAGTGTGTATCCCGCACTTATCAAATACACCACTCCACAGAAATCTTCCAAACTACTCTCAACGTACGTTTCACTCCTGATGATGCTCCGGTATCGGAGCAACAAACAAACCAAATACATTTATAAGTTTATTTTCTAGATAAAAATCTCAAAGTTAAAACAATACGTATAGTAATTAACAGACTCTTTAAATTTAGGCATAAACCAGTTATTCAAAAACGTTAACCTTAAACTCAATATGTCATAGACTTGAACTATTAGGTATGTAGAGTTATAATAGATCATGACCATAGTAATCATCTATTGCGTAATGGTGTATATTATTGCAGCTTTATGGTGTTTTCTATTAATAAATATAATAATGTATGCCTCACTCGATCTATTGCTTTACCATAATCAAGAGCAACGTGCCAATGACTATACTTTGCGTGGCATGCAGATCTCACGCTTCCATGCTATGTGCAATAATTACTGTGAAAATGTTATGCGCTGTGCATTCAGTGGTAAAATAGACTCCATTAAAATTTTCATAAGCACGGCAGGTGTTTCAAAGGAAGGATTTTATTATAATTTTTTTATGTATAATATTTTTCTTGGCGTAGATAAAAGAAACCAATCAATGCCGCTAGCAACAGATTTATTGAAACACAAAGACCTTAACCAGAATGTAATTAAAAAATATTTATTATATCATAATCACAAAAGGAAACTTAATAATATTTAAAGCCTTAAAAATATAATATAATAACTAAAAAATATTATTAAAAAAAAAAAACAATACTTGACTTCAAATACACCGGACTAGTTTGTCCAACAGGAGTTATAACTACTGTGTTATATAATTTTATATAACATAAACAATTATGTCGAATTATACAATGGATATAATTAAAGTTGTCTGTATGGTCTGCTGATCGTCTTTATGCATTACAACCGGTTTAAGAGACGCCAAGGGAAATCTCTATTTCATCAGTATAGACAAATGAATTAGGCCATATACTAACAAAACGTTGTGTAAGCCTTTGTTCAATTATATCTGTTGGTTATGTGGTATATTATAGTATAGGTGTTTCGCAAGGGTAGTAGTTATTAATCATAATAAATAATAAGTAAGCCTTTATTTTCCCAGAAACCTCAGTAAGTACATTGTTGCGAAACTAAAAAATAATATATCTAGTATACATACATGCGCTTCCTACAAAAATATTTAGTCTTTCTTTGATAAATACAGTCGTGTGCAGTCATTAGTTCAATCAAATTAAAATGTTTTTATTATTCAAATAAACTTTTACTAGTGCTTTTAAATCGTCAAATGAATCTACCATTAGTTCGGAATGATATTCCTATTTCCTACCGCGAAGAACCAGCAAGAAACTCGACAGTTGCTCTTTTAAAAAAAGTTGAACTCTAAAATCAAATATTATAAACTATAGATCATATGAAAATGTCAAAAGTTGAGTATTAAAATTTCTTTACTACGATTCATTGTTTTTTTGGACATTAATTTAAAGGTGCAATTACTTTCAGAAGTTTATCCATAGTACGTCTTGTAGCCGTCTTTGTGGTCATAGTCATAAATCACTCGATCCACCGGATATGCGCGCCGCTGACCGCAATTGTCGAAATTTCGCACGTCTTGGACAAAAAGTATTGTCTGCGAACGCTTGTTTGGTAACCTTTGTCTGGCTTTACAGGCTACATGATTTCTACTTTTTAACTAATTTATAAAAACTTGGCATAAACTGTCGGTGATCTAAATGTTTTACTTTAATTATCTATTGCGTCAAGTCGCTTAGATGGAACACCATACTTTTTCAAAACTTTTTGAAAAGATAAGACTCGAGATTGATGTGTGTGTGGAAGTGATAAAGATAGGATTATTCGGTTTGGTTTGTTTCTTTCATGTCTTTTTGGTCAGGCACTTCTTATGAGAGAAAACTCACTTTTAAGATAACATAATCCTATTTCGAAATCTACTTTTATGAGTAGGTACTTTATTAATGAGCACGTAGCAACCAGTACTTGAAAATAAAAACAATCAATGTGGAAAAAAACTAAATACATTAATTGTACAGTAACTAACGAATAAACTTGAAGTTACTTTTTATGAAAATACTAACAGCATGGTGAAAAAAGGAAATTGAATCATGTCTACAACCTGTGGACCAAGATGGCTGACAGGAAGTAACGTACAGGTGCGCCGGCGCAGAGCGGCGAGTGCAACCGTGCGTTCAGAGATGACTTACTAGGGTGCAATATTAGTTTCGGGGTAACATGAAATGTACATTTGTGATTATGAATAATTTTGAACGTCCGGCCTACCATTTATCTGTCTTCTTACCTAACCATTCTTCTAATTCTAAGCGACAAGTTTCTAAATGGAACGATTGCGATTGGAAGTACGCGGACAGTTTAGGATAGTAGAGAAGACCATTGAGTCTGGCTATCTTGAATATCATCCAAATATAAAGAGCACATTAAAGATCTATCCAAAGTTATTGTTTGTATCTCACCACTTTAATCTCCTAGAGGCTTATGAAAGTGTTCCATCCCAATGAGTTCCGAGAGCGAAAGCAAAGGGCACTCCATCGAGAAAGCAAGATGATATATGATACCAATTGCTCAAGTTTGTCTTACATTTGATATGACTCGACTTGTAGGGCATTGATTAATTGACTTATTAAGTACTGTTTCACACGATGAAATCATTCGTAGCATTTATTGCGTGTGTGATTCGTACCTCCCTAATAGGACACTGCGCACTTTAGCATCTAGATTCTAGACATTTTAGGAGAATAGACATTGTGTACTCTAGTCATCATGGAACACCGGACGTAACAGGACACTGGGCAGGGACAGGGCACTGTAGCGTACTAGACATTCTAGGCGACTAGACATTGTGTACTCTAGTCATCATGAAATACTAGACGTAACAGGACACTGGGCAGGGACTGGGCACTGTAGCATACTAGACATTCTAGGACACTAGACATTGTGTACTCTAGTCATCATGAAACACTGGATGTAACAGGACACTGGGCAGGGACTGGGCACTGTAGCATACTAGACATTCTAGGAGACTAGACATTGTATACTCTAGTTATCATGAACCACTGGACGTAACAGGACACTGAGCAGGGACTGGGCACTGTAGCATACTAGACATTCTAGGAGACTAGACATTGTCAACCGGAGCCCTATTTATTAACTTTACCGAGAAGTTATCTTCAAACTTCTTTGGAACATCCATAACTTATAAACCAAGCTTATAAATTAATAGATTTAGTACTGCTTACGAATCTGGTTTCGACTATTAAAATACACAAGTATTTTAATATTCCTAAATGGCACACAGTTAATCTTGCGGGTCTTCTATTAATGTAAAAAGATTTGCTCATATTAAATCTGATCAATTTAGTTATAAAGCTATTAATTCGGTCTGACTCCATCTTTTAAGGAATGAGACATTAATTTCTAGGTTAATGTCGCTTTCCCCTTTTATTACATTCTTATTTTTTAATGGTGTATTTATCTGGGTCACAAATATTTCCTTTTAGATCAGATTTTGCGTCCTACTTTTGTGGTGAATGGAGTAAAAAGTGTTTTAAAACGATCTCTACATATCGCGACATCTACTTACATGGCCAGTGGCTTGAACCCCATAAAAGGCACGTTAGCAAAATCTGTTTTCTACGTATCGCAATTCACAGCACACTTGCAGTTGCACAGTAGCGGTTGGATTCCAAGAAATAATATCACATGTGATAATCTGTATAACGGTGTTTAAGAAAGTTTTTCTTTTTGTATACGCATTTATGTTTATTTGTCAAACTACACATTTGTTAAACTTCATTAGTTTATAACTTAAATATTTTTCAGTTCAACATCAACTACTAGATTTCAATGATAAACTAGATTTTCGCTTCACCTACATTAATTTAACACCAATTTTGCTCGGCTGCTGTTCATCTATCACTAACGGTAGGTCGGTAGGTCTATTAACCGCTACAGTCTATTTAAATCGGTGACAACTTCCGTAGAAATTGTCATCGGCTTCCGTTGGAGCCACTATGGACCGGTTAATGAATATTGAATATCAAGATTCTGATCGGAACAACATTGTTAGCGTCTTGTAAATAAATACGCACTTGAATTGATAACAGACCACCTAACTCTTTATCGTTTGTGAAAATGCTAACCTTCCCCTTTCACAAAACCTTTCTTCTATGTACTTAAGAACAATGGTGTAGGTATCTACTTAACTAGAGGTAAAAGGAGCCGAGCTAGATCGAATATTGCAGAGTAGACTTTGTACTTAATGGGAAACTTTTTGTAGTTTGCTTTTACATTTGTGTTGTATGCTTATAACAGAATACTTCAGTATGTAAATGTATTATAAATACCTGCTGTTGTATTCCCATAAGAAATGCCTTCGGAATATAGTATTAAACTTTTTGAGTACCTGTAGTTATTTACAACCTTGATGATGATACATCATGATGTCAATATTATTTTTCTGACCTCATCGGCCAAAATCATCTCGCCTGTTGATGATAATGTTTAAGGCTGAATTACACATCGCATACTGACCATAATGTGACTCTTATATTATGATTATGGGTGAAAATTAGAGCCTTCTTTGTTGAAAAAATTATGTTGTATTGGTTTTATAAATTACTTACTTTGTTCGCAACTTTCTCCACTTAAATTTAGTTCACGAAATCCGTATAAAGTCGAATTATTAGAATCGTGGCTTCTCGCTTTTCGTGATCTGATAACAGTGTTGCCACGACCTAATGTAGCGAAGTGATCACGCCCTTTGAATAAACTGTTTGAAGACAGGAGTGATTTGCTGTTACTTGAACGAATTCGAAATACGCAAAGAAAAAGTTGCCTCCTTTTTAATCTGTTTTACTTGGTCTAGTTATTCGGCCACGCAATTTACTTAAAATGTACCTAAGTAAAATGTTTATCAAATGCTCGGAATTGAAAATTGGAAAAATTTATACCCTCATAAATACGTTCAAATGTATAGTTTATTTTTCTAGATTTGGATTTTATTCCTCGGACCGTACCTATATGAGATATGTATTAGATATATTTTAAACTTTCTACAAATTAGGTACTTCTGAGCTAATGAGATACCATTCGCCAAAGTAGTCCACATAGAAATACTTGTACGGTCGTGTCAGATATTACAAATACTATCCCACATTTATGTAGTCTGGCGCCGGCCGTAACCTTTTGCAGAGTGTCCATTCTCACAGTGCGTCTGAAGCTTCTATCTGTTAAGCTGATCTTTATTATATCAAATACATGTCCATTAAGTATGATGTGTTAAGATTATTAACAAGTTACTAAAAACCTGAATTTGAAAGACTGGTTTCAGGTTTCGTCAAATCTTTACAATAATTGTTATTGGCCCTTTAAAGTGTTATGCGTTTCAGGGCATTAAGCTGCACCACTATTGGAATTATTGTACGGAGATGTAGATAAGCTGAAAACTAAATGAATTAATGCCGTAAATGTTCGAAGAACTCATCGATTTGAGGAAACTAATTTAAAGTTAAATTAGAAACCGCAACGGATCGCTAGATTATTTATTTGATTTGAACATCGTAGTCTTTGTAGGTCAACCTGTGAATGAATAGAGTTTACGGAATTACGGCGCTTACTCGTACTAAATAAATAAACATAACTTTATCGCAGTTTACAGGCTACAGCCCTTATCATGTGATTGTAAACACTCACTTAACCAATATTGTATTATAGCAAAAAATCTCGTAAACAATGCGTATTTCTATCGATCTTAATCAAAAGATTAACAGAATATGAGAATAATCATATAAAAATAAAGGATGTCCGATCCATATTTCACAAATCACATGTGAATAATGAATGTTCTAAACCCAAACCAAATGCTATTTTGCATTTGCAAATCGTTTAAAGGATTTTGACCTCTATTTATTTTTATTTGCTGTCGTGGGAAGAGCATCTCCTGCAGATGACTAATCTAAACTTTTTCATGTAACTCATTCTTAAAAAAAAAGGTTACATACAGTAATTGTATCTAATATAAAATTTTAAGAGAAATACCATTTTATTACTTGCAAATCACGCATTATTGTTTTTATTAATTGTTTTTCTAATATCTCCTTTACCGATATAGATATCTGTTGATTCTCTTATGTATTGTAATTTTGAGAGAAATTTACCAACGCATGTTATTATCGTCAACTCGTCTTGCCATAAGTATCCGGGACACTTTTTACTCTGATACACGTTTAACTATGTCGAAAGATTTAGTTTGTCGTCTCTACTCTCTACGTCATAACCGACAAATTATAAGCTTAGAGCATTCCGTGACTTAATGCTGCTCATCATTAACATTTCAATGATTAAAAACCTACTTCTAATCGAAAACATAAAACTTCTTGTTTGCGAGTAGTACCGCGTATCTACCTACCGTAGTAGCGAGTATCTACCTACTTAATAAGTTATCAAAAGGTTTTATGTTTTGAAGTAATAAAGATCTAAATAAAATTAGATAACACATAAATCTGCCAAGAAGCAATAAAAATAAAGTAAGCTACATCTTAGTTAAGTCCCTGACACCAAACTGATGACATCATAGAGGTTGGCTGCGGCGCTACCCCGCCCACGCGAACCAAATTTACATGAACACATATTTTCCTTATTGTTGAGGATATTAGGTTCAAAATAATCCATTTTACAGTAAATATTTTATGTTTGGATTATTGGAATTCTGCTCAAATACATGTTTTGCTAAAAAAAACTGCGTGTTTACTAACTAGATAAGAGACATTAACCATTATTGCAAGTGTGAATGAGACGCAAATCTATCTTGAATAGAGATATACAATAAAAATATTTTTACAAAAATTTTGAAAATACAAAAAGTAACTACAGAAATAACTATAAATAAACAAGTAATATTAAATATATTTGTGAGCTTGTTGAATTTTGCTACCTAATGACTGTCGGTGATAATAGTTTCCCACGATAACTTCTGATCGTTTTGTTTTGTTTCATCGATGTTTTGTACGTATTTGATTGAAGAAAGAACTTGATGACACAAATTATAGTAATAAGAAGGCTCTTATGGTCGAAGATAATAATTATGTGATTTAAAGGCATTTATCTCCTATTACCACGAGACGTTTAGTAAAAAGTTGAAATGGAACCTGTTATTAAATGATATGAGAAGGCAAGCAAAGGCGATATTCTGAGAAATAACAATGCATATAGGGAAAAGGTTTTATAAGTTGTCATTAAGTATGCTTTAGTAGATTAGTCAACATAAAGTTTACGTTAACGAATCTACTAAACCATTAAAATTTTCTAGAGCGTGCTTAAAGTGCGCTTCCTCATAGTTGCGCGTTATAATCGGCGCTGGATATGGGCCAAGCGCCGATATTGGTCTCAGGACATGAGCGGAGACTGACAATCCAATGAATCATCAAGTCTCAAAGTTATCAGATAACTTTTATGTTCCAGGACCTCGATGTTGTCGTTATTTGTTTTGTTAACTCTGGTTGGGAAACGATTTTCGGTACTTAAGCTTATCTCTACCTTTATATTTTGTATTACAAATTAGGATGTGTAATTTCTAAGGAATTTACTATTTCATCTTCAAAAACTCCACGACAACCTAAAAATATATTATTTAAATTTAAAAATATATATGAAACTTCTTACAACTTATAACTAACGAAAGTTATTCCACTTATACTTTATTGGGGAATTTGAATTTATGTCCTCCAATATTTTTGTGGGAATATTATTCTCATAAAGGTTGGACAACTTAATTAGTTCGTTTCTCTTATGATAGCAAAGTTATTATGTTTAGATATGACGCGATTAATGTTGTCTGTATACAAATGACTTTTCGAAGAAGATGTTTCATAGCGGTAATTGAAATTGACACAAGCTATCTTTTAAAGTATTGAGATGAGACATTCTTCATTACTGATACTTCCAATAACAAACTTTTTGTTTTATCTTAGAAATGATGGTGTCAAAGTACACACAAGAGTATGAAATTTTACTAGATAGATTGGATCTGTACATCTCCAATATGTGGATTATATAAATAAAACAATAGTTACTAATAAGTAATAAAACATAAGAATATTCCTGCATTAGTATTCTCAATGGGCTGTTGTACTAATTGCCAATTTTTTTCCAGATCTCAGACATTGTTGTTGGCCAAGAACCGAACGTGACAGCGCGTGAGGCGCTGCTCAGCTGGGCCCGGCGTTCAACGGCGAAGTACCCGGGAGTCAGAGTGGCAGACTTCACATCATCATGGAGGGACGGTCTCGCTTTCAACGCGCTCATACACAGGAATCGTCCTGATCTGATTGACTGGCGTAATATCAGGTGAGGATGATTTAAAGGAGTCCTTACGCTATCATTATATGAGGTATTTTGTCTGGTGGGAGGCTTCGGTCGTGGCTAGTTACCATCCTATTTGCAAAGACGTGCCGCCAAGCCATTGAACGTTTCGTTACGATGCCATGTGAAAGTGATTTCGATTAATACGGCAGTAAAGGGGTCACTTGTAGTGGAATAAAAAAGTCTTTGAGTTAAAAACTAAGGAAATCTGGGTGTCGATTTTCACTACCCCTTTATTTTTGTATCTGTGAACGATACTATTAGGCGATTAAGGAACCGGTCAGGAACGAGATTTAAGACGCAAACAGGAAGAAAATAAACGTAAAAAGCTTTTCTATTATTATTGTCTGATAAAATAAGTCTGAAATATGTCAATGAAGGATAAACAAGTAAATCAAGAAACACTACATCGATTTGATAAAAAGATAAAGCCAATTACTTGGATTCGTCAGGTGTATAGGAATGAAGGAGTTGTTGCAGAATAAATATATGCAGCAGTAAGATAATTATACCCTCTAGAGTAAATACTAATTGCGCTAGGGTTTGCTTGTGTCACTTGGTTCAGATTGGAACTGCGATAGTTTGATGACTGGTAGACAGTACTTAATTCTAACGGAAACTATAGTGTCATCTGCAGTCATAGTTGAGGAAATCATACGTTACAACTGAGTCGAATGGAACTCGTATTAACCCAGTATAGAATTTCACGATTTGCACTGTAATACATGCGCTAATTTTTAAAGAAAAAATACTTTGCGTGCATGATAAGCAAGTGTTAAATTTAGTTCTTATAGTGTGCGGTAAATTAGTGACCTTCCACCACCACCACCACCACTACAGCCTATTAACGTCCCACTGCTGGGCACAGGCCTCCACTCTCATAGGAGAGAGGGAATTAGAGCTTAGACCCACCACGCTGCTCCAATGCGGGTTGGCGGGCTTTAACACCGCCGACTTCCTAACTCCGGGCTAGTACTGGGAATTTCTAATCAGAAAAACCCAACACTTAATTATGGCCCGACCTGGGATTCGAACCCAGGACCTCGTCAGCCGCAGTCGAACATGATAACCACTAGACCAACGAGGCAGTCAATTAGTGACCTTACCTGTAAAATTTTAACTTGGATTTTCTTTTACAGATCAAGACAAGTCCGTGAGCGCTTAGAAACAGCATTCCATGTTGTAGAGAAAGAATATGGAGTCACCAGGCTTTTGGATCCCGAGGGTATGTACAGCATAAATTATGTTCTTCGAAAAGTGTATTTTTTATTAATATTTCATCTTTTTAATTTTTGACTCACATTACCTAGTTGAAGTAAACAAAATATTAACCGAAAGAACGTCGCAATTAAATTAACACGAAATTTTTCAAATATTTTAGCAATAAAATATAAATTTTAAGGAAGTATCACAGTTTAAAATGTATTGTTAAGTTCCTGTAATCCTTCGACCTGAGTCGAGGGAAACAACTTTAGAAGAATTTTTTATTACTTTAAGATCTAAATTACGATACAATCTTACTTGTATCTTAAAATCTAAGCCATTTAACGTTCCATTTATACACTTTTAACTTACTTCTACCACTACTGAGTTCTAATAATACTTGAAATCCAATTAATCTAACTATTCAGAATCGTTTGAATTTTTTTTAAGCGAAACGATGATTTGGAAACTGTCAAGTTCCAATTATAAACGAATGCTTTCACCTTTAAAACCATAAGGTCTGGTAGGTTTTACACAAAAATCCCCACAGATTTTCTTGTTGGATAAGATAATAACAATTCAATGCTTTGTTTTGTTTCTACGTATCGGATATAAACGTGTTGAAATTTATTAGCCGTGACGAGTTTTTTTTGGTGTTTTATTACCATTGAGTTTTACATCTAGTATACGTATTGTGTCTAATCTCAATCTTGTAGATATTTAAGAACGATTTACGGGGAACTGGCGTAACTTTTGGAAATTTGGAGCAAAAATTTAAAAAGCTAATTTGCATTCGTTTGCATTTTCGTGTCATTGCGTACATAATGTGTCCACTGTGCACTTACACAAAGCCGTTAAATGCGTTTAAGTTAAATCTTCTATATCCGTCCTTTTAGTATGACTCCTGGTTACAGCATCTCATTACAATATTTAACTAAATCATTTTAAATAATTCGGTTAAAGATTCAGTTCATTTATTATATACTCGGATGTCTATGATTACTGATTAGATTACCGAGAACACATTTAAGAATATATTTCTATCTAAACGTAGTAAAAAGTTCTTACAAAAATCACCAAAGAAGATCTCAAGTTTGCTCTTTAATTCTTATTCAATTTATAATCCATTGACTTGCATCCAGAACACCGATAACGTGATTAATACATTCAAAACCGTTAAGGATCATTGGGCATCCAACAAATATGCCTCTCTCACACTTGATTCAATTCAATTGTTCGACGCAATCGACAGGTCAAAGACTGAGGTACAAATAAGTATTGCAGTGTTTTACGAGCCATTGTTCGAGCTTGTATGAGCAGAAAATAGAATTAAATATGTTCTTGTGATGCCATTATAGGACAACGTAAAATATCTGTTAAAAGTAATTTTTAAAGATGTTAGTCATGAGAGGACATAATTTCCATTCCTTCTTCTGATTTCGAATGGTGCCTAATATGGATATAACAATAAGACACACACACACACACACACACACACACACACACACACACACACACACACACACACACACACACACACACACACACACACACACACACACACACACACACACACACACACACACACACACACACACACACACACACACACACCCACACACAGACACACACACTCACACACACACACACACAATTACGCATTTATAATATTAGTATAGTAACGTAAAAGTTATGGTTGACTTTTGCATTCTGGTCATTGAAAAGACAAATAATTAATATTTCTTTTGTACACTTAGTTATCTTAAAATTTCCTTAATGTGCATGAAGTTGTATCGAGGCCTAGCGTAAATAATAATCGTAAAGTTACCCGATGTGTGCGATAAGCGACAATGCAATAGTATTAAAATAATCGTTGCAATTTTCATCGTATTTCCAGCCGTTTTCGTGTTGAGGCCATGAATCAATGAGACAATGGGCGCTAGCCTCATTCGTATCTTTCTGCTTTGTTCTTATATTATCATAAATATTACATCGGAGGTCAAAAACCTTTGGCAATAATTGGAATATCCTCGCGACTTTTATAGCATAGTTTATTGCAAGTCCATTTAAATCATTCCTAATCAGCAAACACTAACGTCGCCTTACGTGTTTTTAGACTGAATTATTAAAATACCTGATTTATGTCCTTTATATTGTTTTGATCAGCCTCTAATGTATGATATAAAGTTGAGTTGTACAAACGTATATGAAAGTCATCCTAAGCCAAGGTCCGAGGCCCGAGCCAAATAAGACCAGAGCGTAGTCTAAGGAAGTTGTTGCTTTCATTATCTCTTCCAACCCTGGCTCTACATCTGGTAGATACTGTGCGTTTACCTAACTCTCCGATAACACTAGCAGCCCATCTCATTCGGTCTACTCTGGATCGCCTTTGATTCGATCCGGTCCGGTTAAGTAAGGCTCGTAGAAGAAGTAACATGGCTATCTCGTGTGTCTCGGGATTTACGAGATAGCACTTGGTTGACTTCAGTTTCATTTACCCGGTGGCGGAAGGCATCCTTACAAAAGCGGCACTATACTACTGCACAGTGTGCGGCACAAATAATTCTCCCGGTGGATTCGCCCAACAAACATGTCGACAGTGTTTTTTGACCGTCCACTCAAGATGAAAATGCTCGTGTCCAAATGTACAACACACTTGTGCGTAACATTTAGTAGGAAAATGGTGAAAGCACCATAAGAATGTAACGTTTGTCGTCAGATGTGGACACGCACGAGATCGACGAGAAGTCGCTCATCACCTACATCTCGTCCCTGTACGAGACGTTCCCGGAGCCGCCAGCGGTGCACCCGCTGTTCGACGCGGAGTCGCAGCGCCGCGCCGCCTCCTACACCGAGCAGGCCGCGCAACATCGTTCATGGCTGCACGAGAAGTGTTCCCTGATGCAGGTATGCTATGTCACGAGAAGTACCTCATAAAGTCAGCGAGAAGGGTACACTAATGCAAGCCTAGCTATAGCTCGAGAGCGCGCTTCTTTCTAGTTTTCGTGAAAGTGATTTTCGGTAGAAGTAAAATTATAGAGTCTTAACGTTTCATAAGTGGCACAAGTTGTCCTACATGAAATAAATAAATCATTTATCATTTATAGTTTCATTAATTTCCGGTCCGGTCCAAAAGAAGTTATGTATGGCGTCACCTGACAACTGACAGGATTCCAAATCTAACTTCTCTTCCTTAATTATTAGAAAATCTTTATCATTGATTACGATGTGATTCCGGAGGATACAAGAACTTTGTTATTAAAACCTGTTATAATTTTCAGGACCGTGCTTTCCCGTCGACTTTAATCGAAATGAAAAAGTTGCTTAGCGAGAGCACGCGGTTCCGCAACGAGGAGGTGCCGCTGCGACAGCGCGAGAAGCAGAAACTCTTCCACCAGTACCGGGAACTAGAGGTAAAACGCTACCTAGCATCTAGCTATCTATGACCCTGACATACCCTAATAAAGGTATTGCTAAATTTCCTGGAAGTTTTCCTGCTTGAGATCGTACATCCACCTAGTCTTCCAATGCGTTTCCCGGTGCGAGTCGGTCATTCAGGCCCGCCGAAACCAAATTATGCGCCACTTATACTTCGCGACTCGTCGAGCTACGTCGATGACTCTGGTTCTCCTATAATTCTCCGCATTACTAATTTAATCGTGAGCTAGAGCTACTCCGAGCGTTGCTCTCTCCATTCCCCGTTGAGTGAGCCTTATGACCGATCTATAAAAAGCCTCACATCCTCATTATGCTCTCAAACTGAGCGTTTTAGACGCTTGCCAAGCTGGGCAAGCCAAACGTCTTGTTACCCGATGCTTGTGGTTTACTGTTTGTCACTATCCAAATTGGACCACATTTCGCCGTAATTCATCACTTGCAAAACGTACTAAGCACTATACTTTGAATTTCATTCCCAAAAATGCAATTTTTTGTCCAGAAATACTTCGAAACAGTTGGCGAGATCGAAGTGGAGCCGACTCTGCGACCGGAGGCATTGGAGCAGTCGTGGGCGCGGCTGCTCATGGCGGCGCAAGAGCGCGAGAGGGACCTGTCCGATGAGATACGACGCCTCGAGCGATTGCAGCGACTGGCAGAGAAGTTGCACAGGTATGGAGGTTACTTATCTTTATTTAGAACTCGAAAGTGCAGAGTGCTTAAGTTTGGGGCAGCTGCAGGGGCAAGCAAATTAAATATCACGTCAATACATAGGTTTGCAACTACTTAGTCCGCGCGTGAGTTCCGAGGAATCGGGGTCTGAAGAAACGTTGGCTGTACGCCACCCCCGATCGTCGCTCCATATCCAGCTCGCTCCCAGCACTAGTTTCGAGCTTGACGCATGTAATTTTGCGATAGCAGTATTGTTTTGCACTTTAAACAACCTTAGGTCATTACTTTAACATTCCATAGGATTCCTCAGAGCTCGCGCGTGGACTATACATTAATTATCAATTATTGATATTGTAATTTTTTTTAAAGAAGCCACCGTTGCTCTTCTTACTCACTCGTAGATCTTCTTACTGTGTCTTCATTCCAAACCATTGCTAGATTCATTTTAGGATTTAAAAGCTGCTTGAAAGACATTTGAATAAAAAGTTACTCTATTATTTATTTTAACAGGGACATAAAACAAACCGAAGCCGGCCTCGATAACGTAGAACGTCACATCGAGAGTGAAATACGCCGTGTTGAACGCGGCGTTCATCCCGCCGAGGCCAAGATGGCCGCCGAACAGATCGAACAGGAGCTGAGGAGTATGGAGCACACTATACAGGAGATGTTCCAAGACTCGCACGCGCTGAGGGAAGGAAGATACCCACAAGCCAACGACTTGCACAGGCGGTAAGTGCTTTATGACTACTAAATTAACACCTGACATGGTGGCAAATAATACTGGGGGCTAATCCGCGCTGGCGCAACATTAGCTTTAGGCTTGACCTTTGTGAAAAAAGTTAGCCAAACCTTCTGTCAGCAGATGAAACAAATGACCTCGATGAAATGTTTCGTAATAAAGGTTATATTATGAACTATTTCACGCACACACTCACACACACAACTTGTTTTATGAACACTTATCATATTTTCGAGGAAAAACATAGGATACCGATACCGTTCATCTGTAAAGGGTATTGTTACGTTCAAAATTACTTTACTTGTTAACCCTCTTCTCTATCTCGTATTTCTTTTCCTCAGAGTGCAACAAGTACACGACAGATGGATAAACGCACGGCAAGCGTTCACCGGCCGGCTTGTACCGAGGCTATCGTCGGTACGAATGCCGGTACAACAGACCACCGTACGCAGAGAAACGAGAACGGTCCTCGAGACCAGGGTACACGACACTGATCCCAAGTTCCAACAGTTACAAGAATCTACCAGATGGTGTAAAGAGAAACTAGTAAGTTTTTCACCATGCCCATATTTTTTAGGTCCTAGTTTTTTTTTTATTTTATTTTATCCACTACAAGTTAGCCCTTGACTGCGATCTCACTCGATGGTAAGTGAAGATGCAGTCCAAGATGGTAGCGGGCTAACCTGTTAGGGGCATGGCGGTTATACTAAACCCATACCCCTATCGGTTTCTACACGGCATCGCACCGGAACGCTAAATCGCTTGGCGGCACGTCTTTTACCGGTAGGGTGGTAACTAGCCACGGCTGAAGCCTCCCACAAGGCAAGACCAGGGAAAATTCAGAAATTATAAATTTCCCAACCCTGCCGGGGATCGAACCCGGGACCTCCGCACGTTTAGGCCACAGCGCTCAACACTGCGCCACGGAGGTCGTCAAAAGTATAAGGTTTTTGAATTAATTAAGTAACTCCGGTATTTTTGATCGCTACTGTCGACTAACGTTTTATTTTCACAAGCGATCGCCGTTGCTGGTGAGACTGTTTGATGGCACCATTGTTGACCAGGGCGCGTTTGGAATCCTCGTAGCTTTAGTTTTAAGATACCGTAACCGATTATCACCATCATGTTTTATAAGTAAGTAATTTTTAACGTCGATGAGTGTGCCTATATTGAATAAATGATATTGAGTATTGTCACAAAAAGTTTCCTATGAAAATCATGCCGGGGTTGTCAGCTGAAAAATGTTAAAGCATCGTGCTATATCTTATCATTGTCTTTAATCCATTATAATGTGTGCTCCAATTTTATAATGGCTGTATTATTAATATAATATTTATTTTTTGTTGCAGAAAAAACTTCACGAGGCCGACTACGGATCAGACCTGCCTTCAGTGCAACACGAATTAGATAAGCACCAACGAGAACACAAACAAATCGACCAGTTCCATTCTAAGGTAACTATAGCTTAGCAAGCAGATCTGTGCGTTGGGCGAAATTCGGAACAGAATCTACTCTGTGTTGATTCTCAAATTTAGTTAGAGTTTTAATTCAGTTGAGGCAAAAAGTAGTAACACCTTAAACAAAAAAAAAATAATCATATTTAATCTCCCCAACTCATCTAGCATGCGCTAGGAGTGGATGAGTGTAACATTAGAGCATCGGCTGGAGTTTGTACTGCCGAACTTTTAGTTTTCTCTCCGATGCTTGACCGTTGAGCTATCAAGGCTTAAATATTGTGAAATTACATCCCTTAAATTTATCAATACCACCACTACAGCCTATTAACGTTCCACTGCTGGGCACAGGCCTCCACTCTCATAGAAGAGAGTGAATTAGCTTAGACCCACCACGCTGCTCCAATGCGGGTTGGCGGACTAAACTTATCAATACAATTAAGTAAATTTATAAACACAATCTAATCAATTTATAATCAAGAGTGAATGGGCGTCTTCTAGACAAGCGCGCTCCACCTTAGGCTGCATCACGACTTGCTAGCAAGTCTGATTGCAGCCAAGCGCTAGCCCATATATTAAAAAAAATTGTATATGTTTAGTATTTCTTTTAAATTTTGAGGTTTGTTTCATGTTTCCCTCAAGTTCTATATTAAAATTGTTTTTGTTTACAAGGTGGAGCAATGTGTACATAATCGATCAAACTTCAGTGGCGAAGAGCTGACTCTTTACAACCAACATCTGAGTCAACTGCAGAAGCTTTATGCTGAACTACTTTCTACTAGTACTAAACGGTAAGTTTACAGATTTTATCTCGCCAATTTCTAGGACTCCATTGTGAAGACTCAAATAAACTCTTATAGTTTCGTCCAGTCTGTCCGTCCATCACATGTCTGTGTGTAAAAGCTATTTCAAAAATCAGCTAAAGGAAATTATTTAGAGTTGAAATCGACCACAGTTTACAGAAACCTGTAACAGCTATATATGGCTTAATTTTCCGGGATAAACAGTATGTAATATGTACTTCCCCGGGATATAACCTGGCCTCTATTACAAATTTCAGCAGAATCGGTGGAAAAGATTGGTCGCGCAAGCGTAACAGACAGATAGACAGACAGACTTTCGCATTTATAATATTAGTATGAATATTAAAATTTTTAAAGAGTTATCAGGATACCTGCTCAACATTATTTTGAGATACCTCGTAAAAGGTATTTTAAAATCATTATGAGGGTTTTTAAATCGTTTGTATGATATTTTTTGAACAATTCTAAGAGTATATTGTTTATGACCGAAATCGTCACAGAAGACAATTTATTATTATCAAAGGGACTTTTTAATACATACTTGAAAACCGTGTAATTAAATGTGTAAACCTATACTATTACTACCTATACTAATAATAGAACTTTGTTATATAATTATTTTGACATATCTCTACAGAATGTCAGAATTGGACGCGCTTCAAGAGTTCCTCCAATCAGCGACGGCTGAGCTCAACTGGCTCAACGAGAAAGAACAAGTTGAGCTGTCCCGCGACTGGGCAGACCCTCATATTAACCTGCCCGCTGTACAGCATTATTATGAGGTAACTAATGACTCATCAATAGTGTACTTGTAGATCCTTTAGCTCATTAGATCATAATACTAGAAAGAATGAATTAACAATTTGGCAATGAAATACATAGTTTTGAAACCTCTATTGACACTGTAGAATGTTAAATAGTCATTAAACAATATGTTACTTTGATACAAGTAGCTAAGAACCAATAGATTTTTAAACTGCAATTAAATAGTGTTTGCATGGGATTACCAACCTTACGGCTGCTTTATACTGAGACTAAAGAATAACCTAACCTTGTTTAGTCAGTAATAGAAGGAACAATATTTTTTGCATGTGTTGGCAAGGATTAAATGTCATAGGCCCAGTTGGCGTTAAAAGATGCGTTAGCGTTTAACTTTGATCACCAATATGAAACAAAGTAGTTTGGACAAGTCACTTTTTATGCCTCAACTAGCGAATGCCCGCGACTTCGTCTGCGTGGTTTGAGGTTTTTGGTTCCCGCAGGAACTCTTTATTTTTCCGGGATAAAAGTCTATGTGCTATTCCGGACTATAATCTATCTCTGTGCCAAATATCAGCCAGATCCGTTCAGCCGTTGGGGCGTGATTGAGTAACAAAGATCCATACATCCATCCAAACTTTCGCATTTATTATATTAGTAATATTAGTAAGATTATTAGGGTGCTAAATTTTGATCCCAAATTAACGAACTCATGAAACCCATATGACGTTTAATGGCGGTCAGTACTTAACATTTACCGTAAGATAATTCTGATCGTGTTCTAAGAAAGGTTAAAGTTGTACTGTACATAGTATACATAATCTATTTTTCAATTTAGTGCTACTTACATGTAAATGTAATATATTTTTATGCCCACATTATCATTCACCCTGTTATTCATAAAACACTCGCTCGATAACCTCGATTTATCTGTACCTACCATTGATGTTGTTTTCCATTTAGTTACATTTTCTTTATTTTCTGTGCAAGCATTCATTTGGGGACGATAGAGAGGTTTGTTTTTCACATTTCATTTGACTTTCTACTGTTTCCTTTGCGAATTGTTTTAGTGCTTGTTAATTTTAGGATAAGTTATTTACAAGCTGCCTGCTGTATAACAGTTATTCTTTGGACCTCGCAAATGAATCTTACGCTGGTCTATATTTACAGGGAGCTCTTTCTAAAATCTGAAGCACGCTTTGTTGTGTAACAATATAATGGGCCATTTAAGGATCCTATTATTGTATCTTTTTTTTCGCTCTTTAGATTCGATGTATGCTCAAAAGATTATATTTTGTAACAATTTTGTCTTGTTTTTAAATTTTAAGCATATAGTATGAACTTATATTATTTTTAATCGTAAGATTCATTTCAATATGGTTTGTTTTTGTGTAGCAACTGATGTCGTCGCTAGAGAAGAGAGAACTCCAGTTCAGTAATGTAATCGATAGAGGAGAGGCATTGATTGCACAACATCACCCGGCTATGAAGACGATTGAAGCTCACTTACAGGTATAAATATGACATGACCTTTTTGTATTATGCTCTAAACTTAACGAGTGTTATCATTAGAGGGTAGATTAACTTTAATTCCTTCAAATCGGACTCGAAAGACCATAAATATGACGGTAGTTATTGAGCGAGGAGAATTTATAATATAAGAATTTTAGTCCTTTTTTTTCCTCCAGGACTATTTGGTAAAATAGCATATAATATGAAGAAATAAACCACGTGTTTGCAAGATGTTTCGTTTCGAGGTTCAAACTTACTAGTCATAATATATTTTGACCCTATTTGCACTACACAAGTTTGTCTATGATATTATTTTTAATGAAATAGTATGGTAGGAGAAAACTATGGATAGATTTTAGGGTGGATTGAATAATTTCCTTAAAAGAGATTTGATTATAGTTTTCAGGCATTCAAAACCACTAGTAGATTCACTTGACGATTCAACAGCACTTGTAAAAGTTTATTTGAATAAAAACTATTTTGATCTTAAATTCGTAGATTGAATCGCGAAGATCGCGTCCCCGACCAGTGTTGCCAAACTAGGGAACACAGACATGCGTACAATAAGGCCATGTATGTATTTTAATTTTCAGCCTAACTGAAATATTTTATTTTAGGTGATGCAATCCCAATGGGCGTGGGTGTTGCAACTGACTCTGTGCTTGGAGACGCATTTAAAACACACCACAAGCTACCACAACTTCTTCGAACAGGTCAAAGACGCTGAGAAGTGGATACAGAAGTAAGTTTTTAAGCTGAAATATAGGATTGGCTAATTTGCCATTTTCCTAAGTGTAATCACTTATGTGGTTAGTAAGATTGGCGAATTTGCCATTTTCATAAGTGTACTTATGTGGTTAGTCTGATTAAAATGATTGGTCTCAAAATCTTTCAAACTTGTAACAAATACGGATGCCCGCGACTTCATCCGCATGGTTAAGTTTTTTTGATTCCCGCGAGAAATCCTTAATTTTCCGGTATAAAAGATAGCCATGTCACTCTCCAGGTCCTTAACTCTACCCATGTGAATAAACACGTCGATCCGGGGCTCCGTTGCGGCGTGATTGAAGAACAAACCAATTAAAAAACACTTTCGCATTTATAATATTAGTATGATTGACTGAATTTTTACTACTACTAAAATTGTACTTTAGCCGAAGGTAAAGGAATGTATCCAGTTGTTGGGCAATAGGAAAGGATTACTATAAGATTGCTTCTGCGATTAAAAAGTACACAGAAAACCCCTGTGTTGTTGGGGCTGTTTCTCTTGATTTGACAGCTTCATACAAGTACAACTTAAAGCGTATTCCAATAATTGGATATTTGACAACTAGTCAAATCAGCAACTTATTTCAAACGTCAAAACTCGTGCTTGGTATGGGATTTTGTATGACATATTGAATAGTGACGTCATCAAAGTGCTACGCACTTTTTTACTTTAATCAATAGTTTAAAATGGTTATTCAACGTAAAACTAACATAAGACGTGGATATTACTACTTTTGGGAGATCCTCTATTTAATAATTACTAAAAAATTATTTATTTGAATAGTAGTCAAATACCCAATTCTAAGGCGCGTTTGGAACCCTCGTAGCTTTAGTTTTAAGATACCGTAACTGATTATCACCATCATATTTTATAAGGACGTCAATAAATGAACAGTGTACCTGTGTGAAATTGAATAAATATACTTTTGACTTTGAGTTTAACTGCCTCGTTGGTCTAGTGGTTAGCATGTTTGACTGCGGCCGACGAGGTCCCGGGGTCGGGCCATAATTAAGTATCGGGTTTTTCTGATTAGAAATTCTCAGTACTAGGCTGGAGTTAGGAAATTGGCGGTGCTCCACCCCCGTGCCTCGGAGAGCACGTTACGCCGTCGGTCCCGGTTATTATCACTAACATGATAATAGTCGTTAAAGCCCGCCAACCCGCATTGGAGCAGCGTGGTGGGTCTAAGCTCGAATTCCCTCTCTCCTATGAGAGTGGAGGCCTGTGCCCAACAGTAGGACTTTAATGGGCTGTAGTGGTGGTGGTGGTGGACTTTGAGTTTTAAGCTTAATTTATTTTACGAAACCTAATTCTTAATTTCCTAACCTCTTTATAGACGCGAGGAAGCGTTAAACACCACATTCTCGCAATCTGAATTCACGCTCGACCAAGGCGAGCGCCTGTTGAAAGGCATGCAAGATCTCCGGGAAGAGTTGAACGAGCAGGGCGCTGCGATATCCCGGCTGGTGGAGGAAGCGCAAGAGATCAGGCCGGTCAAACAACGCCGGGCGCCGGTCACTAGGCCGCTAAGGGCGGAGACCGTATGCGCTTATAAGCACGCCAATGTGAGTATAGCTTTTATGAACACTATTTAAGAATAGACAGTTTTAGTAAGTATATATATGTCACCGTAAGATTTTAAAAACCGTTAGATTGTAATCTAACTAGCGAAATTGTAAACTGTCGACAGATTGTAAACCGTTCGATGTTCTGAGTGTAAATTTTTGAGATATTCATTGTATTTACGTTTTCTTGTCTCTTGTAGGTTAGGTTTGCGTTCGACATAAATATCTTAGGTTCTATCGGGTTAATATACCTAACAGATTACCATCTACCGAAAAAACTTTAAATATTATGAGTGGCCATAATTTCGGGAAAAAATCAAAATTATAGACCAGGCTTCATACTAAAATATTCAAATAACAATTACGAAATAATTTGATTTCTGAATTTACTTGGCCAGCTGTGTGATTGGATGAACATATTTCGTGGAAGCACCGATTGTTTTGAAACATGGGTCCTCGTCTTTTAGGACGCTTTCGTGGGTTTATAAACTTTATCTTTAACCGAATACGTTACTTCTCGGAAAATGTTCTTCGATTATTCAACATGGAGACAAAAATATGACGTGTTAGTTTGTGGTTTGGACCTTAACAAATAAGCCGATAAAAGGCTATAACTAAATAAACTTCTCATTGCACTACTCAACAACCACAATTTATGTAACACTAGCTGCTGCCTGCGACTTCGTCCGCGTGGATTGAGGTATTTTTGGTTCCCGCGGGAACTAAATTTAATTAAATTTTCCGCGATAAGAAGTAGCCTATGTGCTATTCCAGACTAATCTATCTCTGTGCCAAAATTCGTCCAGATCCGTTCAGCGTGGCTTGAGCGTGAACAAACATCCATCTATCATTGCAAACTTTCTCATTTACAATATTAGTATTAAATAACCTCACTAACTCATGTTATCCGCGCCTAGCTCGGACATATGAGTTATAGGCCTATTACACTGCAGGGACCCTTACACTTGAATCAGTGTACTGTAATAAGATGTAGGGAGGAAGGGTCCCTAATTTTATCCTTATTGCTGTGCAATAAGCGACCCTTACCACAGGGCCCTGTGGAAAGTGCAGTGTAATAGGCCTATTAGTGAGGTTTATGTCATTTGTGACATATTAAACATGAAAACAAAAAAAAACAGGTGGCCATAGAGAAGGGGTCAGCGGTGACCGTGGTGGACAACTCGGGGCGCAGTCGCTGGCGAGTGCGCTTGGGCGGGGCCGGTACTGAGGTGCAATTGCCCGGCGCAGTATTGGCGTTACCGCCTCCATGCCAGGAAGCCCTCGACGCGGCCGGGGCGCTGCGCAACGCTTATGACAGAGTAAGTTGAACTTTTTACACCACTGCTTTAACTGCCTCGTTGGTCTAGTGGTTATTTATTTATTTATTTATTTATTTATTTATTTATTTATTTATTTATTTATTTATTAATTTATTTATTTATTGATACGACATAGCCGATAGGACTTTACAGTTTCCCAATACGTCTTATCAGGCTACAATAGGTATTACATACTACAATTACATACATTACTAAAATTACACGTACATGCCAAACAAAAACACTAAAAATAGAAAAACAATAAAAACACATTAATTAAATTTAAATAAAATAAACAAACAATAACAAAAACATACAACATAAATGAAATTAAAACTACCTATTCTCTAATAGCAACTTTATTATTTTCGTGAGCTGGGTCAGTGGGGTCAGTTATAGGCCTAATACATTGCACTTTCCACAGGGCCCTGTGGCAAGGGTGGGCGTGGCCGCTAGTTAGAGCGTCGCTTATTACACAGCAATAAGGATCAAATTAGGGACCCTTACTCCCAAAATTTTATTACACTACACTGAGTCAAGTGTAAGGGTCCCTGTGAAAAATGCAGTGTAATAGGCCTATTAGCACGTTTGACTGCGGCCGACGAGGTCTCGGGTTCGAGTCCCGGGTCGGGCCATAATTAAGTATCGGGTTTTTCGGATTAGAAATTCCCAGTACTAGGCCGGAGTTAGGAAGTTGGCGGTGTTTCACCCCCGTGCCTCGGAGAGCACGTTAAGCTGTCGGTCCCGGTTATTATCACTAACATGATAATAGTCCTAAAAGCCCGCCAACCGCCGCATTGGAGCAGCGTGGTGGGTCTAAGCTCTAATTACCTCTCTCCTATGAGAGTGGAGGCCTGTGCCCAGCAGTGGGGCGTTAATGGGCTGTAGTGATGATGTATGTATGTATGTATGTGAGTTTGTATATTCCACCATAACTTCTATACGCTTGAACCGATTTTGATAAATGAGGTATCGTTAGAATTCCTAGCTTATTCCGGGTAACATAGGCTAGTAAAATTTTAAAAAAAATTGATAGGGTGACCATGGTCCCGCATTAAAGACTAAAGTTGAAAAAAAAATCGAAAATAAGATTAATTATGTAATCATCATCTAGGAAGGGGAATAAAATCAAACTCCGTTACATTATTGACTTTATGTTTCAATGGTAACACTTGTTACTTTTCCATGGCTACGTAATGTATTTTGTTGAATATAAATTATATAATTAATATAAATAAATGTATCAAGCATGCTTTCAGTAACATAAAAAATGCGTTCATTTACCCTCATTTAGTAATCTATATATTTTATAATCGTTCGTTAAGAGTAAACTCCAATCGTGCGGAGCTGACACACACAATTTTCAACTCATGGACTTCTGCCTGCTGGCGCAAGGCGTGTCCGACTCGTACAGACTAAAAACAACCTCCACATGTCTTCGAGGTCAGCGCGGAACCGCATTGCATTACTACGTACTGACCCTCTAGCTGTTTTCGCTCTTCTTTTCTCTTTCTCTTTCCTCCCTCCTCATCATTATGCCCCTAAGCATCCGGGCGTATCTTTGCCACTTGTCTGCACACGCCAACATCCGTGAGACTAGATTTCGGGCATCCACTCTACTCTCGCTCGTTCCTTGGGTCGTCTTTCTTATGTCAGCACACTCGAACAAGGCGTGTCTCGGGGAGTCCTCCTCACCACAGAGCACTTCTGAACTAAACCTTGCCAACAGGTTTGACTTGTCATAGTCCTCGTTGACACTGATGGACTTTCACTGCTGGGCGAAGGTCTCCTCGATAGACCTTTACAGGACGCGGTCTTGTGCCGCTTGCTTCTAGCAGTTTGCAGCTACTCTCTTAAGATTGTCCCTCCACCTTATGTAGGGTCGACCAACGCTGCCCTTTCCTGTGCGAGACCCATTGCCACTTCAGGCTTCACTGCAGCCTATTATTAATGTAGTCTATAAAAAAAGTTGGAACCTGAATACAGAATGCAAGAAAATCTTTTGGGATGCCTCCATTCAAACTTCCCAGGTTGTACCATTGAAATAGATAATGAGTGAGATTGGTTAGAGAGCTTAGTTCAGGGCGAATCACTAGTATTTATTTATTGGTTTGAGAGCAACTTATATATCAAGAGAGATTTGCGTGACTGCAAACAAAGAAGTATGGAAGCATTCGGCTTTGCATACTTAATGCCCATTAATTAATATATTACAGTTAAAATTTGTTATGACAACATCGAAGGGATCAATATAATTAGGTCGCAAAAGCCGATTCGAATTATGATTAAACTGTGTTAATCTTTATGCAACCTCTAAATCGGCAATTTTACTCGCACTTATGACCAATATCTCGTTACAAATATTGTTTTTAAGAGGTTATGACTGTATTGTAAAAAATCTGCTGAGTTTCTTGCTGGTTTCTTCTGACTAATAACTGCCTTCCTAGTCGGTGGTAAACGCTCAACGCTGGTAAAAAGTCAAGATAAACTTATTGACCATTGACCTTAGGCATATATTATACTAATATGTAATCGTTATATTTAAGGACAATCTCAATATTGTTATTTAATGAGTTAAGATAAAATTGTTTATATTGTGTCAGTCTCCGCTAGTCATGTATGCATTATGTACATGCCGGGAGATTTATCTTGTGATGGTGCTTATTGTGTTCTTTCTCATCAAGGTCATTCAACTATGGCAAAGGAAGCAACTACGGATGCGACAGAATATGATCTTTGCTACCATCAAGGTGGTCAAAGGATGGGACTTCCCACAAGTAAGTCTTGAGCGATTGTTTATAAATATAACTAAACTAGGGTGTATGCAACTTAGATTTTACCTTAATGTCAGATATTTCATTCAATAAAACGTTCTATACTAAGTCTTTTTTTTTGTATCGTAAAAAATACGGGTATTTAACCATTGAAAAACAATCCGTAAAAGATTTTTTATAGATACATAAATGGTATAGATTGGAAGGAAACTAGTTGATTAAAAAAAAAAAGAATACCACCAACATTTGGACCATTCGATGACAATTTTGCTGTATTAGTTCTTATTCCCAGCCTTCAATGGACGCAATCTTTTAAGCCCAACTTTATTAATAAGCCTTTGCTGTGTTAAAAACTTAATGGTGTATGTATAGTTAGTGCATCTCACTGATAAATCGTTTTTGCCCAGTTCGTGGCAATGGGCGCGGAGCAACGTCAAGCAATTCGCCGCGCTCTCAACGAAGACGCAGAGAAACTGCTCGCAGAAGGAGACCCCGCGGACCCTCAGCTGCGTCGCCTGAGGCGGGAAATCGATGACGTCAATCGACTATTCGACGAGTTCGAACGACGCGCAAGAGCTGAAGGTGAGCTTTATACTTGTCTGCTTGTCTGGTAGGAGGCTTCAGATAACAAAATAAAGGGGACAAGAAACGTGATTTTTTCGTGAAAGGACTTGACCGGTGGAACTATGGCAGCTTGCCTAGGTGTCAAAAATCAATGTTCAGCAATGATTTCTTGTTTATTGTAATTGTAATATTTCACTGTTTTCAGATAAAAAAGTTTCAGGAGTCTGAAGGCTCGGAAAACTGCGAAAATGAACAAAAAAGTTTCACCAAAAGACTGCTTTCCCACACTAGATGGCGCTATTTATTGTGTTAAGCGAGTCTAAAAAAATATTTTCAAGTATTATTTCTTTATTATTGTAATTGTTATATTTTATAGTATTCAAATAAAAAAGTTTCAGGAGTCTGAAGGCTCTGAAAACTGAGAAAATAGATAAAAAAGTTTCACCAAAAACTGCTTTCCCACACTAGATGGCGCTAGTTATTGTGGTGAGTCTAGAAATTGGTTACTACTTTTGGTTAACAAGTTCAACTATTCGACCACAGATGGCAGCATATGCAATGTGACAGGGCGTTCCTTTAAACGTAGTATTTCAAAATGCTTTGTTCGATCGATTAGTTTGAGACTTGTCAAAAAATAAAAATAATTATAAACAAAACATACATTTCCTTTTCATTACTATTTAATTGATCAAAAATAAATCATTCCTAATATAATAACTAAGGTACTTAAATGGTATTCATGTAGGGTTACAAGATTATTATTAGGCATGGATATAATGGAACGTCAAAATGGAGTAGTGCTTAAAGAGGAAAGCGGACGCTCAAGATTTAAACAATAAACGTACTGTTTTTTTTTGTCATTTGAACCCCGACCTTATTTGGAATAATAAATCCATAATAATTTCGTTTTGAATTTTTAAACCTTACTGTAAAAACGGAAATCCTGTGCATTGTCCCGAATCGGAGGGCAATTACTGGTCATGTCCTTTTCAGAGTGAGCAATAATACGCTGCTATAACAAAAAAATAATAAAAATAAAATAAAGTTAAAAATGAAAGGTGATAGTAAATCCCCGTACAACAAACTTGAATTTAAAAAATACATGGTTTTAAATCTTGTACGATGGTAAGGAACGTTTCGAGTACGAGTTCGACTCGCACTTATGTAGTCAAGGACTAAATTTATCATTAACTTTATTAACAAAATCATAAATACTTTTTCGCAACACATTACGCTCGACTCATCTGACTAAAAAGCATCCTGGATTTTACAAAAGCAAACCAGAATAGTTCAAATATTCCTTGAGTATAGTCAAGGTATTTAGATTTTAGGATTTTAATAGTTATATTATATTTTGTTAATTATTTCATTAACAGTATTTTACTATGTAAATTGATACTAATGAAATTATATCTTGTTTTATACATTTTCGTTAAGTTACATATTTGTTACTTAAATCATTGATCAGGTTTAGTAGCTTAAGGAGTAAGGCTAACTGATCGTGAATATATAGATTCTGGAAGTTAACATTTCGTCGATATTTTACTGCTAAGGCTTATAAATAAAATGGCTAAATCTTTGAAAGATTAATGGATTATCTTTTTGTGTTACATTTTTAACCGACTTTTCAAAAAGGAGGAGATTGTCAATTCGCCGCGTATCTTTTCTAATATACATTCTATGACGTCACATTAATCTTAAATAGAATGATGTAATAACACCTACGGTACAGGAGTTCCAAATAATATAGCTTAAGCACCATTAACTCATGATTAGTCATTCCATTAACGACCGGCAAAGTTATCTTATGACCTAACTGAACTGTGTTAATGCTCTTGAAAAACTGTTGGGTGGCAATTATTTTAATTTGAAACAATTTAAAACAAACTGTTACAACCTTGACAAAAGAATAATTTTGGCAAATTGTTAAATAGTTATAACTTCCCATTCAAATAAAACTGGATTTGTGTTACGTATGGATTAATTATTTATAATTTACCAAACTTTGTCCCATGTTCCATTGATCGCCAATTGGAAAATTGAACGTGGTATTTATGTCAAATATTATGTCCCATTGTTAACTATTCTATTTTATCAGGTCGACCTTTATTCAAGTACCAGACATTTATCCAATTTAGATACAAATCTTCAAATTCTAAAATAGTACAACCTTTATTACAATATGGTACAACCAGTAGTAGTAGTTGCATGGAAGCAACCGGCCTCTAATCTTTTACTTGGTTACGCACAAGTCAGTGTAATACTTGTAGCGTATGTGTTGTATTGTCTATATATTGTATTCTCAGTAGAACAGCTTTCCGAACCGGTGGTAGAGTCTTAAATATCTTAATTATAAAACTATTTCGTAATAATAAGTTTTAGTTAGTTTTACTATGTCTTCTTCTTCTTCTTCATGTTGATGCGGCTTTGCAGGGCTCTGTAGCGAGGCCCAGTATCACTTTGACCGTTGCCGATCTATTGTGATCGCCACTATCTAAAGTTCCTGGCCAATACTGCTTGCTGCTAGAAACAGCAGCAGCTTTTTGGCCGGGATGTTCTTTGCCTCCTCAGGGTCTACGGAGTGTTTCCCTAAGAGGAGGTTACGTTTGTGCATTAAAGCGGGGCAGTAGCAGATAAGGTGTAAAGGCGTTTCCTCAGCCCCAGAGCAGAGCCTGCACACATCTGTTTCTCGGAGCTTTAGGTTGAACATGTGTCTGTTCAGCCCACAATGCCCCGTCAGTGCCCGCGCTAGTATGCACAAGTTTTTCCTACTAAGCGCTAGGGCCGCTGCGGCGGCCTTCTTATTGAAGGATTTCACTAGCGCTTTGGAGTGTTTCATTCCTGGAAGATCTCGCCAGCGAATCAGTGTTTCATAATAGCAGTAGGTCAACAGGGTGAGGTTGGCTAGGCTCCTAGGTATGCCGCACACAGGCTCAGGTCCAGTTTGCCGCTCCCTAGCTCCTAGCTTTGCGAGTTCGTCGGCACTTTCGTTGCCGTCAATACCCGCATGCCCCGGGACCCAACGAAGGATCACCTTATTTGTGTTGGCTAAGGTGTTCAGTAGTTGCCAACAGTTTTCAACCAGCCTCGAGTTGAAGATCACTGAGGATAGGGCTGAAAGAGCTGCTTGGCTATCCGAGTGGATATAAATAGTTTTGTTGACAGTGTTGCTTTCCAGTAGGGCTTCCACACATTCAATTATGGCATACACCTCTGCTTGGAATATTGAGGCATATTTCCCAAGGTTCCGGTGCAGTCGCACCTTGGGTCGCTCTCCATAAATTCCGCAGCCTACTTCACTGCCTGACTTGGATCCATCGGTATACCATTTTTGGCTGCCCCTATCCCTTAGCCTTATCCCTTTCAGGAATTTCCACAGAGTAGTTCCTCTGGAAGTGTTATTTTGGGATCATGCTATCTGTTGGCATCCCCAAAATTGGTATCTCAAGCACTGAGTCATGGAGAGATCTCATTGCTTGTGATAGCCAGTTCACCTCCCTCTGGCTGACGATCCTGTACATACTAACCTTCGCCTCCTTTTCCAAAAAAATGTGAAGAGGAGGCAGGTTCAGTAATGCATCCAGGGCAGCTCCCGGTGCTCATGGCTCCTATGATAAGCAGACCAGCAGTTATTTTACTTTGTCACCTTCTAAACAAATTCCGCTAAATTTGTAACATCCTTCACTCAGCTTCAATGATTTCTTTCTATTTTATCCTGTAAAAGTCTGCCAACTGCCCTTTGAACTATTTTTAACTTAGAATGTGTGTGTCTATAAAAATACGTAATGTGCCAAAAATAGTCTTGAAATATAAAAGTTCTGCTGCCATATGATGACAAAGAATTTATGTGTTCGTCCTACGGGATCTGTCAGTCACAATTACTATGCCGTACTATACAGTATCGTCATTAGCGAGAACTATTTTCTTGTCTTAAATTGTGCTCTCTTTAATAGAGACGTGCTGTAGAGTCGGTATTAAGTGTTTCCGTTTTTTATAATTAACTTAAAAAGGTTTTAAGTCTTAAAGTGTCCGTAAAATAAGATGTTGTGAAGAGATTTATTTTCTCAATTTCTTCAAGAGTTTTGTGTGTTCAAAATATTTTTTCTATCTTCTTTATATTAATTATAATATGCATATTGCTTCTTATTGTTGGCAATGACTCGTAAAGCAATAAAAAACACTAGAAGATGTATTTTTAGTTCAAACGATCCATTAGATTTCTCATCGCTTTTTCGCATATGCGAAATATAGTCTGAATTGAGAATCTAAATATTGTGAGTAAACAAAGCGAACTTTTGCTAAATGAATCTGATCTTATCCATTCTTGCGTAAAATTTTCATCGCATAGCACGGGATGAAGAGAATAAAACGAATATTCTCTTTTGGGAAAGGCGGTGAGTAATTTTGTATCAGACCTTAACACGCGTCTTGTTTTATATATTCACACGATGATGCAGCATTTATTTACACAGATGGGCAGTGGTAGTATAAAGTGCAATTCGTTTTCTTATAATTTTTAGTTTCCTTTAATGATTAGCGCTATACACTATTGTTATAAATTGGAGGATCTTTATAGCTTTTTCTAAATTGATATGAAAATATCCTTGTTTATCTGCGTTTAACATAGATACCAATGACTACGATTAGGGATATACATCAATATCATTAATATTTATATTTTAAAGTAGCTCTCGTATTGGCCTTCGTTCTATTATTTTTAATTCCGTAGAAGCTTTTCACTGACTCGGGATAAAAATAGCCTCGATAATTCCTTGCTTAGTCATTTACATGCCCATCAAAATAGGCAACCAAACGGATAGACAGAAAAAAAATAAAACTTTATGTATAAATCATAAAGAGGATGCTTATATTTATATTTCTTTGAATAGGTTCAAAAAATAATCCTCCTTTCAAAAATTGTGTTGCGTTTTTCAATAGGTATATGACAGTCAATGCACGTAGTATTTACTCCATTACATTAATCTTATCATTCACTTATTCTGGGAGAGTTCTACACGGTATTACCTCTATCAATATCTTGACCTCAGGTTAATATCTTAAGTCTAAACCCGACCTTGCACTGAGCAATGACTCGGTGACATCACCCAGTATATTATGTAGATACATTTTGAATGACCCCCTTCAGTGCTTTAGATAGCCATTTATCTGAATCGAGCTAATGACTACTGTGTGTCTATTAACTCATGTCATGCTATTTCAAATTACATCCATTACCCAAGAAAATTGCGCACTATGATTTCTCTATACTATACAAAATATAAAAACTATATAGTTTTTACGTCATGACGATTTGTCATGACGTCAAAGAGTCAAAACTTCGCAAGGATGTGAAAGAAAGCCAACAATACTTCATCAAAATCCGATGTGTATGTAATACGTTTTGAGGGAACCGATGAATCGAAATTAGACCTTCCATAGTCGCGTAATCAGCTGTATTGATCTAATTAGCATGTGAATTTACAATAATGCATTACGATATACACAATGTGGGATCATCGGTTTCTCACCCAGAACTTTCCATTAAAACTTGACGGGCGCGTTATCGAAGAAATTTTAGAAGTTTGTAATGAGTCGAACCAAACTTTAGGCGCACTGTGAAATAAGTTTTGCCTCTCCGACTGGAGAAACTGGAGTTTTAATTATAACAGCCAACAACTCATAACACTAATTTATATTCAACAACTCAACTCAACGTGAAAAACAATTTTGCCCATAAATCTTTAGTAACCACAGCCTCTAGATCGCCCAAGGTGTACCTTTAATTAAATTAATGACTATTTAGATTTTAGATGGCCCAAAGTGATGTCATTGGATTTTTCAATTTTATTGGCCTTGGCTTCATGTCTGAGATTATTTGAGTTATAGCTGCAATTTTCAATAGAGACCACCGAAGTGTAGGTGTTTTGTTACAGTGTAGTGAAGAGTTAAAACAGAATGGTTAATAAGTAGGTCTTGCCACTGAAACAAATATACGAGTAAGAAGGTTTAAATACTTACTTAATCAAAAACTAAATTATGTACCAGTTATGAGTATTATTACCCAGGAGAAGGTTTCATAATGTTATAATAATAATAATTATTATTTTTAATAGATAGAGCAGTAAAATCTGTTTATAATTTATTTTATTACTTACCATTACGTATGCTGAATAAATTGTGACCTCAATACGACATTTCCAGAGTCAATTTAATCGTTATAGTATAGATTTTCTTTTGAATCGTTGCAGTAAAATTAATTGTCATCGTCATAAAAAGCCGCTTCCATTTTATTTATTACTCGTTTTAGTAGTTTTGTCTTAGTTCATTGAGAAAATAATACGAAGGTTAAATTTAAATGATTCACGATCGTTTCGCCGAATATTAGTCAAGCGGTCGTTTTTACTCTGTGGCCGTATCATCCAGACCTCCACTTTCCAGTTTCTCTATCTTGTCCGACACGTTCTGTGCTCCGATTCATAGTTTGTCATTTAAACTAGGTTTAAATGTTACGTAACACAATCCTCGTTTACTCGGAGCATTCAGTGGAAAGAACTTGGTGCGACTATAAGCTTTCAGGTGGTTTTTTTTATGTCTAGCTTGAATTGACGGTCATTGTCGTTCGTTTCGGTTGATTTGTTTTGATGCAAAGATTGAGTTGTGATTAACGGAAAAACTAATTTTATATGCAAATGTTAATTAATAATTTTTGACATATTTTTTGTCCCTCTTGAATTTTTCAGTAATATGGTGTTCAAAAACCATTTAACGGTGATAATTTTTGCATAAACAATTCAATTTTATTAACCAACCTCCAAGAAAGACGAGGTCCTCAATTCGGCTTTCGGTATTTTTTATATCTGTCACCGTAAGATTGTAAAAACCGTTAGATTATAATCCAACTCGCGAAATTGTAAACTGTCGAAAAATTGTGAACCGTTCTGAGTGTCAATTTTTGAAATATTCATTGTATTTACGTTTTCTTGACTGTTTCTTGTAGGTTAGGTTAGGGTTCGACATAAATAATCAGGTAGTGCCTGGCCGCAGGCCGGGCACTTAGGTTCCATCGGGCTAATATACCTAACAGATTACAATCTACCGAAATATAATGCGTTAAATAGTAATCTTTCGACAGTTTGCAATTTCGCGAGTTAGATTATAATCTAACGGTTTTTACAATCTTACGGTGACGTATCCAAAGATTTCAATATTCAAATTAAATGACCTTACTTTTTTGTAAAAACTTCTGCTGGGCTAAACTTAGTTAAATGAAGCAGTGAACGAGTATAAACATAAAATAAGCATAGAGCTGGCTGATATAGAATTTACAATTTCTCACAAGACGGTTTCAGTTGCTAACAGTGTATTTTGTCTGCAGAGGATTCAAAGAATGCAGCGCGTATTTTCACCGAACAATCCGCGAACCTGCTTGAAAGGCTGGAAGTTTTCGAACGGCAGCTACATGAGCGCATCGCCAGCCATATCCCAAGAGATCTGGACTCATTGGAACACCTAGTATTACAACACAAGGACTGGGAAAGCAGTCTTCTCACGTTGTCGAATGATGTGGAAGAAGTGCAGACCACATTCAGAGGTATTAAAATATTCTTAAATACCCCTGACCTCGTCTCCGTCGTGTCGTCTCGTACCTCTTCTCGTTCTTTAAGTATTGATAAACTTTAGGCATTTTCATCTATAGGCTTGGCGTATAATGTAAAAAAGAAACTGTGAGAACATAAAGCTTACGTGCGCTTGAAGGCACTCTGCTCGTACATTTTGTACAGACATACAGAATTTTGTAGTAACAATCAATTTAGTTTGTTAATAGAGTTAGGTCTAAATTAGAAACCAAACTTATACCGATATGATTTTTTTAAATAACAATTCTGTAAGGAAATTTGATGATAATAATAAAAGGTCAGATAGGATTTAGAGTCCTTATGATGCATTGCCAGTTTCCAGTATTGATTGGTGTTTGTAGAACCGTTTGTATCACTGACCTATATGTTGTTGGCAGGCATCGCACTCAAGACGCCCGCAATGAAGAAGAATCTCGACAAGGTCATGGGCAAATGGAATGACATGCAATCCAAGAGTCAGTTATTCGTTGAAAGGTAAACTAGACTTCTATATCTCTCTGACTATACAGAAAAAAATGATCACTGCCGATTCTAATAACATCTTCATTTTAGAGTATTCGTAAAACAGTAGTATATATTGAATTATTAAGTAGTATACAAATAGATCCCTATTGACACACCTGTTTTAGTCTATACCCTAGTATAGCCTTGTTATGACAAGGGTTTTATTGTTATTTTTTTGTTACAGACTTAAATTCGTCGAAATAGTTGTAAACAGCATAGAAGAAAACAACCAGACGATCTCCGAGTTTGAGATTAAACTCGCGCAGTTCAGCGACTTGCCCAACGATGTTGAACTGCTAAAAGACGTAAGTAACATTTTTGTATTTTCTAGTAAAATTCTGCTGCCGTATCGAACTTTACAAAATCAAGATTTTAGTGCATTTCTTGGATTATATCGATGTTTTTATCATAATCTATATATTTATAAACAAAACTAGCAGATGCCCGCAACTTATACCGTAAAATAAGTTTTTAAATTCCCACGGGAACTCTTTAATTTTTCGGGATTAGACACATAAAGGCATATATAAATAAATAACATGATTGATTCAATACGAAATTTGTTGTCTTTATAGTTTTGAACTTTCAACTTAATGTGTTACCATAAAGTTGTATTTTCAATGCGGGTCTTTACATCAAATGTCATCCCTCTCGCACCGCGCAGCTAGTTCAGAAACCATCTGACCCGTAGTCCTAAGTGAGCAAAAGCGATGCGACGCGATGTGACGCAATAGAAAAAGACAGACGTTTTCGCGTCTATGATACGTCTGTTTTCTATGGCGTCGCTTCGGTCGCTCACCTAGGACAAGGGCTAAATAAAATGGTATTTTGACAAAAAAAAACATTTAAATGAGCGTCTTTGCCCTACTTTAGATTCACGAAGACTTACTTCGAATGCAAGTTGCAGTCAGCAAGCAACAAATCCAAGTGGATCAGATGAACGACGACGCAGAAAACTGCCGCCGACTGGTGGAAAGCTCTAGAGCGGCCCTTCCACATTCCTCGTTGCCGCGATCTGGCAAGCACATAGACCTTGAGCGTCTCGACAAAGAGGTGACACAGCTGAACAACAGGTGGAATAATGTTTGCGGGCAGCTGGCTGAAAGGTAAGGCTATACGATAACATATATGCGATAACAAGTTACCCCTGGAATGCAATCAGCCCTCCCCTTCAACACCCCCCCCCCCCTTTAACCCCCCTCCCCTTAACAACCCCCCCCCCTGTGTGGGAAAATCGTAATAGTAATCATTTGTTTAACATATAATTCGACCTGTTTAAGGAGTTCATAGATGTCAGCACTTTAAAAAGCATGTATCAACTTCTGAAACAGTTCGAGTAATACGTTTTAAACTTTCAAATGATTTGGTTAGACAATTGGGCGTCTGAACCATAGGGTTGGTATGGGATCTTTACGTCTCACCAACGCTGACAGAATATGATTATCGAATCCCTGTTATGTAAAAGTAATATCTGCTTCAAATCCATAGTTTTTAGATGCAGTCTTCTCTGACTTATGCCCCTGTTTTCGTTAAATATATGGCAGTTTTGATAAATCCTAACATTCACAGCTCTGATCCGTTTCTGCGCGGTGTGGCATAGAAAAGTTGAGAGTCACTATGTTGAGCCTCAAAAAGAGACACTGATTCCGCGCCATGTGTCTACCTTGTATGTTATTGCTTTGTGTGTTAAACATTTTCACAATTCTTTTTAAGGCTCTGATCTGAAATTTTGAATTTTTTTTCTTGTATGATTCCATAGAGCAACTCACTTTTTTCTTATTACTTATAGACTAAGAAGTTGCGAAGCGGCCTACCAACTGCTACGCAATTATAACGCTGGGTTGGAGAAAGAGGCCGAATGGATCGACGACGCTTACAGCAAGTTACAGTCACAACCGCCGATCGAAGTCAGGCCCAAGGAACAGTTGGAGCCTACCAGGGTATGTCGAGTGTTCCTTTTTCCTATAGGTCATGGTGGCATTAGGCCAATTGGCCTCAGATAACCTCAAAATAGTAGTATTAATGTCGATTTTCCTGCATAATATTGCATTGTCCACTGCTACAAGTATGAACGAAAGGAAAATAGCAGAAGTCAGAAAATCAAGTAAAGAAGTACCTACCAGTTCATTTGATTTTGAAAATTTTGCAGGCCCTACTGACAAGTGCCGTAGAAAGGACACCAAAGATTGAAAAAGTTAATGTCGACGGCGGAAGATTTATTCGAGAGGCAAAGGTAAGATCGACTGAACCAAACATTACGTAGCTCCTCTAAATTAGGTACTCTGTGGTAGTTGGTGCTTCAATACGGGATACCGTGGAGCATTAGCCATTAGACATAGACAGGATATCAAATTGAAATAAACTACACTTGCTAAGATGACCTTTTCAAGTGTTTGTAATGAGCTTCTAAATGTAGGTTAAGGTCTAGTTGCATGACAGAGGAATACAGTTACGATAACGTTAAATAAAAATCAAAAGCGGTAGTATTTAGTCTAACACATTTATTTCTCCTATGTTTATGATTTAGGGTTAAATTTGAGTAGTCAAAGTCAACAAACACTTACTTGTGTTTTGCTCTGATATGCAACTGACCCGGTCAAGTTAAAAAAATACTGTTGAGCGGCAAAAATATCACAGAATCCATACGGATTTTCCTAATTGTATTCGTTTTCAGTCATTTTGTATCGGCAGGTAACTCGATGATAACTTTTCGTTTAAGTTACCTGCCGATACTGGTTCATTTTTGAGAGATTGTGAAAGGTTTTCCTATAAGTTAAGAGAGAATTTTGTCCAGCGTCTTTCCTTCTATTTCCTCGTCTTGTTGTTGTCTCTGGGTTTTTGGTCTTTTTGTACGTTTTCGTTTGGTTTTTTGACAATTCTGTCTTTTCACTGCAGTTGCATGATGCTTTGGCACGCTGTCCGTTAATGCTTTCTAGTTTTACAACAGCTTTAATAAAATAACATTTCTATAATATTTTGAATGCGGCAATGCTTGAAATTAAATTTTACTAACAACCTCTTTGAATGCGGGATGTTTGTGAGTTCGAATACATACATGTTCATAAAGGGCAATATATGACTGCTACTTACATTTCGCAATGTTACTAAGGCAAAATATTGTTACTGGAAATGCCGATAAGGCACAATCATTACGAATTTGAATTTCAAATACATTTCTTGTTTAAGTATACCGCAGCGCAATAAAATAAAGTCGGCGCTGATTTTTTTCAAGTTCTAACGAATATTGAGGTCAATGTTCTTTTGCTTTGCATGTGATGTTTTTTTGTCAGTGCTGTCCACGTTCATTTACCGTATAATATACAGTTTAATTAGTATACCTTTATTTCGCAGATTAAATATACACAAATTTTGTACACTTGACCAAGTCTTATTCTACCTGTTTAAAGATGGGACGCTAGTTATTCCAAAATGAAATTAAAAAATGTAAATAAGGCTCAATTATGCTTTGGGATTTCTAAAGATGCACGATGGGTGTTTTAAAGTGTACGCACGCTGGGTGTTTCACGCTTAGAAAACCTGAAAAAAGAATCCCTGTAGAATTTTTCCAGCATGACACAATCCTGGAACACCTAGCTGGACTCGCAATAAATGAAAATAAATTGGCTATTGTTTTCCAAAATGGGTATGAGTGTGCTCAGAATGTGTACTGTGTAAATGTTGGCGTCTGGATGGGTTTATATTTGGAAGTGTCGCCTATTTCATATGTAAAAGTCAATAGTCTAAAATACTTTATATTCACCGACGCAAGAAAGGATGTATGCGAGGCTATTTTAAAATAAGTTATAATTTTAACGCTTTACTTTAACCGATAGCGATTTGTCCTTAAAATTGAAGCAAAGAATTCTGCTCTAATAATTTTGAAAAATATTACCTATATTAAAAACAAGAAGGTTCAGGACACGGAAATTCTAAGGGCAGGTCGTCTAAACTAACCTATAAAACTTAACGCGCTTCACCCCTAACCGAATTAGATTCACTCGTCGAGATGCCAGCGATACGTCGAATGGCTGTGCGAGGAAATCCACCCCTCCCTGGACACAAGGCAGCTAAAACGACAGGCAGATATGGACCTCGCAGAGCGTCTACGAAACCGAGGCTGCATGGATATAATTCCTGGGGAGCAAATTCCATCTGGCGCGGAAGCAGTGGCGAAGGAACTTGATGAACTAAACGCGAAATACCAAAGACTACTAGACATGCTGTATGAGAGATTGAGGAGGATAGCGGCTGCCAATCCAGGAGATATTGTTACATTGGTGAGTCTTTATTGCTTTTATTTTTTGTATCATTATCAGTTTCTTGAAAGTATTACTTATAAAACACCATGTTAAAATTTTTACCTTAAAGAAACTGGCGCTGATTTAGAAATCCAAACTAGTTTTGTTTCAAAGCTATGTCGTTTTTAAGTTGCGACGGTTACTAACAGCTCAATATAAAGGTTTACTAAATTTTTCCATATTTTCTCACCGTTTAAACCTTCCCTGGACTACGACCATTTCAAAACCAGCTAAATCGGCCCAGCCGTTCTCGAGTTTTAGCGAGACAAGCGAACAGCAATTGATTTTTATAATATATAAGATAAGTAGGTATCTGATGATATTTCAATGCGATTTTCTTCTTCCAATAAAGCGTGTCAAGACTTCGAAGTAGACTGTCTTTACACATAGGTACACCTACCAAGACTTTTTTATACAAAAGTAATCCTTACCATCAACATTATTTATGTACATGTCCTCGACGGACCGTGTCGAGTTAGCGTGCGCGAACGTTTCACTTAATTCACAGCAAATGATGTCACGCTTATGTCATTTTATCAACTTGGACCTCGAAGAAGGCCGTTCACTACTTTACCAGAGTGCGGGTTTGAATAACTAATTAGACAAGGGATATATTTTATATTTGATGTTTGTGGAACGAGTTTAACGAAGATTTTAGCATGATTCTATAGGTATCGTCAATACGTAAATATTGCGTCGTAAAATGAAAATCCATACACGTGTGAAACACTTACACGTATATACATATATTTTTTCTATATAAGTATTTTTTCTCATGGCGCGGCGTTCAAAGGCTATCATGATGACATGTGGGCTACAAAGAAGTATTTCCAAATATAATCTGCAATTTAGATTCCTGATAGAATTTCTTAACATCTATGAACCAGCTTATATGCCAAAAACGGCACAAATAATTTAAGTGACTCTTAAACGTATATTCTATGATCCAATCCTATTCCCGTATAAGGTAGAACGACACCCACTCCCTGCTCCGTACAGACGACGTGGGTCGATAATAAATGTTTGATTGCAGATCCCGTAATTGACTTTATAACAAATTCAAAGGTCAACTTAGGTGCTCTATGCTTTTGTTATTGTTTATATTTAAAACTGTTGCCTGACCTACTTCTTTAGCCTGAACCAGTGTCTACCGTGTACCCTCAAAACTACATTATGGGGCTTTCCCAAAGGTGAATAAAAAATGTCTCAAAAGCCAGTAAAGCATTGGCTTTTTATTATTGTCCTAACTTAATAAGACCACTTGCAAGCAAGTCAGATTGCAGCTAAGCTCTAACCTATATATTTAAAAAAAAATTGATGTTATTCACCTTCCGCTGTAGGTATAAAAAGTTTAGTTTGCGAATATTTTATTAAAATTATAATTCCCATCCGTAACGTTTGCTTGCTTACTTGATGTTTCTTGTGTGTGTAGCAGACAGACACACTTTCGTAGTTGTAATGTTATTATATTATATTATCAGTTATAATTAATTGTTTGATCATAACGTATTTCACTTTGTAAAGTTTATTTCATCCCATAACGATTATAGTGTCGTAATTGAATTGGTAAATTGATTTGAAAGGAGCTTTAAGTGCATCACATCCGATACCAGATGCCTCTGTTAGATATCTGTAAAACTCCTCAAGGGATCAATTACAGTAATAAGCGATATGATCAGTCATAATATCATTTCGTTTGGTAATATTATCGTGATTGAAACCAATACATCCTACTACTGACGGGTGTTATTAATTTTTTACTCGACTACGGAAGGATTTTAGGCTTAGTTTAGTTTACGTGGGTGTTTCTTTGTGAGTTCACAATTTAATATTTAATGTTTTAAAAGTTAGACTTTTTATTTGCCTGGAATCGATTCAACATTCGATCGATATAAAATATTTTCATGATCAAGTAATTCTTTAAAACCATAATATTTTAAAGAAGTGTAAATAATATAATCGCAATATGCGATGATATCATAGCGTCCGTTAAAATCCGTTATTTTCTTAATCAAATGACGTAATAAAGGAAAAAAACCTGTTTTCGTTTACAAAAGAAATATTTTGTAGGAGCAGAATATTGTCCAAAGGTTTGCACTAAGTCGCCATTAAATACGTTCATGAGGAAATTAAAATGTTTTTGCTACATTTGTACGGATGATGACATAATATACATAAAGTGATTAAGTACTGTACTGGCACGTTTCATGTTTTGAATGGTTTCTAAGTGCGCATTGTAATCATTAGTATTGATAATAATTATTACAATTTCAATTATTTTAATTGCTCGAAGTCTTGAAACGTTATGGGATTCCTTGATTAAATTGATAGTCATTATAATAATCAAAATATTATGGTAAAGGTACTAAAGTAGGAAAACGCCCATTTCAATAGAAATATGTAATTTGTTTTATTTTATTTTATTCATTTATACCATAATGCTGATCTATATCGGATGCATAATAGAGATAATATGATAATATCAGTTTATTAACTTTCTTTTCTTATGGCCTGTAAGTCCGCGATAGAGACCATAATAAAATAATATTTGCGATAAGATATATCAGTTCATAATTATTGCAGTTAATTTATCAATGATAGCTATACAACATACATGTTCTGATAGAGTATGACCATTTGCGGCCGCTTTTTCAGTATCGCGCGAACGACAACAGCCGCTTGACGCATATCGTGCCAAACCGCGTGACGCGTAAACTATCGGCTTTCGAAATTCGAACGACGAAAAATTTGTGGCGCAAATCTATGTTGAGTGCATGTGATGTGTGACGCAGTCTTAACATTATCTAAGGTCTCGGCCTATGGAGCTAAAAAAATGTTAATACAATAAAATGATTTTCAGTGTTCCAAGATTTATTATCTGCCATACTTTTACTTTGTTGCGGTTTATTAGGATTCTGATTTCACGATAAAAATGTCTGTATAACAACTACTACAACTAGCAGCGATTTAAAAAAAAATTAGTCTTAACTATTTCAATCAATACTATGTTCAAAGTAGGTTTTAGTCATTAAAATCACATGAGAAATGAAAACAAGTAATGGTTATCGGTCAGATGTGACTTTGATGTGACCAGTTTAAATAGCAGTTTTTATATTATTTTCTCTTTGAAGATAAAATCTAGGTTACCTGTGAAACCGTATATATGTCATTGTGCTTTATTCACGACAATAGCTGAGCAGTTACGGGAGATATAACTTACAGGATCACATTTCCAGTTACAAAAATATTATTTTCAGTGAGACTTGTGATGTTGTTGTTTACATTGTATTACATAGTGAAATAGTTGCTTTTAAATTTTTTTTTACTTGCTGGTTACTGTAAGAAAGCGTAACTAGAGCTATAACAAAGTCATAGATGTGGTTTGTTTATTTTCCTCAATAAATAAAAACCACATTAAAACTTGGAGGCCCTTTTAAAATAACTTTGAACGTTTCGAACTCTACAAAGATCTCATGACGTAATTTTAAAATATGGGCTGGAGATAACGAAGTGTAAGATATAATATTTTAATGGCACAAGAATAATATCTCCATTTAAGTTAATAAGTAGGCAACTAAAACAGCCAGTCTGCTTTGGTGATAAAAAAATAAAAAAACAATAAACTAAGCCCTTGAAATAAAAAGTAGGTATGTAAGCCCATATATATTAGATATATATGGGCTTACATAAATAAATGATCATAGATAAATGATCTCTTTAAAGAGTATCGCTTTAACTAGCAACCTAATCAGCTATACATAGAAGAGACAATAATGCTTCCTTCATATTATCTCGATTATATTAATTACTGCTTTTCTCTACAAGAAAAATGCGTATACATTCAGGGATATTCCAAGTCCTATTATCCTGAATTGTGGACACATGAACCTGCCAGAGTCACCTTGATTAAATCAACGACCTAATATTAAAATAGAGCGTCGTCGCGTCGATTTGCATGTGCTGTATATGTTACAGTAGCGCTCACCTCAATACGTACGTAGAGACGATTGAAATGTCTATGTAGGGGGTTCCCGTTGGGGTGGACCTAGATGCCCGTGACTTCGTCAGCGTGGATTGAGGTTTTTGGGTTCCCGCGGGAGCTTTTTAGTTTTGTGTTATTCCAGACTATAGTCTATCTCTGTGCCAAAATTCATCCAGATCCTTCCAGCCGTTCTGGCGTGATTGAGCAACAAACATCCATCCATCCACTTAAACTTGCGAATTTTAGTAAAGAAGAATAAATTCTTATACTTTTGTATTCCCTTTGTTCTGTGGGCACATAACGATTTAGATTTCTGCTTTTGAAATGATTTATTCCCTCCCGTTATAACTACCAATGAATTATAATCAAATCAGCTTAGTGCCTCCTGATCATCGATCATCATCGTATCTTAGCAAGGATTATTGCTCGGTAATAACTGTTATTATTAAGATATTTATTACCTTAATGTACTACGTCTAGATTAACATAAATAAATAATAAGCAATGCGTTAACCGTTTATACGTTATTGGGTCAGAACTCAGAATTGCGGAGTTTAGGTAATTTTCATAGTTTCTTAAAACTGGTATCGTTTTACGCGGCCGGTTTACGCGGCTAGGACGAACAACTTTGGGTATCCATATATCCATACTTGCCGAATCACATTCAGTATTTCTTAAATACGCGTTTCACATGTTTTTAATGTTTTATTAGTGTTACGATACAATATACTTCTCCGGTGTTGAAATCTCATTTATAATGTGACATTTGGCAACAAACCTACAAAATGAACCCGACCGATTGCCAGATCGCCTATTTTTGCTATCACCTGACATTTGCTTTGCTGCTGAGAATCGATGGAGTTCTTTGATTTGATATCATATCGCCCAGGAAATGAGGGTTTTAATTTTTTTGTTCTATTAAATTGTGAATGAATTTTCATTTATTATGTCATAGAATTCGTGACCCTAAAAATTATTAGTTATTCCCATTGACGTAATAATAGTATTATTACGTCAATGGTTATTCCGAACGTTTTGGTCCTAAAGGATCCATTTAAGTGTTTACCTCATTCTCCCTGTTTCGTCTCCTCATTGCTGAGGTTTCTTGAATAACCCAAATAATGGCAGAGGTTTTCCAACTGATTAATAATTATTAGTGTATATGGTATGTCATTAACATTGCACAACAAAAGGATCTTTGAAAGTCAAGGTCGTTAAATTTTCTGTTGTAACTCGTGAGTGTGGACTACATGCGGGCTCATTATTTTCCCCGCAACGAGTCAAGGTTCTCGAGGGGACTGAAATAGAGTATCGATTGGGAGTCGTTAAGTGTTTAGAATCCTTTTTTTAATAATCTGTATTCTTTCAACAATTATTATTTAGCTTCCGCGTAACATACGACTAAAAATGGATGAAAATCACGCTGCTGCTTTTCTAAATTATCAGAGCGTTACCTCACAATAAAGTCGACGTATTTTGCAATCAGGCGTTGAATTGGTTCATCTACAACTAAATGCTTTAACGCGTCTAGTCACTACACTTTTGTTTCCAACTTTTCGTAGCATTTTCCCAAACAAACACCAACAAACTTTTTATGAGGGAGAACTTTTTGAATTTTCTTGTAACGCAATACTAAAGTAATAGGTTATTATAAATTTCAGCTTTGCCGTGAAGATCGTTGCACGTCTTAATTCGGTCGTTGACCTCTTTGGCTTTGGCTCGATGTTTTTGCTAAGACTTCTCACTCAAAATATACTGTTGTGTTGATGCAAACGAAGGTTTTTTTATTTAGTTAGGTACGAGTACTTTGTCAGACGATTTAAAATTATGAAAAATAAACTTAAAATATCGTGTTCAGATACGCAATCAAATTTCTAAAAGAGCCATTTGAAAAATAGCAAGAATCTAATTCTGTGAAATTCTTTTATTAAACTGAAAAAATTGTGACAAAGTTACAGAACGTCTAGAACACTAACAAGTTCATGCATAATATTAATATTGATGTTGATGTGTTGCCCCCATTACAATGTATGAAGGATTGAGATATAACAACAGCTTTAGACAATGTCGATCACGGTTCCACCTCGCTAAACAAATTTGTTTTGAAAACAAACACAGGTGATCACACTGATCCAGTTTACTCTATTTGATTACAAGCTTTTATTATTATATCGTCCTTTATTTGGACAGTGTTATTAGTTTTACACTAGTGGCCTACTTTTTAGTTCCGTAGTCAAGGGAACCCTTATAGTTTCGCCATGTCCATCCGTCCATCTGTCTGCGGTTGTACTAGAGAGCCCCTTAGCACTAGAGACATGGTTATACATATTATGTTTCCACATAAAATGCTGAAAGCCAACTTTTGAAACAAGCCAAATCTTATTCATCATCGTAATTTCAAAACTCTTATACCTATAAATTTTTCTTTTCACTTTCATATAGTGTTTTGCTTACTAATGTTCATTCTGAGTCATCGGTTTTATTTTTAACTATTACGCTTATGGTTTAGTGTTTATCGGATCTATACATAAAGTCTATATGTATAGATCCGACAAGTAGTAAGTATACTAAAGTCGTTAAGTTATAAAGAAAACCTACACGCAAAGGTACTTAGCCTGGTCTGGTTAAAAAGTATTGTCACCTCAAATTTTGACTATTATATCTAATTTAGCTAATTGAAGAAACCTGTAATGAGAAATTAAACTGAAATCATGTATTTGCAGGATAATAGGATTTCGTCTGAACTAATATAGGTAATTAACTACTTCCCTAGCTGAGTCATTTTATACCGCTACCACATTCCTTATATAGTTATACCTATATATATATATTGTATTTTTATTTTACTGATTACTCATTATACGACTGCCTGAAAAATGGAGTATATTGTTTTCAGGGTTCATGTATGTATGTACGTATGTATGTATGTGAGTTTTTTTATTCCACCATAACTTATATACGTCTGAACCGATTTTGATAAATGAGGTATCGTTAGAATCCCTAGCTTATTCCGAATGACATAGGCTAGTAAAATTTAAAAAAAAATTGATGGGGTGACCATGGTCCCGCATTAAACACTAAACTTGAAAAAAAGTATTCAAAAATAAGATTAATTAACTATATAATCATCATCTAGAAAATGATGAGTAGATTCCAAAAATATATATAACACTATAGTTCAATATCCAGTGATACACAAAAAAATATCATTTAATAAAAATGTGAATAAGATTCTAATTTAACTAGATTAATTTAGATTTTTAACTTTTTAGTTCGTTTTTTGGCAGGGCAGTCGTGTTTTTTATTATTTTTTATTATGACTTGTTTTACTCTTTGTACTCCTTTTCTTAGTTCATTTTAGTTTGTCTTACACCTATTTGGGAATACTTTATATTCGTAGCCCACTTTAGAGCACCGCACCGGCGCATCAGGATGCGCGCGCATCCTCGAATATCGAGCCCTTCTTTTCTAACCTCAAAAACACCCCTAAACAGCTGTTGGCCGATTTCGCTAAATCACGTAATGCCAATAAAATAATCATCACAACAATTGCTACAGCTACGGCTAGACGCGTCGAGAGTCATTACGAAATGATTTAAAATTAGAATCCGCGTTATTATTTTTCGGTTTACGGTTTTTCATTCAGTTTCCGAGTGGCACGTTGCGCGTTTACTCGCGCTGTCCCGGTGTTTTCTAATTCTTTCTACACTCTAATAATCTAATAATTCAAGCGTTAAATCGGGTTTTCTATAGATTATTTTCTTTTTTTTATCGCACATTTGATTTTAGATTTTAATGATATATTCATACACAAAACCATCTGTGTTATTTGTTTAATGAATTAAGTTTAATTGCGGTGTGAATCATGAAACTTTTCTGTGGCCAGTTTAAATGATACTGTGTTGTGAACTTTTGCGTTAATATGGAGGAGTACGAGTATGACTTCGCGTTCGAGTGCCGGGTTGGTATTTTGTGACATTGTTTTCTGATATCTTAACGTTAACATGTGAAATAAATGCGAGGTTAGCTAATGTGACATGAGCTTCAGGATTTCTAGTTGTGGCTGGTTTGATTCCTGCTTGCGTCAACTTTTTTTATATGTATATTTGAATCCATCCATCCATCCATCAGCCCGTATGCATCCACTGCTGGACATAGGCCTTTTCGAGAGCGCGCCACCAAAAAAGGTCCTCCGCCTTCCTCATATTTGAATGACCGATGAATTTTCCATAACACTTTCCAGGCTGATGACGCATTATATTTTATTACGGAATAAAAGTACCCACCCCCTGTGGGTTTCAGGTTGCGAAGGATTTTTGTTTCGAATGTTTCTGTTTCTTTCCGACGGATATTTTAATTATTTCTACTTATTGAAAAAGAATGAGGATGAGGATGAAGGATTGAGAATAAAAGGATTCGTCAGGATTCTTTTTATGAAAAGACAATCCGCAATTTTTTCGATCGTCCGAAAGAAACTGATTTGATATTTAGAATATCAAATATAGATGCCATTGAGCTCTAAATCCTCCTCAATCCTGATAGACCACACGTGAACCCTGAAAATTTGCTTGTTATATCTACGTAATAGTTGGGTAAGAAAGACATTTTCTATCTTTTCAGCGCCTCGTGGAGGCGATGGCGCCGCGATCAGCGCGTTCCTTCCGTCAGGAATTTAACATGCAAGACCTTTCGACTACTGAACATACCTACACTACGCAATACACCACTGAAAAGTAAGTATAGTATATTAATTTGAGATTGTTGTCCTAACTATTTTTTATCTACGTCAAAATAAAAGAGAAAGGTCCTGCTCTAGGTCTTTGTTATGCTCATAATATTGATAATATAATTAATTTTATTTTATTTGTCAGATATGTCAGGACGTCACAATCAACAGAGCTTGATGGCCATGCACCTATCAAATCAATGACTAACGGCAAATTAAACTCACCTAACTACACATCGAAAACAATAATCGGTGACGACGACAGACCAGACATAAGAAATCTCAAACGTGTTCATAAAATGTATGAGGGTCCCAATATTATAGAGTCCAGAGGTATTGTTCATCCTGAAACAAGAGAAATATTGACCGTGGGCCAAGCAATTAGTATGAGAATATTGGACGTACGAACGGGAAGATTATTATCCTCCCCTAATACAAGACAAACCATGACAATAGAACAAGCAGCCAAAGAGGGTTTAATAGACCCCAAGTTAGCTGCCAGGTTAACAGGACCTTGTGGGATGACAGAAGACGGAAATGAGGTCACTTTATTGGAAGCAATTCAAAGAGAACTCTACGACGCGGAGCAAGGATTAATTGATCCAGCGGAAAAAAGAATCAAGGTGACTGATGAGGGCGAAAGGCCTGGCCATGGAATGAGTATTTCGGACGCGTTAAATCGTGGTCAAGTTGATTTACAAAGAGGTCTTTACAGGCTCTCTAACGGAAGCTACATAACTATTGCGGAAGCCTACCAACGGGGTTACCTTATTTACAATGAGATTATCAAAATAAAATCAAGCGCTTTGTCTTTATCCGATGCAATTAACCAAGACCTAGTAGACAATAATGGTTGGATTCTGGATAGAAACTCAGGTGATAGGTTCCAATTAGAAGTTGCGATAGAAAACGATTTAATAAATCCAAATATACGAGAGATAGTAGATCCTAAAAATGACACAAAAATCACACTTGCGGATGCCATAGAAAAGCATATAATTAATACGAAACTTTCGAAATATGTTCACAACATAACTAAGGAAAAATTTACTTATAAGGAAGCTGCCGGTAAACGGTTTATCTGTAAACCAATGACCCTTAAAGATGTTTGTGATAGTAATTTAATGACAAATGATGGTAAAATTTTGTCACCAACAAATAGGACACCTTTAAATATTTTAGAAGCAATATCAATTGGCGTACTTGATAGTGATAATATAAAATGCGTTACAGATACAACAACTGGACAATTGCTAACATTATCTGAAGCTTTAGGTGCTAGAATAATCCTTCCTGATAACAAGTTCCGTGATAATTTGACAGGAGAAATTTGCACTATACCTGAAGCAGTAGATCGAGGTCTTATAACCTCGGTGTCTCAAAGGTCAATTTTTGATATTGATGGTTTTAGAGATCCAAAAACAGGTGAATTTGTTTCTTTCAATACAGCGTTAAATAAAGGCCATTTAAAATATGCGAATGGTGAAACTTTCTTAAAATCAGAAAGCGGTGACTTTGTGTTTTTAGAAGATTGTCCTAAAGTATCAATTGTTCGTCCTGAAGTTTTAGAAATGTTTAATCGAAAGATAGGTGTTTTCGAGAATGATAAAGAGTTAACAGTTTTAGACGCAGTGTTCAAAAATATCCTTGATCCTAAAACGGGCTATCTGCTTGATTCTGCGACAAAAAAACCAATACCATTTAATAAAGCCGTAGAAATGAACATGATAACTCCTGAGGGTGCTGCTTTATTAAATTCGTTATTAAATATTACTCTCACTCTCCAAACTGTAACGAAAACTGTGAAAAGATATGTGACTGTGACAAATACAAATACTTCCCGTAAGTCTGAAACTATAGTTACATTTGCTGAAGCTATACGACGAGGTCTAATAGATGAGACCACACAAACTTTTACGGATCCAACAACAGGTACTGTATTCCCCATTCAACAAGCCTTAGATGAAGGATTGCTAGGTGTCGATCAAAATGAACCACGAATCGTTCGGCTTTCAGATCGAGTTACGAAAAAAGATTTAGTCCCCGGTCAAGTCGTAGAATTAAAGATCACTAAAAAGTCTTTTATTAAAGATATGCCCTCTAGCCCTGAAAGTAAATTACAACATGATAATAGACCCGAGACTGATAAAAGTCCTGATTATACAATAAAGGAATCAATTCAACCCCGGGAAGAAGTAACTAGAGAGATAAGAACAGTAACATTAACATCAGTCACTTCAGATCCGTCTGTAACATCCCATACAATTAAGAAAAATACAATAGAGCTTCCTCGGGGAGGCTGGACTTTAAAGGAGTCTATACAACAAAATCTGTTTGATCCAGAATCTGGCATGTTTATTATACCAGGTACTGATAGGGTTCTTGATCTTCAAGAAGCCGTTAAGCTAAATATTATTAATTCTGAATCAGCTTCTGTTCTAGACACAAAATCTAAAAAGGAAATGCCTTTGCGTAAAGCTTTGGATTTACATATTATAGATAGCACAGGTCATTATAAACATGTTACAGGTATATTGACTATGAGAGAGGCTATTGAACGGAAGCTTGTTACCTTTGTTATACTCTCAAAAAAATTATCTAGCCAAAAAGTTATAACCATCACGTCTGTAGAAGGGATGCCGGATCAAATGGAAATTTCAGAACTGCAACATGAAGTGTCGCTTGGTGAAGAGTCTGAAGAACAGTCCATATTAGAACCTGTCCAAGTGGCTCCCGGTGTTATTTACGATCCAGCTACAGCATTAGTTATATCTACTATATCTGGTATTTCTGAGAATATTATTGAAGCTGTAAGTCGAGGCGTAGTTCCAAACACTACTGTTAAGGTAATTGAACCAACGACTGGAAAAGCTATCTCATATAAACAGGCATTACAGAAGGGTATTTTAGATAAAAAGACAGGTGAGTATAAAGATCAATCGGGAAAAAGAATTAGTCTTTCAGATGCTGCCAAAGTAGGCCTCATAGCAGTTATTGGAGCACCTTTGGTAGCAGCTTCTAAAGTTATTCAAGTAGTAAGAAATACAATGGTTGTTGACCCTAACACAGGAGAAGAACTACCTATGGAAGTGGCGTATGAAAGGGGGCTTGTTGACCATGTAACGTATAAAAATTATGAAGATAGTATTACAGAAAAGACCGCTGAAGTAGAAATTGATGCACTAAAGAAACTACAACCGACGTCTGATGCAAAAGCTTACACCGTCATAGATTCTGTCTCTGGTAAAAAATTGATAGTAGGCGAATCTAAAGAGAAGGACTTTATTGACTCTATTTCTCACAAAAAATACAAAGACTCGGTTGTAAGCGTACCCGAAAGTGATAGTTCTCAACAGCGACATGAATTGATTAAACCTGGTTCTAGTAAAGTATCTATGTCACAAGTCTCTCCTAAACCCATATCAGTCGGAGCAGCAGTCTCTGAAGGTTTTATAACCGTCGAATCTATACAAAACAGTCTTTCGATTGACAACAGAAAAAAATCAAACAATGTTACACCCATGGATAAAAAAAGGACATCTCAAGATGTTGTTGAACTCCCCAAAAGTCAAATTCTTAAAGAATTTAAATGCAGTAGACCAGTAACAACAGATCGTGAAAATGACTTCCCGTCCACTAACAGCAAACCGATTGTTTTACAAAAGCTTCGAAAACGTGTTGTCCTGCCGGTTGAAGCTTTAGAAATGGGCTTGATTGATAAAGATACTGCTAATGTTTTGGAAGCCATTAAATCTTATAAAGATGAGAAAGGATTACCGATAACTCTGGAAAGAGCTATCCAGCTTGATTTTGTAGATGAAAATAAAGGTAAAATCATTGATCCAGTACGTGGAGATGTTATCTCTATCAAAGAAGCTCTCAAACGAGGTGTATTAGATAATGATGGTCAGAACGAAGTCTTAGTGCCGGTAGTTAGAAGTCTATCAATTTCTGAAGTGTTAGAACAAGGTTTGCTACATCCAACTACTGGAAAAATTATCCATCCCGAGACGGGAAGTCATTTGTCTTTAAGAGAAGCTATCATCTGTGACATTGTTGATCCCTTATCAACCATTACGGTAGGACCTGGACAAAACATAAGCCTTGCCGATGCTATTGCAAGAAACATAATTGATAGTGAGAAAAACGTCGTTAAAACAAGTAATGGTACACTTGATTTAGTTTCTGCTGCAAATGCACATATATTCCAAGATAAGAAATCTCCTACGTTTATTGAAAATATACCCCCGGCTGGCATAACATTAGCAATGGCTATAAAACAAAACATGATTGATCCAAAAACAGGTAACATAAAGCATCCTCTAACAGGCGAAATTGTATCCTTAGGTGAAGCTATAGATAGAGGTATAATAATGAATATACCTTTTCCTCAATCTTCTTCCACAATAATAATAGAGAAAGCAGTAAATGATGGAATAGCTGATCTCCGAGATGGCACATTTACTGACCCTAAAACGAAGGAAAAAATTCCTATTGAAAGAGCTATTGAACAAGGTTTACTTGCAATAAAACCCAACGAGACATCTGAAATAGGCGGAATGGTTACTACTATTACGGAAACTTTTACTTCACAGCACACTGTAACAACTAAAATGGTGGAACTCTTAGCAGATTATGTTTTAGTTAATGCAAATGAGTTACAAAATACCAAAACTGGTGAAATAATTCCTATTGAAGAAGCAAGAGAAAAAGGTATAATTCGAGACGAACATACCAGAAAAGAGCAATTTATAACAAGTGATACAAATATCAGTTTTGAAGATGCATTAAATTTAGGTTATATTGATGTCCAACGGGGTACCTTCACTAATCCTAGTACAGGAGAAACGTTAACGATTTCTGAAGCCGTTAACAGTGGTCTTATTAACACCGAAGTTACTACAGATAAAAACGTAACTCCTCGAGCAATTGAAAATTTAGAAATGCTGGATCTCAATGAAGCGTTTGAATTACTTTTTGATGAAAAGACTCAGAAATTTAGAGATCCTAAATCACCCAACAAAGTATTGACCTTTAAAGAGGCGCTTGAAAGAAATATAATTGATTCCAATTCGGTGATTTATAATTTACAGGCTGGTAAACCTGTTACATTAAAAGAAGCTTTAAACGTTGGATTGGTTGATAATAAATCAGGAAAAATTAAAGAACCCAGTACGGGAAAGGCATTTGATATTAAAAAAGCAGCTAAAATTGGTCTAGTAGCAGTTGTTGCAGCACCAATTTTGGCAGGTATGGCAGTAGTTGAAGGCGCTAAAAATGTGACAAATAAAATGATAAAATCTAAGCCTAAAGAGTTAGCATCTCAGTCAATTGAAAAACCTCAGAAAAGTGATGGTGGAAGTAAGAAATTGGGAAGTATATCATTGATAAAAGATACATCTACTTTAGATAAAAGTGAGCCTCAGTATCATGAAATTACGAAGTCAAAAGTTACCGACTCCGGAAAACTTTCTCAGAGTAATTATACCGTAAAACCGTTAAATATTACAGATGAACTAGAAGCTGACGCAGCAAATAAAATATCTAAGACACCAGAAGGTCAGATTCAGATAAAAACAGAAAAACATTTGGTCAAACCTGCAACAAAATCTGAAGCATCTTCGTCCATGCATCTAAAAGAAGAACTCAATAGCGAAAACCAAAAACAACACCTTCGGAACATTTCCAACAAAATAGGAACTGCTAGTAAAAAACCACAGGAATCATCTGATATTAAATTAGCAGAACCCTTAAAAATAACCCAAAAAGATAAGGACACAGTTCCTAAAGATTCTTTTGTGATTGAAAATTCAACGGAAACCGTTGATACAATGATTGCATTGAATACTGGTAGAAATATAAATAACGAAAAAATAGAAGGTGATGATAAAATCGACAAAGCTTTTATAACAAAGACGACGGCAAAAGAGATGCAACCAATTCATGTTATTTCGAATCAAACAGAAATTCCAGAGGCAACACCAGATGTTCAAGAATTTCACAAAATCACTCCAGATGGAAAGGAAATAACTACGATAGTGAAAACTACAGTTTCAAAATCAGAACCTACTGAATATATTACGGAACATACAAGTACAATTGTAACAACTAAAGCCTCTAAAGTAACAACGATTGAAGTAACTCAAAACACTTCTACGAGTTATAACGTTGCTGAAGTTTTTGAAACTGATGATCAGAGCGAACTTCTTTCTACAGTACAACATCCAGATCAAGTAGACAAAGCTTCATCTCCAGAAAACACGAGTCAACAACCATTAGAACTAAACCAATATCCACAAAGTAGTAAAATTGAAAATTTCCCCGTAACGAGTGATAGAAAAGTACAAAAAACGGATGAAACGAATCTGCCGGCAACAAAAGAAACTGAATGCAGTCAAACCGAAGCCATCGAAACTGCAATAGAAATAATTTGTAAAGGTGACGATGTTCTTAGAACTATTAACCAAGGATCAATACCACCAGAATCGGTAACTATCATAAATCCAAAGTCAGGAAAACAAATTTCGTTAGAAGCGGCTTTAAATGAAGGAATCGTAAGCAAAAACACTTTAGAAATTGAAGATAATATGGGTAATAAGATAAGTTTCGCTGATGCAGTTAAGTTAGGCTTAGTTGCGATTGTAGGTGCTCCAATTTTCGCCGCGTCAAAGGTAGTCGAGTTAGCGAAAAATTCAGTGGCATCCGAACCCGCTATTGATAAAAACTTCGAAACGGAGACGCTTCGTAAGAAAGAAATTGTACCCAAATTAATCTCATCAGACAAAAAAAATACACAGTCCCAAGAAATGTCGCAAGGACACTCAAAACATCCAGAAAATATTTCACGCCCAGGAGAATTTGTTGATGCCATTGTTAAAAAGCCTTTTGAACACACGGCATTTGAGATAGCTAACAAACATGTTGTTTCAATTGATGACGGGAAAACTATATCAGCTTTGTTAATCGATGCTGAAAAGCAACCTTTGCGTGTAATTGAGGAAATTACAGAACAAAATGTTACTAAAGTGAAATCAGAACCTCTTAAAGTTCTTTATGAAAATATACCTTTGATTGACGCCATAGCACAAGGCATCATTGAACCAAAAATTTGTCGAATTATAATTAATGGTGTTGAATCACCACTGACAGTTCAAGACTCGTTAGAGCAAGAACAAATCAGTCGATTTGCCCCAGTCGATGTAGTGTCTAAGAACTGTGTTATTTTAAAAGAAACTAAACCTAGATATAGTTTGTCAATTTCTCAAAAACTAACTCCCGAAGAACTGTCTGAAATGGGAGTTTATGACATTGAGAAACAGATATTTATAAATCCCAAAACTGGTGCAAAAATTTCTTTCGAAGAACTGGTCTATGGACTTAAAGTATTTGATCCAACCTCTATTCTAGTGAAAGATTTGAGTTGTAAATCTGATAAGTATATACCCTTCGATGATGCCATATCGCGCCCTATTATAGATAAAGCTACTGGTCATATGGTTAATCCTAAAACAGGCAAACGTGTGTCATTTTTGGAATGTGTGCAAATCGGGTGGATAGTGGAAACCCCCGAAGATACTTTTATTAGAGAACAAATAACGGTTGAATCTGCCTTTGAAAAGGGTTTGTACAATCCAAAAACTGGTGAAATTAAAGATGAAAGTACGGGCGAGCTAGTTCCTATCGGCGAAGCAGTTCAAAAAGGTCTCATTGATCAAGAATCTTTACTTATAAGAATTCCCCAGTCAAGTGAATTTGTGACCTTATCTGATGCTGTCGAACGTGGGATTATAGAAATACGCGAGGGATTAATTATCATAGTTGAAACTCAGGAAGTAATTGAAATTACGATGGCTATCAAACGAGGTTTAATCACTCTTGCACGTAGGCCAATATCTATAGAAGCCGTTATTACTAAAAACATGTACGAACCAACGTCTGGTAAAATAAAAGATATTGTTACTGAACAATTATTGGCTATTAATGATGCTATAGAAAGAAATATTGTACATCCTACAATATCTGAAATAAGAGATACTGCATTAGAAAAATACGTACCCTTACAAGAAGCTCTTAAAACAAAACTAATCAACCCTGAAACGGGTAAGTTGAATGACAAAAAGACTGGTAAATACATTCCATTAGATGATGCGTTAAAGAAAGGCCTTATCACTACTAAAACTGTTTCATTCTCGTTGTATGATATTATTGAACTTGGTTACTATTCACCAGATTCATGTCAAATTTTGAACCCGAGAACAGGTGAAACTATTTCCTTACGTAAAGCTATTGAAGAAAAGTTAATTGATCCTAGAGATATTAAGATAAAAGATGATAAGTCGGAGACAGTTGTTTCCTTTGAACAGGCAGTTAAATCTGGTTTAATAGATTTAGATCGTGGTATTATTACGTCACCTACAGTTAATCTCAAAGACGCGTGTGAAAAGGGATATTTGCTTAGTGATATCAAGCCTTGGTCATTACAAGAAGGTTTAGTTCAAGGATTTTATGATCCTGACACTGGCTTATTAACAATAAATAGTGCTACAATGACATTAGACGATGCCATTAAGGTCGGAAATATCAATCCGGAAGTTTTAACAGTTAGGAATGCTGACTCTGGAGAAATGATTTCTCTCGCTGACGCAATTAAAGCAGGTATTATTGATTCAAAAGAAGGGAAAGTAAAAGTTCATGGTGACAAAATTTCACTTACAGATGCTTCAGAGCGTGGCCTTATATTACCGGCCAAACGTAAGCTTAGTTTACCGGAAGCTGTTTTTAAAGGATTCTATGATCCAAAAACCGGAAAGTTCTCGAATCCCCAAAATAAAGATAAAATGCCGACCGAAAGAGCTATCAGAAAACGTTTGCTGGATCCGCAATCTACCTTAGTACATATTGGAGGTAAAGTTATTCCATTTGAATTTGCAGTTGACAAAGGTATTGTCGATGGTAGAACAGGGACTATTTTATTAGGAGATGAACGGATAGATTTTCGGGAGGCGTTTGAGCGGGGAATATTAGTAGAAGTACGTAAGCCTTTATCACTTATGGAAGCAATTGAAAAAGGAGTGTATAATGAAATCACGGGACATTTCATGGATCCGCAAAGTGGTAAAAGATATACCCTTGCTGATGCTATAAAAAGGAATTTAATCGATCCTCATTCTGTACATATTCAAGATAATAGGTTAGGCAAATGGGATAAAATTACTTTATCAGAATCTATAGAAACTGGTGTCATCGATGATAAATCAGGGAAAATTAAAAATATAAACAATGATAATGAAGAAATAAACCTTGCTAAAGCTTTTGAAATAGGTTTGCTCGTAGATAGCAAAGCGCCAATCAGTTTACAAAGAGCGCTTCACCAAGGCCTCTACGATGATGTCACTGGCAAATTTATTGATCCGGTTACCACTCGTAAAATTACTTTGCATGAAGCTATAAGGCGATCTATTATAAGTCCTAAATATCTTTGTTATTTTGATAAAAAATCTGAAAAACCATTATCGTTGAAAGAATGCTGTCGAAGTGAAATTATAGATAAAAGAAACGGCAAATTTAGCGAACCTGGTTCAGATATTAAAGTGTCTCTATCTGAGGCTATGAGCTTAGGTCTTATTGTAGACATCGAAAGTGCTGGGTTCTCTCTATATGAGACTTTGTCTATGAACATGTATGATATTACTGAACTTATGTTTATACACCCAGTCTCAGAAAGAAAAATTTCACTTAAGACCTCAATTGCTGAGGACTTTGTTAATCCAGAGACGTCAATTGTGAAAAACATTCCATCTAGTAGGTATATTAAACTAAAGGAAGCTATAGAAATAGGAATTATTGATGAGAATGAAAGTGTGTACGTGTTACCTAACGGAACTCAAATAAATTTATTTGACGCAAGGAATCGCGGTCTTATTGTAACTTCGAAGAGAAATCTAAGTGTAGAAGAAATAATAAAGAACGGTCTTTTCAGAGCTGATAATGGCAAAATAGTAGACCCTAACACTAATGAGTTTATAGATATAAAAAAAGCAATTGAATCTAATCTCATTAATCCAGAGCTTACAATTGTCAAGGATAGTTCGACTGGTAAATTTAAACCACTGTTAAACGCAATACAAGAAGGTGATGTCGATGTTTCCAAAGGTAGGGTATTAGACACTAAAGCAAAGAAAACATACAGTTTAGATATAGCATTTGACAAAGGTTTGCTAATAACTGTCGTTCAGCCTCTTACATCTCAAAAAATCACTAGACGGTATGTTTCAGACACATCAGCAACTAAGGAACCAGTTTTACGAGAGTTTACATTAGATGAAGCGATAAAATATGAATTTGTTAATCCAGACTCTGCTCTTATTAAAGATCCCCATAAAAATAAGTACGTGCCATTAAAATTAGCTATAACTGAGGGTATTATTGACACTAACGCTAAGGGATTATTTGACACTCAAAGCGGTAATTCACGAACTCTCTGTTTCGTCTTTGAAAATGGTCTAATCGTTTATATTCGGGCACCCTTAACTTTTGAACAAGCTATTGAAAACGGTCACCTTAACATAAGTACTGCTCGGTTTACTGATCCAGAATCCAACGAAGTACTGACTATTAAAGACGCGGCCTCTTTAGGCTACATAGACCCGGACACAGCGCTTATTAAGGATAATCTTAAAAAGAGGCTAATAAAGCTTCCTGAGGCTTTCCGCAAAGGCTTGATGGACGCTGAAAAGGGTAATATTCTAGACACAGATACCTCAAAGCTAAATACTCTAAGCGCGGCGATAGAGAGTGGATTACTAATGACGCCAAAAAAAAGCTTTACTCTTATTGAAACTTTAAACTTCGGAATTTATAATCCAACTACAGGCGCATTGAACGACCCTTTCATAACCACAAGCGTCATCGATCGCAAAAGATTAACATTAGGTGAAGCAATCCAACGGGGTATAGTTGATCCGTCTAGTACTGTAGTAAAGGAACCAGAAACTGGAAAAATATGGCCATTGGTGCAAGCAATAGAACAACAGCTCGTCAACCCTGTTGAAGGGAGACTCGTTATTAACCCGCAGAAAGGAATAAGTCTTGATTTAGTCAAAGCTCTTAAAAAGGGATATTTACTGCCAGCAGAAACGAGGGTAAGTTATATTTATTTTTTTAATAATTTGTTGCTTCGATCAAGCAAAGGTATTGCTTTACAACTTCCTATATTTCCACTCTTAGACGGTGATCTATTTTACATAAGCGTTTGGCTTAAACATTGGCATGGCACGACATCACCCCCATAGTCTATAGTGACTGAATTATAGGCTAAAGTTAATTTCAAATATATTTATATGAAAACTTGAGATTTTAAAATGACCTACGTTACCTATAACTTAGTCAACAATTCATCTGGTCAACAGGTTTGCCATCGATTTCAAAGTACCTAGTTCAGCACAAGAAATATCATTAGGGTCGAAATTACATTTATAAGCAAAATAGTAGGGATAATATTTATCGCAACTTATTTTAGCTGTCTGATTCTAATTATACAGTAAATGTAGGAACAAAATAAATACGCTTATAGTTCTTTGATAATTCAGTAGATTTTTTATCAATTTGTCTTGTGTTCTTTATAGATGCTTAACTTTAGATTTTTTGCTCGATAATTGACAGTTTTCCATCTACCTATTCGCTCCATCATAATTAATTTTTATTGCGATGTAAAAGATCAACGATGCATTTAATATTTCATTTTATTCAATATTTTTACCGAAACACCAAAAATACCTCGATTAGTACTTACTTACATTGAAATTTTGTAGCAAATTATTTGTCTTAAAAAGTTTAAAATATTACTTAATATTAAAGAAAGCTGTCAAGATCAGTGAAAAAAATGATGATGTGCTTATCCACTTTGTAATAAGGCTCGATGTATGTTGTTTTTTATTTCCAGCCGTTGCCTGCGATGCTAAAGAGCCCTTTTGAGCTAAATCGTGAATGCTTGCCTTTGAGGGATCATATTAACGACGATTTTATGAACCATCTCCGTATCGCCAAATATCTAACCCCCATATTCACTTTGTGCTAAGAGTTATATCAGGGAGATCAAAATGGCAAAACTTTTGTCTTGACCTGTATGTCATCGAACTCCCGCTTTCCTATGTTTGCTTCCTCATAATAATATGGAAACCAGCGAATTATGACTGCTGGTCTTAAAACGTCTTTGAAATTCGTTTTTACTTGACATTACCTCTTTTACATTAGATTTTTGTGTTCCGATATACTTATTCCATGGGAACGTGCTCAAAAACATTCGAAATGCATGATTTATTTCGTAAACTATTACATCGATAATGAGGCGGTACTCGCGACGCAAACATTCACAATATCAAATGGTAAATCATTTTCTGCAAACACAAACACCAAAGGTAGTATTGACATAATTCATTATAGTCTTATTATAGATGCTCTATTTTCGTGAGAACTTATTTCATTTGAAAGATTTTTTTACATTTTATGGTCGCTAAGGGGGTTTTATAAATGAAATATGATCTCATAGTTACTTTAATAAATGTAAATTCGTCCGAATCAAACTATTTCCGCCTATTCGTGTACATTTTTCTATAACTTTGTACTTTAATCTCGTTTACTTCACAAGAAATCTTTTATTTTAAAGTTTCAGATTTCCCCGTAAGGTATAAATGTGTATATTACTTCTTAACCATTAACTTATGAATTAAAATTTAATAATAACATTTTCTGAAAATGTTGATACCATTTCTTAGTTCTATAATATTCATCAAGCAAATGTCAAAAACATATTATGCATCCAGTCTTTGACGTTTGTGAATGTTCCACTGCTTGCATGCAATGCTTTTTGCACCTAGTTTTGTGTTCCACGCAACAATTGAACTGGTTGTGTTTTGTCATTTTCACGCTCTTGTAAATTGGCCTCTCTCGTGTTATCAGTGTCTTTTTGCATTTCTAGGGATATTGTTGGCTTGAATGCATAGTCGTCTGCTGTTAGATTAAGCTTACATTTCAGATATCTAGTAAATCACTTAGCAGCTTAGCTGGGTCGTTTAAATGTTTTGATAGATCAAAATTATTTTTTAGAGCGTTTGCTGTTGCCTGATTTTACTTCACTGTAAATAAATAGCACTGTAAATTCACATCAGTAGTTACAGTACAGTTACTGAGTGCACTGCAATTTAGATAGATTTAATGGGTATATTATATCAACGTAGTTTAGAAATAAAGCACCTGTGCTGCTCATATACGAGCGTGTATATTTTGAATAACACTTCAGTCGATAAGATTATAAAATAACCCATTTATTTTGATGTGTAGCAAGCAGTTGAAGAGAAATACAGGCTTTGCGATGAGACTCTTTCGAAATTATTGGAATGGATCGCGGTTGTCGAAGAACGATTGGCCAATCAGGAAGCGGTGAAAGAAGACATGGATGAGCTCCGCAATCAGATCAACATACTCAAGGTACCTAATTCTTTCTTAGGAATATTAATACACCTGTACCAATATATGGTCATACAAAAAAATCAAATCTAAACATTCGATTCATGTTTGCAGCTCATCAAGGACGATCTTGAAAGTCACCAACGCCAAGTGTCCGCGTGTGCGGATCAAGCGAAACAGCTTCTTGTTTCCGGTGGCGATGTACTAGCGCCACACGAGGTTTGGCGACATATTTGTGTCTTTTGCTATAAAAGAACTTTTAGGAAACCAGTTTAATAGAGATTTCTAATAGGCCGATTACACTGCACTTTCCAGAGGGACCCTTACACTTGAATCCACCACCACCACCAACCACTACAGGCCATTAACGACCCACTGCTGGGCACAGGCCTCCACTCTCATAGGAGAAGGGGAATTAGAGCATAGACCCACCACGCTGCTCCAATGCGGGTTGGCGGGCTTTAACGACTATTATCATGTTAGTGATAATAGCCGGGACCGACGGCTTAACGTGCTGTCCGAGGCACGGGGGTGAAACATCGCCAACTTCCTAACTCCGGGCTAGTACTGAGAATTTCTAGTCAGAAAAACCCAATACTCAATTATGGCCCGACCCGGGACTCGAACCCGGGACCTCGTCGGCCGCAGTCAAACATGATAAACACTAGACCAACGAGGCAATACTTGAATCAGTGTAGTGAAGATTTAGGAAGTAAGGGTCCCTAAATTTGTCCTTATTGCTGTGTAATAAGCGACGCTCTAAGTAGCGGCTACGCCCACCCTTAACACAGGGCCCTGTAAAAATTGCAGTGTAGTAGGCCTGTAAAAGCTAAGTTACCTAAAGACATTTAGTAATTTATTTTCATGAATCATCATCGTCAGACTGTGGATGTCCACTGAACACTGATGGACTTATAAATAGCGCCGAGAAATCAGGTCTTAAGCCTTCCTCATTTAGCCTGATCCAAATCATCGGCTCATCATAATTGTGTCCACTCCATTTTTACGTTTCGTTGTTTACGGTCTTGACTTTAGGACATTTTTTTTGTTATTTTATCGTAGGTTGCAGCTCTAGAACGAGGGGTGAGACAGCTTAAACAACGCTGTGACAAATGTTCTGAGAAATGTGATAGGATGCTCCGGCGTCTTATGGCAGCAAGAGACGAACTCGCAAAATTCACGTAAGTGTATTTTTCATTACTATTTAATACGTTATTTTCGTGTTAATATGGGTTAAAATCTCTCATTGTATTTGTTTTTATAGGAACGAACTAAATATATTCAACTCTTGGATGGAAAGTGCGTACCGCACGCTCGAGGATAAGGAAGTGGCATTGTCCAAATTGGACAACTTGAGTGGTCAAAGTGAAGACGTACGTGAATTTGTGTCAGATGTGATTGCGCACCAAGCCGACCTCAGATTCATCACTATGTCCGCTCAGAAGTTCGTCGATGAGAGCAAGGTGAGATATTAGAATAATAAGATCAATGTACTATGTACAAATACACCCTAAAATTGAAGCACCGCCCATAACCTTAATAAGTTTCAATGATGATTACACATAATAGTTTTGCTGATAACTCGCCATGGCCGGAGTTTTTCGTCTAAGCCTATATTATTTAGAAATCATAAATTTCTAAACTGACGCCCAAAATGGTCAGTAAAATTTAATGTCTACAATTTTTTTGTCTTAGTTTATAATTTCCGTTGCTAACTATGTTTTTTTTCAGGAATTCTTATCACTCCTCAACGATTACCGTACTACGCTACCCGCGCGATTGTCACACGTGCCTGTCCCGGTGGACAGCGTCGTACGAGAGCACGCGGCGTTAGCCAGGAGGAGACATTCCGACCTGGCCAACAGAGCTCAACGACTGTTGGACAGACTAAGGACAGCCAGTGATGGATCCGCGAGATATAGGGATGCAGTACAGAGGGCGCAGAGGTGGATGCAGACGGTGGGTTGACCATTTTTAACAGACTTCCAAAAAGGAGAAGGCATCGATTCGCATTCTTGTCTTTTGAAATTTTTATATACTGAAGCTCCATCTTATTAAGAGATATTCTCCTAATAAGGCGAAGCTTCAGTATGCGTTATGTAGAACCGTCCTCAGGAGTTTTTTTTTTTTAGGTGGAGCCTCAAGTGCGAGCAGTTCTGACGGAGGCAGTAGGCGGCGAACCGCGTGCTGTGGAGACGCAGCTGTCGCGAGCCAAGTCCCTGCACACTGAAATACTCGCTCAGGGCCGACTGATTGACAACGCTAAGGACGTAAGTTATACCTATGTATTGATTACATATTCTGATTACGAGGGAAACCAATCAAGACATTTTTTGCCTACGTAAAATCTTGCTATGGAGCCAAATTTTGATTTTCAAGCTAGCCCCTTATTTATGATCTATTCTGTTGGTAATTTACACTGCAGTCAGAAATGGAAGCTAGTTTTTTTAATTAAAAAATTTAAATTTTAGATAACGTGGGACTTTCGTCTACTGAGATCCCTTTAATCACTAAACAATGAGTACATATCTTGTCCGAATATTTCTATAAGTAATTTAGCATATCATAGAATAGTGCAAAGAACAGTGAGAAAATAAGTCTTAAGAAAAAAAAATTAAAAACAAGCAATAAATAAAATAAAATATTTTTCGTTTTCTTCTCAGCAAACCCTTTACATTGATATATCATGGGTCCATAAAAAATATCTTCTCCGCCATCTTTGGGAGTCCGCCATATTGGATTTAGAATGACGTCACTTACCAAACTATGCATTGTCAGCCAAACAAAACGTATATGCAAAATTTCAGCTCTATCGGTTGGGGATAACTGTTTTAAAATTCAGTTGCCACCTAAACGCACACAAACATTCAAATAAAAGCTTGTAATAATATTCAATTATTTCTTCTAGGCATGTGACCAACTAGTGAAGTCTCTGGAAAGTAATCTCACACCCTCCGAAATTAGACAACTTGAAGTACCGGTGATAGAAATAACGGAGAGGTACAACGAACTGAGCGACGCAGTAGGGTCCCGATGCTCGGAGCTGGAGGCCGCGTTACTGCAATGCCAGGGCTTGCAAGACGCCGCGGAAACGCAGGCGCAGTGGCTGACTGGCGTGGAGAATAACTTCAAGTAAGTACAGTCCACACAATAGGGATGATGACAACTCAATCAAATCAGCAACTCTTTATCAAACTTAAAAACGCACTTCTAGTATGGAAGTTGTATGTAAATCACAATAGTGACGTCATCAAATTTTAACGCACTATTTTCTTTAATCTATATTTTATAAAATGTTTATCAAACTTAAAACTAACCGAGGATGTGAATTTTAGGACTTTTGGAAGACCCTCTATTTAATAATCAGCTAGAAATCATTTATTTTTGATATAGGCATCATCCCTATTGGGTATTTGACAAGTCACATCAGCAACTTTTTTATCAAACGTCAAAACGCGTGCTTAGTATGGATTTTGTATGAAATTTTAAGTTGTGACGTCATCAAAGTTCGACGCACTTTTTTTACTTTAATAAATAGTTTAAAATGGTAATTCAAAATAAAACTAGCAGTGAGCAGATACAAAATCAAGTGTTTTTCAACATTCCCCACGCCCATTCTGTGCTGTGACAGCATATACGTTGTCACGCTACATTGGTGGTCTGCATATACACACATACAAAATTTTAAGTCGATGCACACAAAAGGGAAATATCCATTTTTCACTTTTGTGTCCTTGAGCACACCACAACATGTGAATTGTGGTATGTGTCCCATATATTTCCTTGACTAACGAATAGGCATGACTGATTTTGAAAAATGGTCAGATTATGTTCGGAAGTATCTACTATTTCGAATAAATATATTATTTCAGCAGAAAATTGGTAGATAAAATTGGCATTTGAAATTTAAATTTTAAAATTCACGCCAAAACGCTCGCCGGTGTCATGGCGCCGTTTGTGACGTCACTATTGTTTTTACCAATGTACTCAGTGCAGTGTGCAGTAAACAATACTATGCTTGTCAAAGTTCGAAAACAAACAATTGTGACGTCATTCGCTTCTTGATGTTTAATCCATTATGGCGGATTGCTGTATTTTACAGTTTTATTTTATCAAAATAAAGAGCAATCTCACTCGAAATGGAAAAATAAATACGTTTTTTATAACCCATGAATCCTATTTCATTAGATAAATTCATAATTTCATTGATTCTTGGTTACTGTCATCATTCCTATTCCCGCGACTTCTTTCTTCTGCGTGGTTTGAGGTTTTTGGTTCCCACGGGAACTCTTTAATTTTCCGGGATAAAAAGTAGCCTATGTGCTATTCCAGACTATAATCTATCTCTGTGCCAAATTTCAGCCAGATCCGTTCAGCCGTTGGGACGTGATTGAGTAACAAACATCCATACATCCATACATCCATCCAAACTTTCGCGTTTATAATATTAGTAAGATTCTGTGTATAATTTGTGTATTTTAGGGGTCAAGTGAAACCCGTTTCTCTGATCCGAGAGAGGCTCGACGAGCAGGTGCGCGAGCAAAGGCTCAGCCACTCCGAGATTGAAGCTCGAAGACCAACTCTTAATAAGCTGTTGTCCTCTGCAAGGGACGCCGCTTTAACGCCATCCAATGCCAGAATTGCTAAGAAGTTGGAGCAAAGAGCTGAAGACATTTATGCCAGGTATTTATAAGTGGTATACATATGAAAATTATTTTAAATGATTTAATTATAAATATTAAATTTGTTTCCAGGTTTTATTTATTTATTGATCTTTCTGGATCTTTTCTGCATATAATTTGAATACTTCATTATGATATTATGTGTTTGTACATGTCTACTATTCAATGTCAATGTTTTCTTTACGCCACTACAAGCCCTTGACTGCAATTTCACCTGGTGGTAAGTGGTGATGCATTCTTAGATGGTAGCGGTCTAAACTGTTATAGAGCTATGACAGTTATATAAAACCTATACCCCTAATCGGTTTCTACACGTGGCGTCGTACCGGAACGCTAAATCGCGCGGCAGTACGTTTGCCTGTAAGACTGTAACTAGCCACGGCTGAAGCCTACCACCAGGTTAGACCCAAGTAAATTCAATCAATCGTCAATCCATCGTGTGAGTCCATGAGAAGCTCCGAATGCCTCTTCATATCTTGAAAACGCCAAAAATGCCACAGTCTATGTAAAACCATCCACTGTTTTGTCGCAGATACGAAAAGCTACTAGAGCGTTCATTCAAACGCGGCCAATTCCTGGAAGAGGTTTCAATAGAACTGATGCAGTTCACCCAACAAGCGATCGCGTTGGAGTCGGCGCATTCCCAACTCGCCGAATTGGCCGACTCGCGAGACGACCGACACAGGTTGGCCGACCTCGCGCAAGCCCGGGACAAGCAAATGCCGCTGTTGGAAGAGTGTTTGCGTAATGGTAAACAACTCATCTCGAAGAAGGATGTCACCGATACCCACGTCATACGCGACAGGATGAAGGTACGTGATTTTTGAAGTGAAAACTTCTTTAGGCGCGTTGAGCACTTTTTGGTAGAGGGTAAAATAAAAATGTGGAAATGCGAGACCGACACCGTTCTTCTTAAGACAAAAGGTCTTAAGTATAAATAGTATATTCGTAATTAAACTTTTAATGCCTTTGTTTTAAGGTTTATATTAAAAAGTGCTGTGGAACCGTGACCGACACCTCGCGTCGTTACGAAGACAAAAGGTCTTAAATAAAAATATAGTACATTCGTAATTAAACTTTAATTCATTAGTTTTAAGGTTCATATTTGAAATATATTACATAATATATTTGTTTAATTTTTTTTATTAAATAAGTTTTTTTTTAAATATTCGTTTTCACTTCTTTCGGCAACCCCTATGACTGCCAATTTTTTTTTTATATTTACACGTCAACTGCTGACCAACCTTTTTAAAACTATTAAAAAAAATCAAGTACTCAACGCTTGAATGCAAGACACGCATGTGCGCCACAGACTACTGGGGCCATATTACCAACGCTTAAAACCATATTGTTTCATTATTGTTGACTTTCGTGTTATAAAATTATAATCCTTATTTTAGGAACGTCAAGGTACACATAACATCAAAGTGTCATTTTGAGTAATGTTGCATAAGTGTTTCTTTAAGCGTTGGCTGTATGGCCTCTGGATAAACTGGTGTGGTAAATCGAAACCTACGATCATGCTTTAAAAATGACGACCAGTCTATAAAAGTCGTTTCTTTTGCCCTTAAAAATTAACAAGTCTTGTTACAAATAAACAATTTATTTTTGTAAAGTTGGTCTTGGCTTAACTTCTTAACTACATAATCTTTCGTCTTTCGTCTACATCGTCTTTCTATCTATTGTTATGTCAAACAGACCGAAACAGATAAAACAATAAACAAAGTTTCTCGAAAAGTAGAAAATAAACGAAGATATTTGAGAAAGAAGAAGAGAAAATAGTTAAATAATATTCCATTAAAAATTTATTTTTATGTGGTCACAGGCTTTGGAGAACCAATGGCGAGACTTCAACGTATCATTAGAAGAGAAACAAAAACTATCTCAGCAAAGAGCCAACCAGCTCAACCAATACGAGTCATTGAGAATACAGGTATGATACAAATTAACGTAATTTTACAACTAGTTACAGTATATTTCTATTGATCATTAAATTAGCTTCTCTCTCTACATCGGATTTTTAGTTGATGAGGGTTGTGACCCTTTACCAGTAATCACATAAAGGTCTCCCCACATCTATCGACGCAGAACCGTCGCAGAGCTTTTTCAGACCAGTTCAAACCGGTTCAATAGCTGATAACCTAGTGATAATAGAAGCCTAATAGAAGCCTAATGATAGGTGTTTTTCTTGGAATAATAATACGATGGGTTTCCAGGTATTTCCGCTTCACCTGTTTAACTGATTTCACCTATTCAAGTTGTTATAAACTTTTTACCATTTACCCTGCAGGTTTTGGAATGGCTCCAAGCAATGGAAAATAGAGTTGGACATCTACGTCCAGTGGCCGTCGACTTAGATATCATCAAACAGCAGCAAGATGAACTGAGGCCGCTAGCGAAGGAGTACAGGGACTTCTCCGTCAATATTGACAAGGTTTGTGGACAAAAATAACGTTAGTTTTTATAGCAAACTAGATGATGCACGCGACTTCGTCCGCGTGGATTGAGGTTTTTGGGTTCCCTCGGAAACTCTTTTTTCCGGGATACGTAGCCTGTGTTAACCCAGACTATAATCTATCTCTATTTCGTCAAGATCCGTGCGGCTGTTCCGGCGTGATTGAGTAACAAACATCCATCCATCCATCCATCCATCCATCCATACATACATACATACATACATACATACATATATACATACATACATACATACATACATATATACATACGTACATCCATCCATCCATCCAACCAAACTTCCGCATTTTTTAATATTAGTATAGATTGAAACACATCAGTTTGAAACATCGGCGCAAACATGCGGTGTCGGTATCGGTTTTTGCCTATTGGTATTCTACAGAATATGTTACGGAGATGCCCAAGAACTATTCGATCTGGTTTCTCCGATATAGTGAATAAACTAGAAGTTTAATTTGCTATAATCCGCTACAGTAGACAAATCTGTGTGGTACAGTGCGTGTCTTTCACCTGCAGCATGCGACACCCACCACCCAGCAATTCGCACAGGCACAACACCACACCACACAAATCCTCCAAATCACTCTCAACGTACGTTTCACTCCGACACCGGAGCATCTTCAGGAGATGTCAATGACATCACTATCATGGACTTCCGCAAAGTAACGCCTGCTTCTATTCAATATTTTCTCCGATATCTTTACCGAAATTAATCGTCAAAATCTTTACCAATTCTTAGTCGAAATTCTCGATAAAGTCGAAAGTGCCAATCCCCATTTAGCGAGCACGGTGGACTATGGCCTAAACCTTTTTCATTCCAAGAGAAAACCCGCGCAATGCGTTGAGATGTTTATGTTTTGTTCAGGTGAATGAAGCCGGCGCTGCGTACGAAGCGTTGACCCGCGGCGAGCGCGCGGATAGCCCGCACAGGAAGAGGCAACTCTACAGCCCCACCAAACGACAGACGCCCAGTGAGTCCAGTTTTATATTATACACATACGAGTACTAGCTGACCCGGCAAACGTTGTTTTGCCATATGAATTATTAAACTTGCTATTATGCTGCTCCCAAGCGGAGGAATTTGGACAACGGGACCCCATTGATCAGCTATCGACCAGGGTTGAAAAATATAAAATGCTATCAAAACATAGGGGTAAATTTAGGACTAAATGTATTTTTCAATTCCACACCATAAAAAAATAACAAAAAAATTGTCCAAAAAATAACAATTTTTTTTTTGGGGTGAACCATCCTTAACTTTTAGGGGTGTAAAAATTAGTTATAAACCTATTCTCATACCTACTGAATATACATATGAAATTTCATCAAAATAAGTATAAACACTAAAACTGTGACACCAGAATTTTATATATTAGAGATATCTAGTTTGTGTTGTCGTTATGTACAGTCCCACAAACTTATCTGACTCGGTGGCTAAAATTGGAACAAATTTTTATGCCTATTTAGTTATTGTTTTGGAACCCTAGCCGTCAAAAAACGTCCGTAACGAAAATGTGTAAGATGCAAAAAACCGCCCGTAAGGTAAATGCGTAAGATTTTGATGTTCAGGTTTTTCAGTTCCCGCGGGAACTCTTTATTTTTCCGGGATAAAAAGTAGCCTTTGTGTTACTCCAGACTATAACCTATCTCTGTGTCAAATTTCATCCAGATCCGTTCAGCCGTTGGGGCGTGATTGAGTAACAAACATCCATCCATACATCCATACAACTGCCTCGTTGGTCTAGAGGTTAGCATGTTTAACTGCGGCCGACGAGGTCCCGGGTTTGAGTCCCGGGTCGGGCCATAATTAAGTATTGGGTTTTTCTGATTAGAAAGTCCCAGTACTAGCCCGGAGTCAGGAAATTGGCGGTGTTTCACCCCCGTGTCTCAGAGCACGTTAAGCCGTCGGTCCTGGTTATTATCACTAACATGATAATAGTCGTTAAAGCCCGCCAACCCCCATTGGAGCAGCGTGGTGGGTCTAAGCTCTAATTCCCTTTCTCGTATGAGAGTGGAGTCCTGTGCCCAGCAGTGGGACGTTAATGGACTGTAGTGGATGCATCCATACATCCATCCATGCATACTTTCGCATTTATAATATTTATATAATATAATACAGGCCGCGTGGAAGGTCGGTCGCCATCGCCCGGCAAAGCACGCGGGCTCGTCAGCCCCGCCTCCGCTCATTCTGCGTCGTCAGGATTTTCCTCACGCCGCTCCAGCCAGGATGGCTTCCATCTTGAAGGTATATATGATATATGATGATGATAACTCTGAACCTATTTTCATAAGACTTCATTATTATTATTATTATTATTTTGGTTTAACTTTTTTATTCTCTTCATTAAATGAAGGTGAAAATAACTATGCACGGGCCGGAGCCAAGTGCATAATTAGGGTTACCTACTCCTGTGTCAAAAAAATACGTACTAAGCGGCATGTATTTAAGATAAGGGCTTTTTGTAGAAGCAAATAGGTTTTGCAATTAATATTTAGTGCTTTCAAACTATTATGCAGTTCAATTCAATTTATTTATTTCAGATAACAAAAATCCATATTTATTACAATTTTATGTCAATACCATTAATCATTATTAGAATTTAGAAATATATAATAATTATTTTAAAAATCAAAATCAAAGTTTAAATTAAAAAGTCAAATTGCATTAAAATATATATTACAAAATTCGTATGCCCTCCATATTCTGCTACAATGCTTGATGATTGCGGACAGGCCCTAGTATTTCCTCTCCGGCATTGGTACCCCAACATGCCTATCGCAGCAATGCCGAAGGTAGAAACAGTCAAACCGGTCCGCAATCATCTTCATAACGACATTGGAGCTGCCCCGTACTCTGCGCAACAAAGACGCGCACCGCTTGCGCATAGTGGTGTGAAAGCAGTCGGTGCGTGCATCCGCAAACATGCCTGAGGCGCTGCTGAATCGGGGCAGTCCCAACAACGTTCGGAAAGCATTATTATAGAGGACACGGAGATCACTGTACGTTTTCTTTGTGTACTTAGCCCACAGGCTGCATGTGTATAAGGATGTACAGTACGCTCTAAAAAGTGTAACTTTTACTCTTGCTGCGCAACGTGCAAACCTGCGAGCTATCATATTTGCTCTTATTGACAGTGACCTCCGCTCCCGCTCAATATCTGCGTCATCCTTGAGGTCAGCGGTGATTACATGACCCAAGTACCAGTGCAGTGTTTTAGGGATGACTCCTGTAGATGAAATAATCACAGGGACAGTTCTGGTGCTGTTCACTTTCCACTGAACTGTCTTGTCGCTTAGTAGCGATCTCTGCCACGCAATCTGCGTGGCAGAGATCGCTAGGAATAGGAGAAGTTAGGAGATTAACTCGCGGGTGGTGTATTAATATAAACATACAAACAAATACCTACATACTAATACATAAACAGTTACACAAATAATATAATACTTATAATATAAGATTTTGTGCTGACAAAATTACTGTCGACTTATTGCCAGCCATTAAAGAGCTTACGATCGGAGAAAATACACTGTCTACAGCTAAATGGTACAGTTTTTATCAGATGAATAATTATTATTGGATTAGTGCACTAGAATTCTAACTTAGTCTATTGCTCATATTCATGTGACGGAATTGAGTTAACTTACACACATATTCAGTAGCCATGCCTGTACACCCACTTTTTTATTCGAATTTGTGCGTACTCGACCAGTGGCGTGCAGAGGTTAAAGAGCTAGGGTAGGCATTAGTCGGTCAGAATACCTATGTACTAGCTGTTTTGATGAAAAATGAACTGTTTTGGGCAAGCAGTGTTCTTATGCCTCTATGAACTGCACGCCACTGTACTCGACACATATTTTCGCAGTAGCTTAAATTGCATACATATCCGATTACTGGTAAATGACCAATTATTATGTTATTCTTCAGATTACGATAAATCTATCATTATGAATAATCTACCAAGGGCCAACAAACAGTAAAAGATATAATGATACTTAAATTTCATTTTGTAATATTTTTTCCAGAACTATCACCAGTGCAACAACAGATATCTGAAATCAACAACAGATACGAACTACTGGGAACCAAGCTATCGGACAGACAGTCCGAACTGGACTCCGTTAGAGAAGAAGTCAGGAAGCATCTCGATAGCCTCCGTGCCCTGAATACTTTCCTTGACAAGGTCAGTACTGAGTACCTACTTTCATTTTGAACTAATAGTGGGGGGACTGAATATTAAAAGTTCAATTAGATGTATTGGGCGTCCTTTTTAAATGTCTTAATAAAACAAAAACATAAGCTTAATACGTTTTTGTGTACAAAATCTGTCAGGCTGTAAAAAAACACGCTTTGAACGCTGGTTTAAGGTTTTTGACTTAAGGCCTTAAGTATCTGTTCTTTTGACGTTTGCTGTATATGCGCTGCTTATAAAAAATCAAGCTGAATATAACCTAAATTCAGTATCAGGAGTAATAAGAGTTGATTGTTTATTAATATAAAAAAATTAACAGGTCCAAAGACAACTTCCCAAGGAGTCCGTTCCAAACAATAAAGAAGAAGCCGACAAAACCATCAAGCAAGCGCGAGCAGTACTTGAAGAGATGTATGAAAAACAGAGCATTTTGGACTCCACTAAGACTCAGGTAAATAGATAGAAACACGTATTGTACCACAAAATACCGGCCGAGGAAACTTATAAACATTACAAGGTTCTTTTTCTTCTACCCACTTGCATTTTACGATTGTGTTGTTACGTGTTGCTCACCGCTGTGCGTTGTGATATTATTAGATTAAGTTTATGATAAGATCTTATTAAGAGATTTTTTTGTAATATGTCTTTTGAGAATAAAATTCTTTACACAAATACAATAAACTAACTGACTGAATATATTCAACATTTTTTTTAATTCAAGTACGACACCGTATGCGTTTACGTAGAGCAGTTTGAGACCTTAGTTTCGAAATTAAGGCATTATTTGTATCAATCAACGAGTTTCCAAGTCAATATGTCGCACATTGCATTTTACTCTTAATAATTTATGCTGCTAATTTCTTTAAAACAGTGCAATACCATTTTCTGCTATGGTGTAAAATACTTAAAGAATATAGACTAATGATTTGCGGTTTGGATAATTATTAACTTTGGTTAATTTGTGATCAGGTCCGAGAACTGTTGCGTCGCAAGCAATCAGTTGAAGGCGCGGATCGGTTACACGACGAATCTGAAGAGGTGGCTGCCAGGTGGAAAGCGCTTCATGAAGCATTCAAAGACAAGTAAGTAAAAAGCCCTGACATATTTTAGTTAGAAGTATCAATATGGTCTAGGAAAAATTACAGGTAAACCCGTTTCTTTTTAAACTACTGAAACAATGAAACCAAAGTGCGTTTTTCCGCTCGCATATAAAAAATGGGTTGTGACGTCAAATGAACAAGCGACGATTTCATTTTCGCTCTCATGCTCTTTTGTTCTAATTATTCGCCACAAAACGAATAAACTAACAATATTCATTCAGTGGAATAATTGTTATTGGTATGATATAGTACTTATGGTCAGTGTACATTTAAATACTGTAAACAAGAAATCACCTGTGTTCTCCCTTATGACAATACTAGATGATGCCCGCGACTTCTTGCGCGTGGATCGAGGGTTTGATTCTCGCGATAACTTTTTAATATTTCGAGATAAAGTGTAGCCATGTTTATTCACTGTATCTCCATTCAAATTTTCAGCCAAATTGGTTCTGTCATTGTGGCGTGAAGGAAAAACATCCGAAACTTTCACATTTATTGTATTAGTAGAATGCATATCTTGCTGAATACTGAGATAATGGTTGATATAAGTTAAAAAAGTTTTATAATTAGGTTAAATGAGTGGAAAGGTTACCCTAACATTCGTTTTCCCTCAGGATCCGTGTTATGGAGGAGATGAAAGACTTCCACGACACGCACGCGTCTCTATCTCAGTGGCTCGGTTCCAAGGAGCGCATGATGGCTGCACTTGGGCCAATCTCTTCAGACTCGCGAGTGGTGCAAACTCAAGTCCAACAGGTTAGTTTGGGATGCTGACGTAGGCATCATTCCATACGATCGAATTATAAAGCCGTATTAGTCCAATAACATGATAATAAAGATCAAGGAAATACATATTTAATAGATAAATTTGATTGTATTGTGCATTTATAATGCGATTATAAATTGGTCTACGAAAAATGCGGATTATGGCTTAGGTTGATGGAGACTTAGGGCGAAAGAAAAAGTCAATCTCATCTATTCCAAGTGGCTACACACTGTACTAATTTTTTATGTCAAGGGACATAATTATCAAAAGGTAATTCAGTCAAAAGGTACTTTTATGGTGAACCTTTTGGTTCTCTATATAAATTAAAAGAAACTTTATTTAGAAAATGCATTTTACAGATATGCCAAATAATATACATGTAAGGAGGTCAAATTGTAAGTTATCGACACGTGATGGTCTAAAACGACCTTAACTTTGTAAAAATCGGGGGTACTTCATACCTTATCTGTCATGCCCCTCCCATCATAAAGCGCAGGTATCATCACTTAACACCAAGTGATATCACAATCAAGGGCAAATTTGCCATCAATCAGCTCGAGCGAAACGGTTCTGATCTACTTCCTGATTCGAACCAAGATGTAGAATATCCTTGCAGTACATGTATTCCCTGCCAAGTATAATTTAAGTACCCTCAAGACAAGAGTGAATAGGCATCTTCTAGGCAACCGCGCTTACCTAGATCTCATCATTGCTTTGTATTAAGCATGATTGTCGTCAAGCGTAAGCCTATCCCCCAATTTAAAAAAACTTGAGAGGTGTCAAGGGACTCCCGGATGGAACGAAGTTCATCAGCAATATCCGGAACTTGTGCAGAAACACTGTCAGGATTCATTATTGTTATTATTTTTTATTATTTATTATGTACAAAAAACCTGTATACACTCAACAAAAATAACCGTCGCGACACCACACTGTTCAATGCGAAATAGAAAGACGAAACGAAAATAACTGGCTTGCTTTCTATGAGTGAGAGAGAGAGAGAGAGAGAGAGAGACAGACAAACAAACACGCGCACGCCGCACGGCTTACAACTATAGCAAAATGTGTCGTTACAACTTTTGGTCTTAATTTTTTCCGTCTAGCCCCCTTTCGCAACGCGCGATAAGGAACTTCGTTCCAAAAAATGATTTTGGTTCTGAATTAGGTGCAAGTCCTTCGGGAAGAGTTCCGCAGTCAACAGCCACAACTGGTACATCTGGAAGAGGTGGCTCACACTGTCCTTCAGAGGTTGCCAGAAAAAGATCCCGATGCGAACAAGTTGCGACAGAAGTTAAAGCTGTTGCAGGACCGATGGAACGATCTCGTCAATAAGTAAGTTACTTGACATAAGAAGAAAATGTTTATAATTAGTAAAATAAAAATTAAGGTCTGCAAATTAAGGAGAACAGATCTGATTGGTATAAAAACGGTGTGTATTTATAAAAACTACCTTGATTCCTTACAAAATTCCTTAGGCCACTTTAGAAGAATGACACTTAAGCATATTAGACATTCTAGGAGACTAGATCATGTCAGCCGGAGTGGCTTCATTCATACAACAAACAATCATACTTAAAAAAGCAATAAATAAAATAATCAGATACCAAATTTCTGAAATTTTTATTACAATACTGGATAAAATTGCACTTATGATAAGTTTTGCATCATGATGGTTAAACAAGACAAAAATCTACCTACAAGTTGCTTGCAGAACTTCGTACGTCGAAATTATCTTTGGCGTTTCATCTGCAAAGGGACATCATACTAATATTATAAATGCGACAGTGAGTTTGTTTGTTTATTGTCCTTCAATCACGCTGCAACGGACCAACGGATCGATGTGATTTTTGCATGGGCATAGTTTAAAACCTGGAGAGTGACATAAGCTACTTTTTATCCCACAAAGTTAAAGAGGCCCCGCAAGAATTTATAAAAAAATTGGCAAACTGCCGATAGTAGTGAATCCGAAGATTTAATTTTTTTTTAAATAAAAAAAATAAAATATTAACCTTAACACTAAGGCATTAAAGTTTAATTTCGATTTCGAATGTAGTATATTTATATTTAAGAACTTTTAGCGTCGTAACAATGCGAGCATGTCGATGAAGCCGCAAATCAACATTTCTAACCCCTACAAAAAAGTGCTCAACGCGGCTAAAGAAGTTTTCACTTTAAAAACTATAACCACACTGAATCGCGGGCATCAGCAGGACCAGAATTCAAATTGGCCTATTACACTACACTTTTGCAAGGGACCCTTTCACTTAAATCAGTGTAGTGTAATAAGATTAAGGGAGTAAGGGTCCCTAATTTGGTTCTTAACGCTGTGCAACAAGCGACGCTCTAACTTGCGGCCACGCCCACCCATACCTCAAGGCTCTTTAAAAAGTGCAGTGTAATAGGCCCATTACTTTTCTGTTCACCCCTAGATTGGAACAGCGCGCAGAAAGTTTAGGCGCGGCTGCGGATACGTCCAGAGAACTTGACGCCGGCCTCACTAGACTCCGGAATGCATTGCACGCCATATCCGACAAATTGGACGATGTGTCGGCACAACGGGAACCCGCCGACCAACTGCGGGAGGTCGAGGTGGGTTTGATAACTTGTCCTGCTATAGAAGTACCCTTAGATTTTGTTTTTCCCCACATTATTCAAATGGAATATAATATTTTGTCATTAGATTCATGTCAGGCATAGTTTACTAGGTGTGAATAGTCGAAATGTGAATCGGAATTGGCAGTTGAGAAGTATATATATTTCTCTTCCATGAAAAAGCACCTTACTGCTTATATAAAGGATTTCAGGTGTTTTCAAGAAAAGCGTACACTTTTCTTCCAAAAGCGATTCGTCTACCTTTAAAAAAAGCTAATGATTATTAAATGGTACAAAAATTTGAGTAACGTCATCAGCCGATTTATTACGTAAAATTAATTCACTCTTCTGCCAGTGGCCATGATTCATTACCATAAATTTAGCCAATTTTTGATGCAGTTTTTTTTTATAATTGGGGCAGGGTATGTCCAGAGGTACTGTATGCCCAAACAATGACGTGTGATTAGCTAAATATGCGTCCTAAATTCCACCATTGCTTATAACAGAACCTGGAAAGGCAACTGGAAGGCCAACGTCCTCTTCTCGCGGACTTGGAAGCCGCCGGTGCGGCCTTGGCTGATGTTTTAGCGGATGCTGGAGCTAGACAGGACATTCAGGGCAAATTGGCTGCAGCGGCCAGGCAATATGATGCGCTACAACGGAAGCTCGATCATAAGAAGGCGGAGATTGAAGCTGCCCTCAAGTAAGTAGTTTAGTAGTAATGTCCTTTATCTCACTATATTATACACTTTATTATACAATAGTATAGTAGTAATCTGTTAAGAACAGCCATTATGTGCCAGTTTGTACGCAGCGTTATGCGGTGCGCGTTACCAATTCACTTCTACCGTTAATAATATGGCTATGTCCATATGGTATGTGTATTCGTGTGATCAGTGAAAATCACTGAAAATTCTTTACACAAAAAGTTGCTTTGGTCTATTGTAACACATATTGATAAAATTTAATGTAATCTCTTGTAATCGGTAGCCTAGAAGATCTCAATATTTAAAGAACAAAAGGGCAGTTAAGCATAAATACAAATTATTTTTGTGTACTAAGAACATGTTATACTGTCCTACTTTACTATAATCTTTCACAGTCTCATGTCTGCATGACTACAAGACAGAGTCAGTTTGGAATGGAAATTTGTGAAACAAAAGTCTCCATACTTAATAGACCTGCGCATACTTTAATAATAAATAATAAATAAAATAAATAAAATCATTTTATTGCAGGTCGGGGACCCATATAAAAACACGTTTACATTTTAAAAAAAAAAACAATAACTAAATATAAGAAAGTATAAATTATACTTACATTAATTAAAATAAAGTTTAAAATGAAAAATCATTTTACGTTAGGGGTCTGGTGTACCCTAAGCCAGTGTTTATAAAACACGTTGTCAGGGGATGCCTGAGCGACGACTTTAATCAGCTTATTAGTAGAATTGCGGACGGTTTCCCAGAAACCGGCGATTCTACTCCGAATAATGGCGTAATAATCTGGGACTCCAGCGTCGGCGAACATGCCCGACGCGCTACAATACCTCGGCATTTTTAATAAAATACGAAGGGCATCGTTATACTGTACCCTGAGGATGTTAAAGGATCTTTTGGTGTACTTGATCCATAGTTGTGATGTATAGAAGCTCATGCAATAAGCTTTAAACAACGTAACTTTAACATCCTCAGAGCACCGAGCAAATCGGCGAGCGAGCATGTTGCACCGTATTGCCAGTGACCTACGCTCCCGTTCTATATCCAAGTCGTCGCTCAGGGATCCTGTTAACATATGCCCGAGATACCTGAACTGCTGCACAACCTGAACTGGAGTTCCATCTAACAAAACTGGCGGAATCCTCTCCGGACCTTTACCCGCTCTGAAGATTAACATTTCAGATTTGCGCACATTATATTTTAAGCCGTGTCTAAATGCATACTTTTCGCAAATCGCTGCTAATTTACGAAGACCGTTTATTGAGGGGCTAAGTAGCACCATATCATCGGCGTAGCTTAAGTTATTAAAACATACTCCGTCAATGTGGCACCCGATGCCTGTGCCACTTAGCTCCCCAATGAGGTCATTTATATAAAGATTGAACAGGTCCGGAGAGGTTAGCCCTCCCTGGCGTACACCGCACTCTAGTCTAAATACACTAGAGGCTGTATCGCCCCAACGCACAGTGTTCGTTTGGTTCTCGTACCAGTATCTCATTAGCTCGACAACACCGCTATGGATGTTTGAGTCGCGCATTTTGCTCCATAATATGTTATAATTAACAAGATCAAATGCGCGACTCAGATCCAGAAAACAGGCGTAGATGGATGTTTCACGAGTTTTATAAAAATTTACGGCGTGTTTAAGACACAGAATTGCCGAGTCTGTAGAGAGACCGGGACGAAAACCAAATTGAGCATCCCTAATCCGTACATTCTTCATCAGTTCAGGTTGCAGCAGCCGCTCAAGCACCTTTCCCGCAATTGTCCCCAACGATATTGGCCTATAATTTGCTATATTAGACATATCGCCCGTCTTATTTTTTGGCACAGGAACCACTACAGTCTTTAACATATCCACAGGAAGATAGCCATGTTTAATGCATAAATTAAATAGCACTGAGAAGACTTCATAAAACTTGTTTCCTGCGTAAAGCATATGCTCAACACTCAGACCATCATGACCCGGCGACTTACCGCGCTTCATATCTTTAATGATTCGGAAAATGCTCGTTGGGCTGAGCTGTAATGTTATATACTGTTGTGACAATGTCTGAGAGTCAGGCACATGCTCTACGTCTAATGGCTTTGCTGAGAAATGTTTCGCAAACATATTAGCTATATCCGTGCTGTCTTGTATGCCATTGACGCTAACTGGCCTACGTTCTTTTTTATTTAATAATTTAGTAGATTTCCAAAACCGTGTGAAATTTTTATCAGCTCTATGCGTTGCTAAAATATCCATTTTTATAGCTTCCTCGTGGTTCTGACACCATTTTAATTTGTTTTTAAAAATGGCACGAGTTTTCTTCATATCATTATAAATTTCTCCACTACTAGGCCAACCACACTCTATCCAGAACTTAAAGCACAGTTTTGTATTTTGATAGATACTTTTTAGGTGGTAATTCCAGCCGACAACTTGTCTCTTATTGCGGGATTTGTGTACACCAGACCCTGAACATTTACTATTAATAGCTGCGCTTTGTAAAATACTAATGATGTCATTATAAAAATTATTGATAAAATATAATACGTCCTTAGAATCTAAATTATTATCCCAGTTTGAATAATTATATTGACTAGACTCGAGTAAATTACTAAGCTTTTCGGTACATAAAGTTGTATACATATTAATTTCGTCTAAATTTCTCAGTCCCCATATTATGTCTTTATCTAAATTATCATTATTGCATACCTTATTAACTACTTTTATGGTCATTAGCCTAATATCACAGTTTACGAACAGTGGGAAATGATCAGACCAACTAACAGTGTTATCTACATATACACTAATAACCGTTTTTTGTGCAGCAATAGTCGTCAGGCAATGATCCAGCCACTTAGTCGTTCCATGAGCCTCACTGAGGAATGAAAATGTCCCCGAGTCAGTTCCTAATATACTTAAGTCAGCACAAACCCACGTCTGCTCCTCGCAGAACGACAACATTTCTCTGCCGAATCTAGCTGAGGGATGCGCATTGTAGTCACCAAGCATAAATACGGTCTCAATCTCGCATTCCTCAATCACGGCACTCATTGTACTAAGAACATCCGTGAACTCCGTCAAATTATCTTCAATATCAATAGGCATATAAACGTTGAAGAGTAATAAATGGCGATCTGCAGAACTTATTTTGATAGCCGCCAACCTATTACTCTCGCAATCGACCACAGTTACATTATTAAATAAGGACTTTCGCCACATGATAGTTAAACCTCCGTAGGGGCGACCACGTAATATACCAGCTGAAGAGTCCACGGATGACTTTGAGAATGATGCAAAATTATCATCTATTTGATGAACAAAGCTGAGATCATGCTGGAGAAGCCACGTTTCCTGAAGGGCGATAATGTCGGCAGTTTCACAGAGGTTTCTTACCGCATCTATGGAACGTTTAATACTTTTACAATTAAACGAAACCATACGAATTACATTAGTCTGAGTAGCACTGAGGGGTTGTACTGTCATTATCTCTTGAAATTAGTTGCGGTATTCGTGTAGCGTTCTTTATACCTTCTATATACCAAACCAGCTGGCCAGAACTTCCCATCCAAAAAGATTCCAAGTTTTCTGGTAGGTATCGTGATTTTATACGAATTAAAGGATGTTTCGTTTTTCTGCTTAAGCTGCTCGACACTAATGCATTCTTCCCCCATGTCAGAAATATGCTCCAAAATAGTATCCACAGAAACCGATTTCTGGGCACGCGAAACATATACTGTACAAGAATCAGCCTTTCTAGTTATGGTTCATTTTTGGTAACTATAACACGCCTTTGAGCGGCCATATCTAGTGAAATGGCCATCCGCATGCAGGCAGACTTTCACTATCGTCATCAGTCGAGAGCGTAGCACCCACCTAATACTGAATCAGCCTTTCTAGCGATAGTTACCAAAAGTGCAGCTATCTCCTATAGTATAACTAGGCAGGCAAGATTCAATAAAAGGCGGGAAAAGTCTTTTATTTTACGTCTGTATGAAACCAACCTTATCTAATCTGCATATCTTTACAATCTATCTTGTCAGATAACAATGAACTGTTTATCGCAGCTCTTTAGTGGACGAAGTGTCTGAATAACAGTTTTATCGCAAACTCGGATACATGTTATCTAAATAGTATATAGCCATGTGTCATTGTGTACGCGCGTATGACCGGCTTATCAATCGTATTTTTCATAGGGACGGCCGTAACCTCGAAGAGAGCGTATCCCGCACTCTCGGCTGGTTGCAATCGGAACTGACAGCTTTGCCGGGAAGACTTCAAGTGTCCGCTGATAAGAACAAATTACAACAGCAGTTGGCCAAACATGAGCCGCTATACCGAGACCTTACGCAGCGCGAACATGAGATCATCATGCTGCTTGACAAAGGTTTGTATGGTGAATAGTTGTAATACAAGTGCATATTAGTTATTCCAAGTCTGCTTTCTAAATATAAGCATATCTGGTTCAGAAAGCCAATTTCATGGCTAAGAAATTGCTACCTTTTCTAAAAATACCTTTAGTAATTTAAAGTGTTTCTAAGCAATATGGACTTTACAATCCGATTGAACTTTGTGAATGTGTTTGTTTTTAATTTATTCTATGAATCCCCCCGATGGGGTCGATGGGATGGAGTGGGGGATAGGTGGGGATTGAATGTAGTGCTTGCATAATTATTCTTTAAAAATTCCAAATAAACCGTTTCTGAATTATATACAGGTCGAGAGATGGAAAAGAAACCAGCGTATAGTGGGCTACGAAAGGACCTAGACAGGATTCAGACACAATGGGATAAACTCAAGAGAGAGACAGTCGATAGGCAAACAAGACTGCAGACTGCTATGGTGAGAAAACATTAATTGTGAATAAATAGTTATGGTTAGGCTTGAATTTACTATTTTAGATATTTAGATCAAAACTATCAGACGTCAGACGTGACTATTTTTGCAATGTTGCTATTTTTAAAAAGAATAGAATAGAATCTGTTTTATTTGCTGATCCATCACAGAGTAAACATAAAATACAAAAAAAAGTACTTAAAATCTAACTTAACTCAATTATTTTCAAGAATGTGTCGTGCGAACAAAAGAGTCCTAAATCAGCTTAATGTTGTGGGTACAAAATGTAACCACAACCCTAATATTCTGTTAGGGGCAAAACGAGGGAAGTCCAGGTGTTCAAAAGGATTTTAAACTTTCACAATGCTAAAGAGAGTGTTCATTACTTATTTAGGAACACTGCCGCAAATACAACAAAGCACAAGAGTCCTTCCTTCCATGGTTGTCCGATGCTGAAGACAGGTTGACAAAACTGCCACCGGTGGCGTTCACTAAGAAAGACGTGGAGAAACAACTTCGAGAATTGCAACAGATCAGAAACGACGTTTGGAAGAGGTGAGCCTTCGTGATTACCATGCTATACTCGTATTTCTAAAATCTACCTCTGTAAAAGAAGAAAAAATTCAAACCAAATATTTGTTTCTTTAAATTTTGGTATGAACACATTTATTTATTTTTTGAAAATACACAGTAACGTACATAACATTCAATGTAGGTAATACAAATATAATATAACACATAAACCATAACAGTTGTCAATTATATTTTGCACATATAAGAAATCTAACTTAGCACATTATGCTTAAAACAACAGATCGCACTTTATTTTGTACGCACAAAAGCTCAAGGAAACTTGTGCAGTATTTCCAAATTTATTTTATTTTTCCAGGTCTGGAGAGTACGAAAACAACAGGACACTCGGTGAAACTTTCATCTCCGCATGCGATGTCGATCAAGAGATCGTTAGAAAACAGCTGGATTACATGAAGGAGAGATGGGACAGGATAAACAACGGTTAATACTTCTCTTGTTTAATAACGGTTGACCTTCCCGAGTTTTATAAGAATTTACTGTCTTTGATGTCTTATTTCACTTTGATGCCACTTTAATTCTTTAACGTCCGTAACGAAAATGAGTAAGAGTTTTTTTACGAAGACAAAAGGTCTGAACTATAAATATACTACATTTTAAATTAAACTGTAATGCTTCAGTGTTAAGGTTAATATTTTAAGTTTTTTTTATAAAAAAAAGAAAGTAAAACCGTGAGAAAAATTGCCAGTCATAGGGACTGCTGATAGAAGTCAAAACGATTTTGTTTTGTTTTACTTAAAATTATTAAAATTTAACCTTAACACTAAGGCATTAAAGTTTAATTTCGAAAGTAGTATATTTATATGTTCGCGAGGATGTCGCTGGTCGCGAACATGTCGGTCACGGTCACGCGAATCTACATTTTTACCCCTAAGCAAATAGTGCTCAACGCGCCTACAGAAGTTTTACACTTCAATATAAATTACCAAAAAGTGCTTAACGCGTCTAAAGAAGTTTTCACTTCAATAGAACCTGATATTAATATTAATGTAATAACGAATTTCGTTCCCATCTGGTGTCCCACGACACCACACGTTTTTTTTAAATATTATTCGCTTTAATTTCAATTATTTTTCAACAAATTCTGTGTCTGGGTACAGAAGTGCTCCAGCAAGTTGAATACCTGGAGTCCACAGCGCGAAAACTCGGGGAGTTCCTCGAAAAGGTCCGCGCTGTTGAAGCGCCACTGACCAGATGTGAAGAGAAGCTTGAAGCCGCACTGATCGCGCCTCCAGCTGCCGCCAGGGAGGCAGTCGCTCGATTGGTTGACCACGTGCACGCTTTGAGGGCACCATTGCAGGTTGGTAGCAAGAATCCCCTCAGTAGCAGAAGAAGCTGAGGCTAGTTTTGGTCCAAAAATATCGCCCTAGCAAAAGGACATGACCAGTAATTGCCCTCCGATTCGGGACAATGCACAGGATTTCCGTTTTTACAGTAAGGTTTAAAAATTCAAAACGAAATTATTATGGATTTATTATTCCAAATAAGGTCGGGGTTCAAATGACAAAAAAAAACAGTACGTTTATTGTTTAAATCTTGAGCGTCCGCTTTCCTCTTTAAGCACTACTCCATTTTGACGTTCCATTATATCCATGCCTAATAATAATCTTGTAACCCTACATGAATACCATTTAAGTACCTTAGTTATTATATTAGGAATGATTTATTTTTGATCAATTAAATAGTAATGAAAAGGAAATGTATGTTTTGTTTATAATTATTTTTATTTTTTGACAAGTCTCAAACTAATCGATCGAACAAAGCATTTTGAAATACTACGTTTAAAGGAACGCCCTGTGACATTGCATATGCTGCCATCTGTGGTCGAATAGTTGAACTTGTTAACGAAAAGTAGTGAGCAACACTTAAAAATATTTTCTAGACTCACCACAATAACTAGCGCCATCTAGTGTGGGAAAGCAGTTTTTGGTGAAACTTTTTTTATCTATTTTCTCAGTTTTCAGAGCCTTCAGACTCCTGAAACTTTTTTATTTGAAAACTATAAAATATAACAATTACAATAATAAAGAAATAATACTTGAAAATATTTTTTAGACTCGCTTAACACAATAAATAGCGCCATCTAGTGTGGGGAAGCAGTCTTTTGGTGAAACTTTTTTGTTCATTTTCGCAGTTTTCCGAGCCTTCAGACTCCTGAAACTTTTTTATCTGAACAGTGAAATATTACAATTACAATAATAAAGAAATCATTGCTGAACATTGATTTTTGACACCTAGGCAAGCTGCCATAGTTCCACCGGTCAAGTCCTTTTTCCTAGGTTCGATCCCCGGCAGGGAAATATCGCCCTAGCAAAATTTTTGACGACCTCCGTGGCGCCAGTGTGTAGTGCTGTTGTCTTAACGTGCGGAGGTCTTGGGTTCGATCCCCGGCAGGGAAATATCGCTCTAGCAAAATTTTTGACGGCCTCCGTGGCGCAGTGTGTAGCGCTGTTGTCTTAACGTGCGGAGGGCCCGGGTTCGATCCCCGGCAGGGTCAATTTCAACATCATCATCACTACAGCCCATTAACGTCCCACTGCTGGGCACAGGCCTCCACTCTCATAGGAGAGAGGGAATTAGAGCTTAGATCCACCACGCTGCTCTAATGCGGGTTGGCGGTCAATTTAGGAATTTATAATTTCTGAATTTTCCCTGGTCTGGCCTGGTGGGAGGCTTCGGCCGTGGCTAGTGACCACCCTACCGGCAAGGACACGCCGCCAATACCTTGCTTCTGCCATTATTGAACTATGAAGAGAGCAACCACCGAGTTTCTTAGCGGTTCTTCTCGGTAGGAATGGCATTCCAAACCAGTGGTAGATTCACTTGACGATTCAAAAAGTACTTGTAAAAGTTTATTTGAATAAAAAAAACATTTGAATTTTGAATTATGGAGACGTCGAAACGTCTGGAAGAGATCGCCTTAGCCGATTAAACCGCCTTTACATACTTCATAGTCCTATTCGTAGTTTAAATGTCTTCTTTATTTCCGTGTACTTGTGTGCAATAAAGATTTAAATAAAATTTTTAACACCATAAAATTCACTGTTTACTAAAATCCATATATCGGCAAAATGTTACTTAGGCAACTAACAGTTGGTAATTTGTAAAATCCATAACAATTTTTATGTTAGTCTCGAAGCACTCCTGATACGTATCGTTAAGTGTAGGGCGTCTTACCGGCGTCCGTGTTTTCGCCCATGAATAAGTTTAATACCGTCCAGGCAAGAGTCATGAGAGTCATGACAGAATTATCAAGTTTACCTTTAAATAAACCTGATAAATTTTTCCTTTAGAGCGTCAACATAGCAGCCGACGATATCGTAGCTCTCGCGATCGAGTTCGGTGGAACTGAAGCGGGCAACCGGGCTAGACCGGTATTAGAAGAGACAGCCAGAGCACTGGCCGAACGCCTACATGATCTGGAAGCCAAGACCGAAGACGCCAGGGAAAGATTAGCTGGAGCAGCCGCTGCTTTCTCGCAATTCCAGGTGAGAAATTCTGTATTATAATATTATCAATCATTGGTGGTTTATATTTGTTAATGGTTCAGTTTAAATGAGGTCACATTTCTAAAGGCTTTAGGCCTAAACGGCAAAACACACAGGGAACGGGCGCGAGTTCCGTCTGGGTTTGGCGCTTAACCACAACTTAAACTAGCGTTGGACGACGATTTTAAACCAGACAGATTTCCTGTACAAAATTTAGACATCAGTTTTTTTCGTAGTAGCAAAATCAGAGTATTCAGATTTCAGTCTCACACCATCGATTTGAACAGAACTCTCTTGAATTGAATCTGAGATGTGTGTGGTTTGACCCAAGGTTCATGCAGGTGAAACCGCGGCGTATAATTAAATTGTGCTACTTTTAATGGGTCAAGGTAGATAATATCTTGGACTAGCACGTGGGAAGTTTTGACGATCAGTTTGTGCTAATTAGTTAATCTTTAATCTTATTATTGATTAATGTTGTTCGTCTACATTGCTAGTGGCATAAAGTATTTCTATTCGTCCATTTCCACCTGAAAACTGTCGCAATTTTATTAAACAAAGAATCTTCAAAAAATTTGATCGACAAATTCAAGGAAAATAAAGGAAAAACATAATACTTCTCTTGTGAAAATAATTCTCTCGTGTGCTAAAACACGTATAGAATATTTTATTGGTATAAATATCGAGACGGGATTAACAATTGGTGATTTACTTTGAACTCTTCTGTACAGGAAAAAGTGAAAGGCGTTTCCCACGATCTTACGGACTTAGAAAAAGAACTGGAAAGTATGAAAGCGCCTGGACGCGAGATCAAGACGGTCAAGGCACAATTGGATGACTTGGGACGTTTCTACAAGAGATTAGAAAAAGCTGACGACCTGGTTGCGGATTCTGAGAGAGCTGCGGAGAATTTGGTCGATAGTGGCTTCGCAGATTCTTCAAAGGCCAGAGATCAGGTCCGTATTTTAACTAACCTAAGAAAGGCGTATAATTATATACTTTAACAGTCTAAAATGTTTTTGTTTTTATGAACACATATTCTGCCATTTTTACAGATGACTTATCCTACAAAATCCATATTAATATTATAAATGCATTATGCGAAACTGTATCTTTCTTTCTGTCTATCTGTCTCTTTGTCTTTTTATCTTGGAAAATTATGGAGTTTCCGCGGGAAGCAAAAAACTAAGCCACGCGGACGAAATCGCGACATCGTCTAGTTTAATATATTAATTAATCATTTATTTTGTACAGGTGGAAGGTATCCGCAAACAGTTGGCCAAACTGGACGAACGTGCGCGCTCCAAAGAACAAGACCTCGATGATACGCTGAGCAAGCTGGAGGCCTTCTATAAGGCTTATGACTCCGTTATGGACGATGTGGATGAGGTAACCCAATTTAATGTATTTTACTCTCCCTCGTCTGAGTATCCCCCATTGCTTACCCTTTTTATTTTTTGAATAATGAGAGTTTTAACTTATGATAATAATGCGATGGTTACAAATATTTATACCTTTACATCCACATTTTACCCATAGTGCGATGTCCACATTTCATTACAAGGAACTAGAATAACAACTCCAATGACTGTTCTGGATTATGCATGTGATCTTAGTTATTAATCTCTCGTTTAGTTAAAGTAATCAACCCCAGACAATTTAATAAAACGGGCATGGTAAATATTAATAAAAAACTTGAAAACATTTCCTATCCTTTATCTTCAATATTATCCTGAAATAAGGCCAATAAATAATAAGAGGTTTTCGTATTCTTCAATCAGGCTTCTGAACAAGTGAGAAGCTTGAAACCGGTGTCATCCGAGGTGGAACAAATACGCGTCCAACAGAAGGACTTCGCGGACTTAAAACAGAGGACACTTGAACCTTTGGGCGTGAACGTCTCTCATTGCAACAAGATCGGTCAAGGACTTGTACGGTCCGCACTACAAGGTGTCTCCACTCAACAGTTGGAGAAGGATCTAGAAAAGATGAACGACCGGTGGAATGCTCTTAAGGAAAAGGTAAGCCTTTTAAAATGACATGTAGGGAAATCATTTTTAGATTTGACTAGTTTCTTAAAAATACGATTTTCCTTGAAAATAAGTGCGAAAAATTAGGTCTTAGTGCATCTCAATCTACGGATGTACATCTCAATTAACGGGTATTATTTGGCCATGAATTTAAAAAACGGACAAAAAAGCATTACATATTTGGTGTGAAACAAGCGTTAGATGAAGCTGGGGATAAGTTGAGTGAGCAAGATAAAGAACAAGCAAGAAGGGAGTGAATAAGGACGAGTAAATCTAATTCCACTTTTTTCTACAGATGAACGAACGTGAACGTCGCCTGGACGTAGGGCTGCTCCAATCGGGCAAATTCGCTGAAGCATTAGCGGGACTCGAGAAATGGCTGGCGGACACTGAAGACATGGTCAACAACCAAAAACCACCTTCCGCAGATTATAAGGTGGTAAAGGCGCAACTACAGGAGCAAAAGGTTAGTTTCTATCTCTTCAGGAGTGATTTAAACATTTTCAAGTTCATAAAGCATAAATACAGTTTCTTATTTCCACGATATTTGTGTCACAGTTCCTCAAGAAGATGTTAATGGACCGCCAAAACTCTATGTCGTCCCTATTCGCGATGGGCAACGAAGTCGCCGCCGGTTGCGACAGCGCTGAAAGAAAAGCTATAGAAAAACAACTAAAGGGCCTGATGCAGAGATTTGATGGGTTGACACAAGGAGCACAACAGAGGATGCTCGATCTGGAGCAGGCCATGAAGGTGGCTAAACTGTTCCAAGAACAATTGCAACCGCTCGTTGAGTGGTTGGGAGTGACGGAACGCAAGCTGAAAACCTTGGAGCTGGTGCCTACTGATGAGGAAAAGATCCAGCAGAAGATCCGGGAGCATAAGGTATTGTATTACCTTCATTCACTTTGAGGATTTAATTGTTCTCCTACCCACTGATTTTAGAGTTTTCTAGACATTGAATGGGCATCCACTATGTAAACTGTCGGATGTGATCTGACAATAATCGTTGTTGCTGTTGTTTTGAGATCAAATCTCGCGGCGGAATATGAACTGTGTCACTTCTACATAAAAGTGGCGATTTTTTAGGCGAGTTTAATTCTTGCTGTATGTTTAAGCCAATATTCAGATTTCAGAGAATGTCAGCCAATTAGGACGTGATTTCGATTTTCAATCATCACACTAATTAGATTTCACTCTGCTGTGCTTGAAAGAAATAATCTATTTCTTCCTTGCTGGATCGATATTCCTTGAGCATTGTTCACATAAAACTTTATTTTTAGCTCGTCCATGATGACGTGCTTACCAAGCAACCGCCTTTCAAACAACTGACGGAGACAGCGTCTCAACTCATGAGTCTTGTTGGAGACGATGAAGCTACCACGCTTGCCGACCGTCTTCAAGCCGCGACAGACAGGTAAATTAAAGACTGAAATAGTAACCTAAAATTTGACGATTGTACGTATTGTATTTTATTATAAATCCCATAAATGGTTATTTATTTTACTTGTGGCAAACTCTGTTTGACAAAAACTGTTTTGTACCTTGTTATCGGTCATCAAAACGTCACATCAAAACTCAATTTTAAATTTTTGGGGTTACAAGGGAAGCGTCTAAAGTTGTCACACTCTGTCGCTCTTTCTCGCAGGGTAATAATTTTCAGATAGATTTCTGATTGACACTTGACTATAGTTAGTATTTGTTGGACTTTTAGATTTCTTACTTTGAATAATTTATCTCTAGATACCAAGCACTAGTAGACCACAGTCTCAACATCGGCGAGCTTCTAGACAACTCGCGCAAGGGTCTGCGTCACTTGGTGCTGACCTACCAAGACCTGTCCGCATGGATGGATAGCATGGAACAATACTTGGCCAAGAGGAAGATCCTACCCGTCCATATGGAGAAGTTGCTAAGACAAATGGACGAACTGGCTGTAAGTATCTTTATTGAAGGGCTTTTTTTGGGATTTTTAGATGACCAATAATAATAATCGTATGAGTCAATCACCAAATGACTTTATGTATTTTCTAAATATGTTGACATTTCTGTGTAAATAAATTACCTATTTAACTCAAATGGTGTATTCCTAAGGGCTCTTATGCGCTGGTACGGCCCGAATCAACTTTATTTCTTAAATTTGGATCAAACACTGTCCGAATAGAGGTATGGGTTTAATAATTAACTGCCATGCCCCTAACAGGTTAGCCCGCTACCATCTTAGACTACATCGTCACTTACCATCATGTGAGATCGCAGTCAAGGGCTAACTTGTAGTGGTTAAAAAAAAAAAAATGTCTGATTTCTTGATTTCTTAGTAAGCAGCCTGTATTTAGGTATATGTATTGCATTTAAATTACTAATTTTCCAACAGGAAAAAACCGAAGAGATCGCCTCCAAACAAGAAGCGGTAGACAGCACAGTGGAGTCCGGTCTTGAACTTATGAAGCACATCTCTGGTGACGAGGCTTTACAACTGAAGGACAAACTAGACGCGTTGCAAAGGAGATACAATGAGCTCACCTCTCGAGGCGCTGACTTGTTGAGGATTGCCTCCGAGACTCTGCCGCTGGTGCAACAGCTATACGACAGTCATACAAAGTGAGTGGTTTCTTGTACTATGCTGCATAGAAACCGATTAGCAATTAAATAAGCTACCATAGACCTTCCGGATGAGATACTATACTTACGGGTACTTTTCGTCGAAAGAAGTTGTAGAAGGATGAGGTTTCGCTTGATTTTCGTAACGAGTTCTTATACAGTTTTGAACTAACTTATGATATAACTTAGATAAACAATTTTATCTAAACTAGATGAAGCCCGCTACTTTGTCCGCACGGATTAAGTTTTTTAGATTCGCTAAGGAACTCCTTATTTATCCATTATAAATAGTAGCCTATGTCCTTCCCTGGGGTACAACCTATCACTGTACCAAACATCGAAATCGGTTGAAAAGATGGGTCGTTAAAGAGTAGCAGACAGATAGACAGACAGGCACATTTTCGCATTTATAATATGAGTATGGATGCTTGAAATGTAAAAAAAATTGTGAGTCGATGCAGTGTTTGTGCGCGCTAAATAAGGCACTATTGAATTTTTATATTATAATTTATTGAATCTTAATATTCTGAATTTTCCTGCCAGGTTAACGGAATGGATGTCGAGCGCAGAAACATGTCTGCAGTCTGTGGAACCACGCGAAGAGGACATATTGAGACTTGAGGCAGAGTTGCAGGAATTCAGACCATTGCTGGATAACATCAACCAAGTTGGACCACAACTGTGCCAGGTAAGATTTTCCCTCCTACATCTTAGCTTGTGCCTGGCATTTTCAATCATGGTAGCTTGTTTTTTGGTACGGAATTGGCGTTCTACGAATTTGATTTTCGCAATGAGCTTAGAATTAAGGAACAGTTCATTTTTAGAAGAATTTTTTCTTTGGTTAACAATGCTAGTGATAATATTTGGATGGACCGCTTAAGACTTGGAGTCTTTCGAAAAACATTCAGTCAACATTGCAAATCAGCATAATCAACTGATAACATATTTCACACTAAGACGACACCACTCTCACTATTATTGTCTTTTTATACGACTGCCTGAAAAAAAGGAGTATATTGTTTTCAGGGTTCATGTATGTGTGTATGTATGTATGTATGTGAGTTTGTATATTCCACCATAACTTCTATACGCCTGAACCGATTTTGTTAAATGAGGTATCGTTAGAATCCCTAGCTTATTCCGAGTGGCATAGGCTTGTAAATTTTTTTAAAATATTGATGGGGTGACCATGGTCCCTAACATTAACGACCAAAATTGAAAAAAAATATTAGAAAATTAGATTAACTATATAATCATCATGTAGAAAATGATGAGTAGATTCCTATAATATATAACACTATAGTTCAATATCCAGTGATTCACAAAAAAATATCATTTAATAAAAAATGTGAATAAGATTCCAAAGGCTATATATGCAAATCGCTTCTTATGGAGGTAAACTCCAAAAATAATATGGCAGGGCAGTCGTATTTTTTAATTCGTTAATTACTCTAAAATAACTATATTGTCATAGTTCTATCATCTATCTAGCTGAGTACGAATTAACATCTTTGTGTCCATCAGATATCACCGGGAGAAGGTGCGACGCACGTAGAAGGAATGGTCACGCGAGACAACCGACGCTTCGACACCATTGCCGAACAAATACAACGCAAGGCGGAAAGATTGCTGCTAAGCAAGAAGGTATACTGATTTTTATTATATCCGGAGGAATTTTCCAGGTCACTGGACAACTGGAGCGAGAGTAATCCTCTTAGGATCTCAAAAATCTATGCCAACCCTAAGAAAATAACAGTGTTTTTGCAGTGTGAAGCGGACAATGAATTGCTACAATGACACGTCGTCGTTGCGGATGTTCCGCGTAGACGATCTGCATCACACTGTGAGAGGCTTAATGCCTTCAAAATTTACATACGGTTAAACTTTTTTGACGTTGTCGCTAATTTATTACAGTGATGAAATTAAAAAAAAAATAAGTTAAGTTATAATTTATTGGCTTTAAGATTAAGTTGAAGGTAGAAACTATGAAGTAAAAACTAGACTTTAAAATCCTTAAAATCTACCACCTCAAAACAGTTTTTCTGTTATGTGATTATTTTAAATACAGACATTTTTCTTCGTAACAATTGCAATAATAGGGATGATGCCTATATCAAAAATAAACTATTTCGAACTGACTATAAAATAGAGGGTCTTCAATAAGACCTAAAATTCACATCCTCGATTAGTTTTAAGTTAGATAACCATTTTATAATATAAATTTTTAAGAAAGAGTGCGTTGATGTTACCTTCCATACTAGAAGAGCGTTTTTAAGTGTGACAAAGAGTTGCCGATTTGATTGAGTTGTCATCATCCCTACTTGTCCACAGCGTTCGCTCGAAGTTGTCGGCGATATGGAAGAACTAGTGGAATGGCTCAGAGCAGCTGATGCTCAGCTCCGCGCGGCCGAGCCTCCCGCGTGCGAAGCCTCCGTTCTCCGCGCTCAGCTCGCTGAGATACGACCGCTCTGTGACGACGTGGCCGCTTCACGAGTGCGCGCGAGGGATTTGCTCAGCCAAGCCAAGAAGGTATTTACCTGTGTTTTTTTTATCCTCTACAAGTTAGCCCTTGACTGCCATCTCATTGGTAAGTGATGATGCAGTCTAAGATGGTAGCGGGCTAACCTCTTAGGGGCATGGCAGTTATATTAAACCCATACCCCTATTCGGTTTCTACACGGCATCGTACCGGAACGTTAAATCACTCATATGAATTTCTGTATTTTGTTACGAGATTGTATTTCCACCTTAACCTTTTTACTTAAGTATGGTTTTAGACTTATCTAAACGATATTACATATATGTCACCGTAAGATTGTGAAAACTTTTAGATTACTTACTTACTTATAGAAACTTTACGTTTTCTTGTCTCTTTCTTGTAGGTAAGGTTAGGGTTCGACATAAATAATCAAGCAGTGCAGTGTTAGGTTTTATCGGGTTTGAATACCTATCAGATTACAATCTACCGGAAAATAATGCGTTAAATCGTAATCTTTCGACAGTTTAGAATTTCGTGAGTTAGATTATAATCTAACGGTTTTTACAATCTTACGGTGACATATGCACGATTTAGGTTTTTCTTTTTATAGCAATTCAGAGCCTATTGGCCTCTAAAACTGAGACTCCTATTGTGATCTAGCCTACAAACCCTTCTCATTCTGATAGGAGACTCATGCTCAGTAGTGAGTTGTTATAATTAAGATATTGATAGAAAGTTTTACAAAATTAATTCATTCACCCATACCTAGGTCCTGCGTGAGTGCCAGTCATCTGACGAAGCGGCAATTATTCGCGAGAGAAGCGAGGAATTGAAAGAGATGATGGAAGAGGTGGGACAACTCAGTGCAGCGCGGTTAGCGGCTTTAGAACAAGCTCTACCATTGGCTGAGCACTTTGCTGACACGCACAATGGGTAAGTCTCTCGAAATATTTCCTGTTTTTTGTAGTGCCAATCAATGCATGAAAAAGTTTTAGCGTGCTAAGTGATAGGTATGCATAGTAAAAGTGTTGAGCTATTTTTAAATCGCAAGGTTTATTTTAATAGTAAACCATACCTTTGTACTTGATATTACTTTCGCGAGTTTCTTTAGATAGATCCAAAAGATAGATTTATTTCAAAAACTGTCGTAAAAAGAACGTGTGGTGTCGTAGGACACCAATTAGGAACGAAGTTCCTTATTGCATAAATATTAACACTAAGATTAAAGCTTCAATTTTTACGTCCCATAAGGAACTTCGTTCCAAATTTGACGTGTTCCGACAATTTGTCTAGCATTTATATAGTAAAGATGCATATATTTATTTATTTTGTCCATATTACTTTAAAAAATATATGCAATCGATGACAATAATTGTCATTATAATTAAATGTTTTTTTTTGTTTTATACAGGTTATGCGCATGGTTGGATGAGATGGAGAAGGCGGTAAGCGCTTTAGCGTTGCCCGCTTTACGTCCCGACCATATCGCGCAGCAACAGGATAAGAACGAGGTAATTATGCATCAATCATACCTTTAATATTATACTACTGCTGAGCAAAGATTTCCTCTTTCTTGGATATTGAGAAATGGAGCCCTTGAATATTTCAAAACATCTTAAAACCTTAAAAATCTCTAAGAATATCTTATACTAGACTTCGTCCGCGACTTCGTCCGCGTGGACGAGGGCCGTGAAAGTGTAACAGACAGAGAGACAGGTGGAGAGACAGACTTTCACATTTATAATATTAGTATGGATGATACCCGCCAATTCGTCCGCGTGGATTAATATTGATGTTTGATGGGGATGTCTTTCCCTTTCTTCTTTGAGGTGCTACCTATCACTCGTTTAAATCAAGTGAACAGATGGGCCGTGAGCAGGCAGACAGACAGCAGCACTTTCGCATTCATAATATTAGTATGGATTGTATACAATTTTTTTTTGCCTCCAGATGCTGCAACAGTCTATCGCCAGTCACAAACCACTCGTAGACAAGTTGATAAAGACCGGCGAAGCACTTTCCAAACTGTGCGGTGAAGAGGATGCCGCCAAAATTCAAGATCTTGTAGAAAACGACTGCGATAGATACAACGCGCTCAGAGCCGAGCTTAGACAGAGACAGCTAGAGCTCGAGCAGGTAATGGACATGTTCTTTTTAATCGAAGATTTCAAAAAAGGCGGAGGTGCTCAATTCGACTTATTGAGTTTTTTTATATGTATCTTACGTGATCATTTCGCCAATTATGAATCAATTTTGATGATACTTTCTTTGTTTGGTAGATCATATTTCAGAGGTGGGTCCCATATAAATTTTATCGAAATTGATTAATCGCATTTTGAGACAATCAACAAAAAACAAAATATATACCCAGTTAATGTTTTTTCATTTTTTTAGTTTAAGTTGATACTTGTATTTATAGTTTTGAAGTCGGATTTTTTAGATGAAAGCGAATAATTACTTTTATATGTTTGATTTCACACTTTGTCCTTAAAACATGCGGATAAAAAAAATCGCTTTTAACAAATATTTGTTATTTACTATATGAAATCTAACTGTGTAAGTCTCGTTTTAGGTAGTGATGCATGACATGCCGTTAAAGTTACCACACTCAAAAGTAAGCGTAACGTTACTTGAACCGCTTGTCATGCAACTGAGCATTAGTTTATTCAGTTTGTTTATGCGTTCATCTAGGGTATGTTCCGATATACACTACGTGCTCTATTCAGTGCTCTTACTGGGGAGAAATTCTTTCCGTTGGAAATGGACTGACAGTATACTGCTGCAGTATCCTAGGGAAATATATGACGTTTTTCGATCGTCGCCATTTTTGTTCTTACTGTGAGCACTGGCGTTTTCGAGGTAAGGTGCTTTGATCACTTAATCAACAGCTGGACTGCGGTCCGTTTTAAACAGTAACTAGTATAGCTAACTATAAAAAAACGGCTTCGCAGTAAATTCACGTCACACCTTACGGTGCTCGCAGTGTATATCGGAACATACCCCTAATTAGTTCTACACGAAACCGTACATGCATTGTCTGTTTGCAGTGTTATTCTGATTATAGAAAATACTAAGATTTTATTTAATGCAAATTGGTTTTATGTTTATATAAACAATCAAATATTTGAAAGCATTTAGCATAATTCATGTTTGTATTCTATACAGGCACTACAAGACTCGTCTGTATTTGCGGAGAGGTTAGAAGGCATGGTGCGTGCGCTCTCCGGAGCCGCGGATCAGTTGCAACGCGCCGAACCTGTTTCCGCGCATCCACATAAGATACAGTGAGTAGCAGTTTTTAATGTAGTGTAAAGTCATGGATAATTAATTTAAAAAGACATGTAGGAAATAATGTATGATATCAAAAAAAATAAGAATGATAATTTTTATGGGTTATGCGAAAGTCTTTAATATTCGATTACCGGTAAAAGGAATGCTGAAGCGTAGAATAACAATCCTCTATAACATGTCACTGAAAGGGATAGTGAATAAAGTACTTTAAATACTATATAGGGTTGCCATTTAATAGGGTTTGCTTAGTTCCGAGTACGAGCTCTTCTTACAATTGGGCGATAAGGAACAAAAAATCATGCAATTCTATCTTATTCTTTCACGCTTAATGAATGAATATGTATTCCTTTCTTGTGCGTCTGAAATGGGTTGTGTCTAGCAGTCTATAGACTTTCTTTGTCTTTGGTTTAAAGAATCAAGACGTGATGTACCTTAAATTCCTTATCAGAAATAGGGTTTAAAACATAATTACAATAACCTTGTCCACAGAGACCAAATCGAAGAAAATAACGCTCTTATCGAAGACCTAGACAAGAGACAGGAAGCGTACCACGCGGTCCAACGTGCTGCTAGTGATGTAATGGCGAAAGCCAACAAGAGTGACCCGGCTGTAAGGGACATTCGCAACAAGCTGGATAAGCTTAACAAGTAAGTTTCTTTGCTAGAAGATTGTGTTTTCAGCATCTAATAATACAACAGCAAGAATAAACATTGGACAAGTTTGCTAAGTACATTATTTTTACGAAAGCTTTTGATTTTGTAGATCGTAAAATTCACCGATTTGAAGACTTACATTAAGTTACTCAGTTGCCTAAATTAGAAAATTTGAGAGTTATTCAAATTAGAACGATCGTAAATCAGAATCTATAATTAATTAGTTGTCATACATCATAAAGGTCAATCAAGGTGCAATTGTAGCTCCTATTTTGTTTGTTTCTACGTTGTGTTTGCAATATGTTGCATTGATTAATATTTTACCGTCGTCGTTTTATCGTGCGGACTCTTCGCTTTAATTTTCCTGGATCACTCACTAACTATATCAATCCAGAAACATACATATAAACAAACATCCAGATCACGATTTTGGGAACTGGTCTTTCATAAAATGGATAATACAGTTGAAAACTTTAGGAGTAACACGCGAACTTTTACAGACTATGGGCCGAAGTACAGAAGGCGTCCGGCGAACGCGGGCAATCGCTCGACAGCGCGTTGGAAGTGGCGCGCAAGTTCTGGCAGCAGCTGGAGACAGTGATGGCCGCGCTGAGCGAGCTGGCCGACGCGTTGGCCGCGCAGCCGCCGCCCGCCGCGCAGCCCTCCGCCATACAGGCGCAGCAAGTCGCCCTGCAGGAGATCCGCCACGAGATCGACCACACCAAGCCTGAGGTGAGCACTGTCTCTACTCTCTCTAGATGCAGATAGCAACAGTGATGGCCGCGCTGAGCGAGCTGACCGACGCGTTGGCCGCTTAGCCCTCCGCCATACAGGCGCAGCAAGTCGCCCTGCAGGAGATCCGCCACGAGGTCGACCACACCAAGCTGGAGGTGGGCACTGTCTCTACTCCCTCTAGATGCAGTTGGCTACAGTGATGGCCGCGCTGAGCGAGCTGACCGACGCGTTGGCCGCGTAGCCCTCCGCCATACAGGCGCAGCAAGTCGCCCTGCAGGAGATCCGCCACGAGATCGACCACACCAAGCCTGAGGTGAGCACTGTCTCTACTCCCTCTAGATGCAGTTGGCTACAGTGATGGCCGCGCTGAGCGAGCTGACCGACGCGTTGGCCGCGTAGCCCTCCGCCATACAGGCGCAGCAAGTCGCCCTGCAGGAGATCCGCCACGAGATCGACCACACCAAGCCTGAGGTGAGCACTGTCTCTACTCCCTCTAGATGCAGTTAGCGACAGTGATGGCCGCGCTGAGCGAGCTGGCCGACGCGTTGGCCGCGCAGCCCTCCGCCATACAGGCGTAGCAAGTCGCCCTGCAGGAGATCCGCCACGAGATCGACCACACCAAGCCTGAGGTGAGCACTGTCTCTACTCCCTCTAGACGCAGTTAGCGACAGTGATGGCCGCGCTGAGCGAGCTAGCCGACATGTTGGCCGCGTAGCCCTCCGCCATACAGGCGCAGCAAGTCGCCCTGTAGGAGATCCGCTACGAGATCGACCACACCAAGCCCGAGGTGAGCACTGTCTCTACTCCCTCTAGATGCAGTTAGCGACAGTGATGGCCGCGCTGACTCTACGCCTGTTTTTATTCGCAATAAAGAAGCTAGATAAAGCGAAAGTGGACAATCGCTCGAGAGGACGTCACCCGTTGTCCTAGGTGACAGAAGCGACGCCATAGGAATTGACAGACGTATCTACGCAACAACGTAGGCCACATGAAGGGTCAGCTACTATTTTCTACTGTCGCGTCGCTCTGCCGCGTTTAGCGCTCACTTAAAACAACGGGTTAGGGGCGGTGCGGAACTTCTGGGAATAGTTGGAGAGGGTGATACAACACCTGGCAATTAGTCAATCAAAACGGAACTACAATTTGAATTAATAGCCTAGTTTTGTTCCTCTTTATTTGCGGCCTTGCAAGCTGAATACAGTGTCGTGGCGTTTCGAATCGTACTTTTGAAAAATGACCCATATTCTCCACCGCCTCTATTCGCGAGCTTCAATGCGGTTGAACGCCATAACAGACAAATGTGCACGTGTTCGCAAAAAATCACAATCACATTCTGATGGGTACATCATGTAACGCCAGGACAACGTAGTTTTAGTGTCCGTTAGTCCTCAATTATGTTTGCCACAACAAATGGTAAATATTTAGGCACATAAAAGAAATCCCTAGTATAGCAGCAGCAATTTTTCTGTATTTTTCTTCTAAAACACCTTCTCCATTTATTATAAACAGGTGGAGAAAGCTCGCAAAACGGGTTCAACCCTCATGTCCATATGCGGAGAACCGGAAAAGCCTGAAGTAAAGAAGCACATGGAAGACCTCGATAGCGCTTGGGATAACATCACAGCGCTCTACGCGAGGAGAGAAGAGAACCTCATCGATGCTATGGAGAAAGCTATGGAGTTCCATGATACTTTACAGGTAAGGGAGAACATTACTATGGATTTATTATTCCGAATAAGATCAAGGTTAAAATGTCTAAAAAAACAATACGTTTATTCTTTAAATCTTGAGCGTCTAGTTTCCTCTTTAAGCACTACTCCATTTTGTTCTACTCCACGTTCCGTTTTATCCATGCCTTATAAAAATACCTTGTACCTATACCTTGTAAAAATAATCTATATTAATACTATTTGAGTACCTTAGTCACTATATTATGAGTGATTTATTTTTAATCAATTAAATAGTTCTGAAAAGGAAATGTATGTTTTGTTTATAATTATTTTTATTAGATGACAAGCCTCAATGAAACGTGTAATTGATCGAACAAAGCATTTTCAGATAACTACTGCGTTTAAAGGAACGTAACGCCCTCTGGCATTACATGTCTGCCATCTGTGGTCGAGTAGTTGAAATAACTCGCTAAACAAAACGTTTAGCGCCATCTGTCGTCGAATAGTTGAAAAGACTCGCCAACTAAAATGTTTAGCACCATCTAGTGTGGCAGCAGTACAATGTAGCATCATGTTTAAAGGAATTCCATAATTCTTGCAAATATAGTTTTATTATTCCACTATAATCCTGATCCATGCCCAAATAATGCAAAGCTTAATTATTTTCCTGAGAAACGTGGTTAGCAATACTTGAAAATATTTTTTTAGACTCGCTAACCACGACAACTAGCGCCATCTAGTCGAGGAAAGCAGTTATTTGGTGAAACATTTTTAATTTATTTCCTCAGTTTTCAGAGCCTTCAGCCTCCTGAAACGTTTTTGTGTGAAAACTATAGAATATAAAAATTATAATATTAAAGAAATCATTGCTGCACATTGATTTTTGATCTCTAGGCAAGCTCCCATAGTTCCACTGGCCATTTCCTTTGATGTTTACATATGCTCGCAACAGAACAGGATGAATGAAAGATTTTTTTTGATCTGCTCATTGTCTCTATCTGTTAGCCATGATTTGCCATAGATAAAATACTAATCCGATCTTATATTTGTAACATTACAATTTTAGAATAGCAAAATTGCAAATTTAAATACAGCTAGCGTCATCTATGGACACTAGATGACACTTAACAATAAAAGAGGAAGCGTTACATATTTATAAAATCAACCACGATCTGAGTGTAATTTGTTACTCTTGGTCAACTTGCATACTACACCAATCAATAATGAAAATCATTCTACAAATGCGTTACATGGAACGTCCATTTGTTGTTACCTATGTGCTTTTCGAAAAGCGCCTATTCTTAAGATTATTTTTTGCTCTTCTAGAATCTGCTAGCATTCCTTGACAAAGCCGAAGAAAAGTTCTCGCGTATGGGTCCTTTGGGCTCCGATATTGACGCGGTCAAACGCCAGATCTCGCAACTAGCTGCCTTCAAGCAGGAGGTCGATCCACATATGGTGAAGGTTGAAGCTCTCAATAGGTAAGATATTGCGTATAGAATATGTAAATACGTCGATAACATTTTGAACTTTCTTAAAAAAAAAAACAAAAAAAATAGAAAAGTTTTTCAATAGCTAGATTAGTGAACCAATTCAATAGTTAATAACAAGAATTGTTGATAAGGTTGCATAATGTCCACGTCCAAAAATAACAGGATGGTGACGGATAAGAACTATCGTTCATATGGAGGCTAAAAGTAATAATATTAATTTATGAGATCCTATTGACCTCTATAGAACAAACATAAGATTGCTATTGGAAGATCGATCGACAGTCGATCGAACAAAGTTACAATGATATACGTTTTTAGCCTTCATTGAAAATGATCACCTGTACCTTATGGAGTTACATGGGGTTGTTCAAATATGTATTTAGAAAGTGTTAAACCTTTTTGATAAACTCCTTTCTCAGTGTCACTTAGTAATGTTACTAATTCTCCATATTAATCATGTTTTTCTATGCCCCTCCCCGCGCCGTCGTGATGAGCAGAAGTTTGTCGAGGCAAGGATTTTAATACACATTTTGAGTGTGCTTTTGTTTCGTTGTCTTTAAATGTAGTGATGTTGATCTATATTTGTGCCGACAGATAAACAATTTTACCTAAAATAATATTTTCTGGCTGTGCATAATATTAATGCTAAATGTAGTTTGATTATTACGAGTATTTATGTCGGAACTCTTGTTTATGGCCTTCACTTTTTATTGTTTGTGTCAATGTAAGCTTTTTTTAATAACCCTGATTTAATTTGCGAGCATAACTATAAAATTTTATAATAAATCGCATGTTTTCTTATTTAGTAGCAAATCTCTGTCTGTATAATACCCCGTGTAAATGCTATTAGGCGCTGTTTTGAGCCCCCTGTTCACTTTAGTAGGAGCGAGAGTATGGCGAAAAGTTTACAGTCGTGCTTGTCAGCATTTTAATAGGGTAACTCCTGAGCTCGTCTTTCCATAATTATTGTGTTCGTTTTGGTTGGTTGAAACAATTGTCAGAAACATATCTAAAAGTCAACATTAATCATTCACTCTCAGTTACATACCAAACCTGTGTATGGAGATTGAGACGGATTTAGCACTGATCCGATTCGATTTGTTCCTGTACTCAAGGCAATTTTACATTTTCATGCATTGTAAGCCTTGATAACTTGTCTTGGTATCTTATTCCGCACGAGGTATAATGGCAAATATCGTTGCTAGGCAAGCGGCAGAGCTAACGGAACGCACGTCGTCAGAGCAAGCGGCGGCAATCAAGCAGCCACTAAGCGAAGTGAACGCTCGCTGGGCGGCGTTGCTACGTGGCATGGTAGAGAGGCAACAGCAATTGGAGCGAGCCTTATTGAGGCTTGGCCAGTTGCAGCATGCGTTGAGAGATACACTCGCCTGGATCAAACATACCAGTGACACACTCGATACTCTTACGCCGGTAAGTGCCAAATAATAACTGGAATTAATAGGTAGATTATGAAAGCTGAAAAGTAATTAGGTTTCAATAGGGCGCATAATGATTGTTTTCCGGCAGTTCTGTAGGCGCTAAGGGAGCAGAAAGTTTTCAAAAAATCGGATTAAAATCATTTTAGCGTGGCAACGTATATTATTATTTTTAAAATATGATCATGTAGCTGTCTAGGCTTAAATACGTAGTTAATTATCATTCTTCAAGTCTTATACTTTAGTGACGTTCTAAAAGTGTACATTGTACGATACTCAATACTCAATATCATTTATTCAATATAGGTACACTGTAGGTACACTTATTGACGTTAAAAATTACTTACCTTAGAACGTCACTAAAATATAAACCAAACTCGAAGAAGGATTTTTGATTGATTGATTTTTAAATCTACCGCTTGATTTGTTGGCTTAGTACTCCAAACAGTCGTTGGATTATTGGAAGCAGCTTTAAGCTCGAAATAGATTTTTGAATGTCTTTCCCACATTGGACAAGCTAAGCTAAGCTCATAACTTTCCCGATATAGGTGGCTGGAGATCCTCAAATCCTGGAAGTGGAGCTCGCTAAGCTGAAAGTGCTCGTCAACGATATAGCGGCGCATCAAGCCAGCGTCGATACGCTCAACGAGGCCGGAGCGCATATTGTGCAGCAGGGTACGGGTATGTCATGCCACGCTGTGCTTCCTCATTACTACATATAGTCCGCGCGCGAGCTCTGAGGAATCCTATCTAATGTTAAAGTAATGACCTAGAGATGTTTAAAGTGCAAAACAACACTGCTATCGCAAAATTACACGCGTCAAGCTCGAAACTAGTGCTGGGAGCGAGCTGGATATAGAGCGACGATCGGGTGTGGCGTACAGCCGTCGTTTTTTCAGACCCCGATTCCTCGGAGCTCGTGCACGGACTGTACGTACCTATTTTGTCATTTACGATCTATATTTATTTGGTAGAAAAATAAGATAGTGGTAAGCGTAGCTAACGTCCATACTTTGTTGTAGCTACGTTTTTCTGTAACTTCTTTTTCCGTTAGTCGTTATAAATAAAGCATTAAGATGATTATTAAAATGTATGCAGTATGCATAGTAATGTAAAAAGTTGGTCCAAAGTTTTTTAAAACTATTATCATCCACGGATGGGGCGGAAATTTTGCATACACGTTTAATTTGGATAGCATAGTTAGCTATGTGACGTCATTCTAAATCCTATATGGCGGACTTCCAAAGATGGCGGACTAGTTACTCTTAATGCACCGCCATGATATGGGAATTAAATATCAATTAAAAGAGTTTGCTGAGAATAATTTGAAAAAATAACGTCAGACTAAATTCAATATGGTGGACGACAAAAGCTTGTAATAATGTATTAATGATATTATAATACTTATATAAAGATTAGGCTAAAATCGTAAGGTTTTTTGTATTAAATTTAATTATCACTCTAGTTTAAAACCATTATGTAAGCACTAATGCTTAAAGCTTTTTTTTTTGATCACTGTGATGTCCCATAGACCATCTTCATCAAGAAAACCATAACAATATTTCAAAACGCCTTCGACTACATAATCGTAACGATTTGTGGTGGCTTATACAGAAAGTAAGAAATTCAAGTCTGTATTACGCCATTGCACTTCAAAACATTTTCATATTACTCTAATTCGTCTATATAAATCATGATTTATGACATTAAATCCTCCATTGTATTGTGTTTTCCCATAGATCATTCTTTAAACGTTCTGAATTTATCTATAATAATTACTTTAAAATCAGGATCAGACGAAGCGGGTGAAACGGCAGAGAAGCTAGCCACATTGAACAGAAAGTGGCGTGAATTGCAGCAGAAGGCCAGAGACCGACAGGCTGAGTTGGAAGATGCCTTGCGAGAGGCACAGAGGTATGTAACCATACGTAAATAATTTTTCTGCCTCATTATCTTTTATACCATCTGTGAAATCATATGTCATAGGTCAAGGGCGTTTTAGTATAACGTAATTTTGGACCATTTTAAATCTACCTATTTTGACATTGCAGTCATCAGAAATCACCGATTGTTTAATAATTATACAACATAAAAAATAATACTGTCCTTAACGTTGCTTTTTGTTTAGTGTGTGCGTCAGGGTAATGTGCTTGAATAGAGCAGTACAAGCGATAGATTTATACAGAATTAGTGTTAAATTGAGCTTATTTCTTATATCGGATGTCCAGGTAAGGTGATTCGGTTTTGCAACACAATAACTACATTCAATGTTTGTTGACAGCTTCAACGCTGAGATTGGTGATCTACTGTCGTGGTTGTCGGAAGTGGACAGTGTGATCGCAGCGTCCAAACCAGTGGGCGGTCTGCCTGAGACCGCTACTGAACAACTAGAGAGGTTTATGGTGAGATACTTATTTTTTTCTTTACAAAGGAAAGCAAAATGAGTTTTGGTATAAAAAATTATGGTGCCGACACATAATTTGTTACTAACACTTAAGTGGACCGCAAATGTTGTCCGAATTAAATAAATGAAATTGAAATTGAAATATTTTTTCTTGCATAAGATCGATTTGTAATAACCATTAATATTAGTATATTATTGTAAATTGGCATATCAAAAATGAATGTTATACAAGTGTTATTGGAAAAACTACTTTAGCTCTAATCTCTCGATAATTTTTAACAGGAGGTATACAACGAGATAGAAGCGAACAGACCGAAAGTGGAAGCTGTGCTCCAGCAAGGCCAGGAATACATCAAGAGACAAGACAAGCCCAACCCAACATCACAGCTACATCTCAACTTGAGGAACTTGAAATCCCGATGGGACAATGTTACATCTAGGTAAAATTTTAAATACAAGTTACCATAAATTTAGTATTTTCCCGTAGAAGTTAATACGGCTATCAAATATAAAGCGGTAGTTTCTTAACGGAAAACGGAAAGCTCAGTAGGTATATGTTCATATGTTCAATTTGAAAATTGTACTATGGCCGCTCCCATAAAGCCCACGTAGGTCCCTGGACTTTTCGGGAGTCTTTATTGCATCTTAACACCTAGGTACAAAATTATGCATATAAAACAAAAGACATGAATCTGTGGTAATGCGCAAAGGCGGCCTTATCACTAAAGTGATTAGTAGAGAGGTGGCATTATACTTTTTTAATTCGCTTTACGTGTGAGTTTCAACTTTTCCAAGTATTTATATTATATGCTCTTTTTACAATCAAATGTTTGTACTCCAGGGCATCAGATAAGAAGATCAAATTAGAAATAGCTCTGAAAGAAGCTACAGAGTTCCATGACGCGCTACAGGCCTTCGTTGATTGGCTCACTAGCGCCGAGAAAACGCTTACCAACGCCAAACCTGTCTCGAGGGTCATGGAGACATTACTCAGTGAGTAGAAAACTTTATCTTTTTCATAAATAAGCCTTTGTTGATCCATTATCGGACATAGGCCTCCTCATTTCACGCCAATTCTTGCCGGGTGTTGAGACAAGTATTGGTGAAAACTTTATGAACATGGACAAATGAAGTATTGAACTACATATTTACAATTATTAGGTACAGGGTTTTGATGGTGATCCTTATCGATCCCAAGAATACATATTTTCGTTAATTCTCTTAATTACTGTTGCAAGTAGTGTCTCTGAAAGTTCTACTTGAAAATAATATATCAATATGAATGCAACTCGGTCCAGCAACGAGAAAGGCTTTAGATGCAATGTTAGAGCCCTTGTCAATACCAAGAATTTGCAATTCTTATTTATTATATGGCGATACACCATTCACACAGAACTACATCGTAAGAAACAACATTGGACAACTATTCCATTATAAATTATCTCAACAGCTCAAGTTGAAGAACACAAGTCATTCCAAAAGGAGGTCTCCACACACCGCGAAACCATGCTCCAACTGGACAAGAAGGGAACCCACCTCAAGTACTTCAGCCAGAAACAGGATGTTATCCTCATTAAGAACTTGCTGGTGTCTGTACAGCATCGTTGGGAACGTGTGGTTTCCAAAGCAGCTGAGAGAACTAGAGCTCTTGACCATGGACTCAAGGAGGCCAAGGAGTTCAACGATATGTGGTAAGTGTCCTATTTGAAAACCAGTGTAACTATTAATGATTTGATAAATTAATTATCCCATATAAGTTTTCACAACTTTAGCGTCCATGCATAGCAATTTGCTTACGTATTACTTCCCGAGAAGAGATTACTTTACTTTTTAAGTTCGATTAAATTGATCACACCTTGCCAGAGGCCTTATATTTGAGTCGCACTTGATGGAATTCGAAGTATGCTCTACCAATACAATCAACCTTCATAATATTTTCGAAATAGGAAGGTGGATATATTTCTGTTTCTTTAATCACAGGACCAACCTCATGAACTGGTTGGGTGAGACCGAGCAACAACTGGATCAACTGAACTCGGAAGCGACAGTCAACGATCCTGAGAAGATCAAACTGAGGTAAAAACTTACTTTTGAATCAAAGCTTTTTGATGGTCGTTAAGAATATTCGGGGAAAAAATGAGGATTTAACGTCACAGAACAGTTAACTCTTAAGTCTCCGGCACATACACCCGATAGCAACTTCTTAGCTGTTTTACTTGATTCCTGTATCTGCACCGCACCGGACTGGGTAGAACTGGATCGAATCAGACTGGACTGAACTGGTATGAATCGTTTCAGCCTAGTCCAGTCAGAGGTACAAATACCAAAACAAGCGTAGAAACTTCGCTACGGACGCCAGATTTTTACCTATACAAAGGTTTGGGAAGGTAGAAATTCCTGCAAAATTTTTCTTTAAACTTAAAAACGCCAAATTTCTAACATTTGCAGGAATTTGCAGGAACCAATTAAGAATTCTTTCACATTTTCTAGGTTGAACAAACACCGAGAGTTCCAAAAAGCACTCGCAACCAAGCAGCCGGTTTATGACCAGACCAGTAAAGTCGGCAAACAACTCAAGGATAAGGCTCCCAAAACTGATGAACCCGTACTCCGCAACATGCTCACTGATCTCAAATCCAAATGGACCACCGTTTGCTCTAAGGCTGTTGATAGGTAAGTAACTAATAAGAATTTCCATCTTAAAGAACTTATTCGACAAGAACGGGCGGCCAAAAATTAAGATAAATCTGGAATAGATTATTGTCATATAATCAGCCGATTTTCCGTTTGCACAAACCGTTTGCACCGTTGTTACAAAACAAAACAATAGTTACGGGTTTCCTTTTTTTTCAATTAGTGGGACCAATTTGTTGTGTCTCAATCAAATTTAACCTTACGATGATCTACTAAAATGTAACTAAATTTTTTTTAATACATATCCATATCCATACTTCCAACTCAAATTATAAATGCGACAGTAAGTATATTTTGTATAGACTATTTGTTACATTTTTATGGTTGAGTTAGATCCTGGAGACGTACATAATGATACTTTTATGTATAGGATTTTGAACTTAAATCAACACTCTCGAATCTATTCTGACATCATCTTATTCCCTTTAAACTATTTTGCCGTGCCAATGTATCACAACTGGATTTCTTGTTCCATAGACAACGCAAACTAGAAGAGGCCCTCCTTTACTCCGGGCAGTTCAAGGATGCTATGTCGGCTCTCCTGGACTGGCTCAAGAAGCAGCAGAAAGCACTCTCCGGAGACTCTCCTGTACATGGAGATCTGGACACCGTTATGGCACTCATCGAACAACATAAGGTACAGAAAAATCCTCAACCTCATTTCTCCTATTTCTTCCACAGAAAATTGGCATATGGGCCCAATGCCCACGAGTTTCAAGGTTTTAGCTTCTTTTTTTAGCTTTTCGAGTTCTATCCTGACTGAAATCTAATGTGCTCACACGAAACCTTTTTGTTTAGCTTTTCTGAAGGAACCATATATCCATCGTGTCCCTTTACCGTTGATTACAGGACATTAACAAAACCATGAGCGTTGGGCATCCTTATTTAGTTGACAACTAATCTACTTGCACTGAACTTTTTTATTCAACATTTCTGAAACAAAACGCCACGGAAGGAATCTAACCATAAATTCATCCAAGTACACACGACAATTGTGTGCGAAAAACGAAAAATTTATATTTATGCAAGCCATTTCATCTCAACTTTGTTGTGCCCTTAGTTACTAAGCCACATTTGTAAGTTTTAAATAAATAAATCAAATCAAATAAAATTTGATACCCCACTTTAATACCTGAAGATGATATTGGGTTTGTCAATAATCATTTCTTGCCATGTCTTATTGTTTTGGAATTTTGTATGTTATTGTTGTTTTTATTTGTTTCAGCAATTTGAGGAGGACCTCCACTCTCGGGAGCAACAAATGCAATCCGTCTTGAAGACCGGCCGAGATCTGGAAGCTACGGTAAGAACTTATACAAATATTATTCGGTAAGTTTGGTTTAAGATTGTTCTAAAATAAGATGGGTTGGACAATCTTATACTAAAAGAGATCCGAGAAAATTGTGTTTATTAACTAGGTATAGCTGCAGAATTTTAGTTTTGGTACATGTACATATTTGTTTAAGTCCAGAAACTAAGCGATCAAACTTAAATAAATCACTTTATTCAGGTACCACCTGAAGATTCCACACAAATCAGGAAGCAATGCAGCGAGTTGAAGCAAGCGTGGGATGCGGTACAGAGCCTTAGCGAAAAGAAGGCACACCGACTGGAATTGGCCTTGAAAGAGGTAACAATAATAAGAAAGATCATTTCATTTGCCATATTTTTCTAAGATTTAAAATCTAGTTTTTAAGATACTGTTAATCTCCTGTCTGGTTTGTTTTACTTACTTTACTATACACTAATGTAATCGTATAACGATGAACTTAATTTTAACTGGTTATAACACATTCTCTGTCATCTAGCCACTTTCTCAGTGCTTAAAAGAAAATACAAAAATATTTACAAGGAATATATAAACATGTCCATTACGTGTCCATACATTCCGCTAAACCTAGCTAATTCCTCAAAACTATATTAAAACCGGCTATTTCAGCAAGTCAAGTCAGTCACAGCAATAGACAACCTTTTAACCGGCTAAGTTTATTCACTGGTTACTTTGAGTTTGCGTAATACAGTTCTTAAGACCACCGTATCCAGTGGTGTGCAGTTCATAGAGGCATAAGAGCACTGCTTACCCAAATGGATATACGTGAATGCTCATTTCATTATAAAAGTCAGTAAATAAGCTTTCTGACTGGCTAATGCCTACCTTGGCTTCAAGCCCTGTGCACGCCACTGACCGTATCTATCCCATAACCAGGCTGAACGTCTACACAAATCAGTGAACATGCTGCTCGAGTGGCTCTCGGACGCGGAAACCAAGCTTCGATTCTCGGGACAACTGCCCGAAGGAGAGCAGGAGACGCAGCAACAGTTGCGCGACCACGAGAGGTTCGCCCGAGAGCTGACGGAGAAGCAAAAGGACAAGGACGACACCATCGCGCTCGCTCACTCCATCCTGGGCAAAGCGCATCCCGATGCCGTCACAGTCATCAAGCACTGGATTACAATCATACAGAGCAGATGGGATGAGGTAAGCGCAAAAAACGTTTTTTTTTTTCCACTACAAGTTAGCCCTTGACTGCGATCTCACCTGATGGTAAGTGATGATGCAATCTAAGATGGTAACGGGCTAACCTGTTAGGGGCATGGCAGTTATATTAAACTCATACCCCTATTTGTTTCTACACGGCATCGTACCGGAACGCGTAATCGCTTGGCGGCACGTCTTTGCCGGTAGGGTGGTAACTAGCCACGGCCGAAGCCTCCCACCAGGCCAGACCAGACATATTATGTACTAGCTGACCCCGGCTTCGCTCGGTTGGAAATTTTGAATATCGTTGAGAGTGTAACATTTCCAAAACTCCTGAAACACGTATTCATATTTTTTTAATAGCTTTCTATTAATAAATATCAATTTACAATCTTCACAGGTTTTTCTGGAAAAATAATGTATTTTCATCCCCTATTATCCCCAGAATCTCATTGCGGGTAGAATTCCTAAAAATCCTGAAACACCTCTTAATGTTTTACCTAAAGCTTTAATACCAATTTTCGTGGGTTTAACTTGAAAAATGACCGACTTCCACGTGAGTATAGTCTTGGATTTCGGAGGATGGATTTCCTTTCTTTTGCAATACTTACAGTAATCTTGCAATTTTTATATCCAAACCAAAATTAAAAGATAATATAATCTCTGTTTTATCAAAATGTTAATTTCGCGCTCTCCGCCAATCAGCTGACTACTTTAATCATTTATACTTATCTTCACGATTAAGATATTTACTCGATTTCGCTAAATCCCAGTGCGTAGTTAAAATTGAGTTATTATGAAGCATTATGTAACGTGTTAAAATTTAGTATTTATTTGTTAAAATGAGCACAAGTACCAGTTCCCGAAACAAACCAAAGTTCACAGTGTCCGTGTTCCCATATATACGAATATTTAGTAAAGTTTCTCCAGGACAGGTACGAAATCAATCTAACACCTCTTCCACCCACAGTAACATCACCATTCACTATTCAACCCGCATTAAGACTCTGTCGCGGGGATACATTAAAGTCCCCCAAATTTTACCGTTTTCGTGCTAGCTCACAATATGTCATAGAATGTTTCGCATATTGTACATGGCAACTTAGTTAAGTGACCGAACAGAATCGGCTGTTGCGGTAAAGTTTTCAGCCCGTACCGAATTCGGTTATTACCATGTACATTGTTTAATTAAATTCATGCAGGTTTCACCATGCATTTTGTACGTAGGTAAGTATATGTCACGCAAAACATTTAGCTGTGCTTTTGCAACGTTTGGATGTGAACGTTATTACCAGTTCAAAATTGCATACTGTGAATAATTCTGAATTGTACTGGCGCAAACACGCAGCAAGTGCGACTTTCAAATGGTCTAGAATTTTGGCATAACCTATAGCGTTCTCATAGGACTGGAAAACGCCAAAATCAAAGTTTTAAAGCACATTTCGAAGGTTCAATAAAATGCACGGTTTATTCAGGTATGGCAATGGGCGATGCAACGTGGTGGCAAGCTGGAAACGCACTTACAGAGCCTCAAAGATCTGGACCTGGTTCTGGAGGAGCTATTGCAGTGGCTCACCGGTCTCGAGACCACACTTATAAGTAAGTTTATAACTTCATCAAAATTAAATTAATCAAAGTTTACAGATGTACCTATTTTGATGTATAAATACAACCGTGCAGAGAGTTAAGTTCTTAACTTATCTAAGAATAAAAGCGCCTCCAATGTGTTTACACTTTAAGATCACACGCAAAGTAGATGCAAGGCAATACACACAAATTGGACATTTGGTCGTTACGTCACCGGCTATTTAGACATGAATTCTACGGCCGGATCTGTAAACCAACTAACTAGTGTATAAATGTCGCAAGCGTTTAGTGCGTTAATTTTTAGATAATACGATTTCTACTTCTGCTTATGACTGTCTTTAATAGTTTTAAATGTACGTTTGTGACGTTTTCTGTATTGACAAAACGCCTGAAAACTTCAGGTTCTCTTAAATTTTCAACTTAGGTACTTCAACTTTAAAAAATTTAAATGTCTATGTTATTTTATTGTAGCTTTGGAAGCGGAATCTTTGCCAGAATCGATCGAACTTTTAGAGGGTCTCATTGAAGATCACAAGGACTTAATGGAGCACACGCAAAAGCGACAAAACGAGGTTGACCGTGTCTGTAAAGCCTACCAGGTAAGCACCGCTAAACTTCTACAATGCACGAATCACCAATAGAGCGCGTAATCTGTATTTGCAGCTATAGTAAAACTTCATTAATTTAAAATAAATTATTTTAGATAAGTCATGCTTAAGTTAAAATCTTTAATCTGAGACTAACTTCTTGGTAATTTAAAACAACTCTATGGCGGCCTCAAAACAGCCGTTCTGTTTGGCGGTCTTCTTAAATATGGCTACCATTCGCGATGCTTTTGTTGCGCCTGATACAATTTGATTGAAAAATGCTGATGTGTTACCTTTTTATGGGTAAAACTCTGCATTAAATTTGCCTCATTGGAAGTTTACATTTCCCAGGAGAATGTAGATTTTTTCAATGTGAAAAATGATCGACTCCCTCGTGTGAAACGGCTTGTCTAGAAATTGATATAAAATTGATACTGTTAATTCAAATGATTATTTTCTTAGGTTAAGAGTCAAAGTCAAGGCCGCGAATCAACACCGCGCAAGGTTTCAGCGAAAACCGCAACTAAAGGGACACCAAGGTATGTAACATTCGCAATGTCGACTCCTGCACTATCTGATAAAAATAATTTTACAATACAATTTGAATTTGGTCGATAGTACAGGAGCCAGATGATTTTGATTGTAAAAAGTTTGATTGTGAATAGTTGTGTTTTCTTAAAATCATTCATATTGTGTAGTTCCCTCTATCATGGTTTTATATTTATTTCATTTACAGAAATATTCCTATCACAATAGCCATTTTATTAGTTTGTCTGAGCAATAAAAATTGACTTCGACTCGACATTTATTTTCAAATTTTAAATAAAAACCCGTTATGTAGTGCATTCTCTCATAAGTACAATATGGGGCTATTCACAGGACAATTAAATTCTAATTTCATTTCTAATATTTCAAGAAGTCTTCGTTAAATAAAAAGTACACGTCTAAGTCTTACGTATTCTCGTATAGTATCTGCATCTCTATGCTATTTGACTCAAATGTTTTTAATTTTGCCGTAGCCCAAATCGTGACTACTGAATTTCGCGTCGAAGTTACGTTACAATTAAATTTACATTTTTACTTTATTTCACACTGCTACAAATCTCCACGCTGTCAATTCACCGCTCTTTCACCATATTTTTCATTTCGTTGTGTTTTCTTTCACTCGGCGCCATCTTGTGACGTCATTGCATGGTGTGAATGTTACCATCAGCCGTGGCTCGCAGCACGAACTTCATAGGGAGAGATCGGTGTCGCCTGATTATTATGGCAGTAGACGTTACAGGTTTGTTTTATTATATCTATTTTTTTCATTACTCACTCGTTTCTCATTAAATAGTATTGTTTAAAAAATTATAAATTTATTTTTTTCATGTACATAAATAATGTTGTTTAAAACATAATAAAATAAAATCATATTTTGTCCTGTCCTGTTTATACAAAGTCTTATTCGCACGGGAGAGAAAAGTCGCAATATCAAACTTAGTAGATTGACGAATTAATTTCGTCTGAAACTAATACTAAAACTGAGTGCTATTTTAAACTAGGCTTATCATTATTAAAACAACAGATTTTGTTCTTTCTTTCCTGTGCAAGTAAACCTCTATGCTGATCGCTCATTAATAGCGAAGCCACATCCAACGCATTTTTCGATACATAAAATTCGTTATGTGAATTATCCGCATCATTGGCGAATGCTAATTTCGTATGACTTTATGTTTCGCGTACAGATATGCTGTAATTTGCGATCAGCATTAATGTACATCACGTAATGCTTTAAATGTTACTTAATCACTGCTCTAATCCAAGAAAGACGTAGACATGACACTTACCAAGTAAAGGAAGTAACGATAACTCTAAAAACTGGTTTTTAGCATGAGGGACAATATTAGATACGTCTTTCTTTGAATACCTGATGACAATACTAGCTTCATCTTGCTCTAACATGTGTAAATGTGGCTTTCTGTCTCGTTCATGTCACGCTTGGCGACGGCAGGTCCAGGATTCACAGTCGAAGTAGAAGAGGAAGGTTTGATGTGGTTTTTATTCTAGGATTGTCTATTGATTGATTTTGTTTTTCTTTTCGCTTATAGAAAATATGTTAAAAATTAAAATGCATGATATAAATAGGTACCTATAAGATACCTTTAGGATAAATACCTAAAGGATGACAACATATTTTCTACTCAGTAATAGTTTGAGAGCTGTTAAGTAGCTTTTTGGTTTATTTCGCTTAAAGTTGTAGTACCTATTACACGTATCAATCTTTTATACCGTCTTTCACCTCTATTTCGTATTCGTGAGTTGTGCATGTCTTTATGTACCTACTTATGAATTTGCCTATCATAAAGTCGTTTATTACATAATCAAGACTGCTTATGTATAATTTTAGGTGATTTTCGTAAATCAAGAATCTTTGTGTTGAAATTCTGGACCTTATAACTTCATTAATCAAAATTACTTACCCGTAATCTATACAGGCCTTCATTAATTTACCTTACAAGACATCTTCACGTCTAACTTTTTCATGACATTAACGACAATTACAAGCCTAATTAATACAACACATTATTATAACAAAACCTACGTTGTCTGTCTTCTGGGTCTATGGTCTAACTTCACACCTGACACCGCTGCAACTTACTAACAACATCGACTGGGTTTGTACTAATCTTTCAAGCTTGTCTGAGGAGAAGCTTAAACATAGAAATACGAAATACGAAGAACAGAGCACTGGATATAAGTTTTTGAAGTAAATGAACTCACGGTAGAGTTTGCGACTGGTCTAAATATTGACATCATCATCATCGTCAACCCCTTAAGTTATTGTCAAAAAAGCTTCGCATCATGCGAATGCGTCTTAACAGGGCTTTACAAATTTGCTACCAGCATAATAACACTTCCAGTGTCGTGTGTTGTTTGCTTTAAACTTTATGCACAGTGCTCAGTGATACAGAATTGGCAAGTGGCTTTAACACTCGTGCCTCCTATAGAAAATAATATATAAATCCTATATAGATTTCCTTAGCTGTCTTAAAAGGTAAACAAATCGCAGAAACATTATCTGAGAAACGCGTAAGCGACGCGCATTGCCCGACACTATGTTCTGGATAGCTCCTAGCAAGGAGCTCCTCCTAAGGCCGGCCATACACGGACTGCTCGAGCAGTAAGCCAGTGATCAACATACACGGACCGCTCTTGCAGTCATAGTCAATTGCTTGAAGCTACCATTGATAACTGTTGCAAACCGCCCGAAGCAGTCGCAGTCGCAACTGCTCGATCGGTTCCATATATGTGTGTATGTAGAAGACTATAGTTCACTATGTAGTCGCAGCTTGAAGCAGTCCATTGTGACTGCTTCAAGCTGTCCGTGTATGGCCGGCCTAAAGCGTCGAGATTTTTCACCTATTCAATGTTGTTTCGCGTTAACGATATTGTACGCGCCGTGCATACGGTTCGTATTGCGTTTTTATTTGCAAGTTTTATCGAGAAGCGACTTGCTTCCTTTTGTCACTTAGAAAAACCAGATAACCAACTAGCAACGCCATACAAATCCAACTTGCCAATTCTACTCGTATGACACTATCTCAGACTTCAGTTCTCTAACGGCACTCGACACAACTAACAGCAAGCCTCCGCACCACTAACAAGGTATGGGTCTGTGCGTTTGTAAGTCCGTGTGTTTATATTGATGTGTGCTCCACTCCAGTCGAGTCAGTCCGGGCCGAGACTCGCCGGACCGCAACCTGCCGCATTACGGACCCCGATTCCCGCCCAGAGGAAGGTAAGGACATCGATGACATTCAAGTTCCCAACATTTCAGTGTTTTCTGTCTCCATCTTTAATAGACTGACAAGGTTGCCGTAACATGGTGCTATATACTTTATTAACAGTGACATTCGTCGTATGTTATGGTTAATACTTATAAAAAATTTGAAGATAACTAAAGCATATAACTAAGGTTCTTTTATATTCTCTTTCTCTTAAATATTATATTCTAAGCCGATCACTACAAGACAGACTGTTACCTTGTTTTTAGACAGTTTTCATTGTAGGCAGGACATATCTTAAGTACTTAACTAGATAATTCGTATTTTTCTTGGGAAAAATTCATATGTTTGCTTGGATTTTTTTTACATTGAAGCAGCATGAATTATTATTAGCTTTTATATCATGAATATTAATTGAGGCATCTATAGTCTTTACTCGTATACAAATCCACTTATTGAACTTTGTTTTCAATTGTATAATATTATTTTTCGTCATATTTATATGAAACACTATTTTTTGATAGATAGTATGTATAAATTGAATGTATTGAGGCCAATCCTGTTGTACACAATCTCTTTAAAAAAATTACAGCTCTATATATTATGTTACTAATGTAATATTATGTTATATTATGTAATATTATGTTATATTATGTTACTACCCCTTTCGTAATACTCCCTGCGGAAAGAGGCAGTTCCAGATTTAGAGCTGTCATTCTAGTTTAGATTAGATTGTGTTCAACAGAATTGGCCACATTAGACTTTTCACATTAGTTTTTTTGATTTATAGCTGGCTAAAAACAACCTATTTGTATACAGCAAAGGGGCGGAACCGGAGTTCAGGTCGCCGCGCGTGAAACAGCTGTGGGACAAATGGCGCACGGTGTGGCTCCTTGCGTGGGAGAGACAGAGGAGGCTGCACGAGCGTCTCGCTCACTTGAAAGAGCTGCAACGCGTCTCCAACTTCAGCTGGGACGACTGGAGAAAGCGGGTAAAGGAAATTGAACTCTATTTGACTAGTAGTTAGGGTGCGAAATCTTTCTACAGTAGATAGACGGGTCTCTTAAAGTATTCATACTAATTTAGTATGTATTACCATATCATACTTAAGTACCTATAGTAGCATACTTAAAATATAAATGCGAAAGTGTTTGTTTGCTGGTTTGTCCTTCAAACACGCCGCAACAGGGCAACGGATTGACGTGATATTTTGCATGGGTAAAGTTGAGGAAGTTGACACAGACAAAGTTAAGGAGTTCCCGTGGGAATTAATAGAACTTATTCCACGCGAACGAGGTCACGGGCATTAGCTCTAGTCCCTACTACATAATGATTAGAATAGAAGATGTCCGATCGAAAGCAGTAATAATAGTTTATTTGAATAAAAATAATGACTTTGACATTTGCTCGAGACCTTGCACTATGAAAAAGAGATCAAGTATGAGCTGATACTAAAGCCCAAAATTAACTAGTAAATCGATCACAATGTAATTCATAAACTTTGGTTCTAGTTCCTGAAGTTCATGAACCACAAGAAGTCCCGCCTGACGGACCTCTTCCGCAAGATGGACAAAGACAACAATGGCTTCATAGCGCGCAACGACTTCATCGATGGAATTATCAACACCAGTGAGTATACATAGCAAGGTCATAAGTTCTGTCACACAATAAAAACTTTTGAATTTAGAATGCTGGCCACAAAAAAGTTTATTGAATTCGAATTTAGAATTTTTCATAAAAATAAAAATGTGTACTTTTTAGAATTTTCCTCATTTTTAAATATGGAGTGGACACTTAAAGAAGACCTTGTCGCGGTTATTGCGTTGCACCGTTGCGGTTACGCGCGAATTCAGATTTTCGACTTACTGAAAAATTTGAATGTATCCAAAAGATTCGTTTATCGTACCATAAAACGATACAATGAAGACTCTAGTGTAGATAACAGGTCAAGAAGTGGTCGCCCTCGCTCTGTTAGGACTCCAGCAGTGATAAAAGCTGTGAAGGCGCGAATTCAAAGAAATCCCATACGTAAGCAGAAACTGTTGGCCCTTCAGATGGGGTTAAGCAGGACCACGGTGAAAAGGGTGTTAAATTAAGAATTAGGGCTTAGGGCATATCGAAGAAAAACAGGAAATCGTGTGGACGCTCGTTTAATGGACCTGAGACTGAAGAGATGTCGCGCTTTGTTGAAGCGGTACGTGGGAAAAAATCATCGGGAAATTCTTTTTTCGGATGAAAAAATTTTCACCGTGGAAGAGAGCTACAACAAACAAAATGATAAGGTGTACGCACACAGCAGTGAAGAAGCGAGCAACCGTATTCCGCGTGTCCAACGAGCGCATTTTCCATCCTCGCTCATGGTTTGGTTGGGAGTCTCTTATTGGGGCTTAACTGAGGTACATTTTTGTGAGAAAGGCGTAAAAACGAATGCAGTTGTGTATCAAAATACAGTCCTCAAGAACCTTGTGGAACCTGTTTCTCATACCATGTTTAATAACAGGCACTGGGTATTCCAACAAGATTCTGCGCCAGCTCATAGAGCGAAAAGCACACAAGACTGGCTGGCGGCGCGTGAAATCGACTTCATCCGGCACGAAGACTGGCCCTCCTCCAGTCCAGATTTGAGTCCCTTAGATTACAAGATATGGCAACACTTGGAGGAAAAGGCCTGCTCAAAGCCTCATCCTGATTTGTACTCAAGGCATCCTTGATTAAGGCAGCCACCGATATTGACATGGACCTCGTTCGTGCTGCGATAGACGACTAGCCGCGCAGATTGAAGGCCTGTATTCAAAATCGCGGGCGTCATTTTGAATAAACTTTATTACGATAAGAATCTATGTTTTATTAAGTTCATCTTGCTATATAAATGGTTACATAAATAATAAACATGTCTAAATTATTTCATATTACACATGTGACAGAACTTATGACCTGACTATGTATAATATAAAGTATAAATATCTATTTTGTTTTATAGAACGTAAGGTCTTTATGCATAAAACACACATCACTGGCTAGAAAGTGTACCTGACGGGAAAGCGGTAGTCTCTGTCTCTCTAGAGAACGAGTACCTATTTTAGTTAGTGTTGAACGTTTTTAACCCCCGACGCAAAAAGAGGGGAACGTGTGTATAGCTATCTGTAGCATGTATATCTAGCTCCAAGACGGATGAACCGATTTTGATTTACTTTCGATTCCCGGCTCAAGTTCTTTGCAAAATGTTTGCATACAGATATCCTTATTTTTAAAAATAAAAGATTTTTTGTTGTTGAGGTAATTAAATGTACTTTTCCTCCATGTTCTACCCTGTATACTTAGATTTTTTTAGAAATCGAAGGGAGGCCTTCTCCCTGGCATGATCAGAAGTCTACATAAGATTAGTAATATCTAATAAGTACCTCTTTTTCAGAATTCGACACATCCCGGCTAGAAATGGGCGCGGTGGCAGATCTGTTCGACAGAAACGGTAGTGGTCTAATAGATTGGGAAGAGTTCATCGCCGCGCTCAGGCCCGACTGGGTAAGATCATCTATTTTTCACAGCCTTTTATAATATCTGTGGCTTTCCCAAAATAATAATCTGTCACAGATGTTATAAATTCTAACAAGACGAATCATTCGTATTTTTTCTGTATTTGTAACCTAGCCTAATGAATGGCTTAGCCATTATAGCCTAATGGCCTTAAGTTTCATTTACTTCATGGCGGCGACAAAACTTTAAAACATAATATTATGTTTTGTTTGGCGGTCATTTTAAATACGGATCAAGTCGGACAATAAGAAGATAGCTTCAAACCTCTTGGCTCCATTCAATTATGCAGGTGTGCTTTTCGTCTTCTTTAAAAACTATTCGAATAGTCTAGTAGCCCATCAGAAAAGCTGGATCAGTCATTGTTACAATCTCAATTATTGTTGCGATAGGCTAAATTAGTGGTACTCTTATACTTTAGCAGTGATTTTACCTTAATGGAGGGGAGGGGGGATTAACATATTTTAATACAAACTGTTCTCGCAGGTGGAGAGACGAGGTCCCCCGACGGACGCGGACAAGATTCACGATGAAGTGAAGCGCCTTGTGATGCTATGCACGTGCAGGCAGAAATTCAGGGTGTTCCAAGTCGGAGAGGGCAAATACAGGGTGAGTTACTTTTCTCAATAAACTTTTCTCATATAGCTAACGAAAGACTAGAGTGTACAGCGAAAAGTTTAATAATTCTTTTTGGTTAATAAACTCATATCTCTCTCGGTCATAACTCATAAAAGATGAGTCCCCTAAGATACCGCTGCTGTAGCTACGGCATAGGTATATTTCTCGGGACACGTGACGATGCGAGCCCGGCCCGGTTATACTTAGATAAGTGTTGTGTTTAGTTCGGAGACTCGCAAAAGTTGCGCCTGGTCCGTATCCTGCGCTCCACTGTGATGGTGCGAGTGGGCGGCGGCTGGGTGGCGCTCGACGAGTTCCTGGTCAAGAACGACCCCTGCAGAGGTACGTACCATCGCGCGCTTACATATACACACACACACACACACAAACACACAAACACACACACACACACAAACACACACACAAACACGCGCGCATTCAAGCCTCACACGCACACTTGTGGCACTTTCATTCTCTTGCTCATTACTGTTGACGTAAAAAACCGAGACCGTATTCTTACCGGTTTCTATATTATAGAACGTGCTTTTCTTTGCCAGTTTATTGGTTGATTCCTGGATATGGTGATAAATTGGTATTGGTTTTTTCTCTCTCAGAATCTCTATAAACTTTCAGATCGGGCCTAAAATTATAAACATGGTGACCATTTCTTGAATGTCTCCAAAATCTTAATTAATTTTTTAATTTTTTCAAAATCGAGCATGTTGGGTATCATTTTACAGCCCTAGGCATACAGTACATTTTTGATTTTTACGTAACACAATTGTATGTAACACAAAAAAAAATTGGAGGAAATCAAAATTAAGCTATCCTTTAAAATAAATAAAATTAAATATTTTGATAGGCCTAAAAGTGGAGTAAATCTGATTGCCTCTTAGATTTATTTCCTTTACAACGCTTTAATCTTTTTCAAAGAAAGAATAATTTAAAATTATTTTGAATTCAGTTATTTAAGAAATTAGGTGCAATTCTTTTCATTTTTCTTTCCAAAATAGTTGATTTAAAATGCACTTCGCGCGTTGAGTGTTGTCTTAATTAATAGTAACTTATCAAAAGTGTAATATGTATCTTTGTACAATGTTAGCACACTTTTTTATTAGAATACACACTACCATACAATATAGATAGACTCACATACACTTATAATCGTTAAATAAGTACAGGTGTAACCTAAAATAATATTAATGCATAAAATGCTGGAGTTTGACATGAATCTTGTTTTTTTTAATCTAAGAAGTCACCATCAATCCGAATGCCATTAAAAATTTTACACAGGTCCTGTGTTTAAGAAGTTAGAGGCTTGAAAATCGGGATTTAAGTTATTCGATTTAAATAATAATAACCTGTGTAAGCAATTTTACGAAAATCCACCCTAAAGGGGGTGAAATCTGGGTTTGAAGCTTACATGAGGGTTCTAAGTTTTTGAAGTTAGATACTTGAAAATCGGGATGTAGGTTAATAGTATTAAATAATAATAACCTGTGTAAGCAATTTTACGAAAATCCACCCTAAAGGATGTGAGATTGGGGTTGGAAGCTTGCATGTAGGTTATAAGTTTTTAAAATCGGCATTAAGGTTATTACTTATTAGTTTTAGCCGCTATATGTACCTAGGCTTTTTGCAGCGGGAAAATCTCATAGGAAATCAGAAATTTACGCGGACGAAGTCGCGAGCGGCCTCTAGTACTATTATACTTTGCATAAAATATATGAAATATATATAGTTACACCTGTATTTATTCACCAATTACAATATTATATCTGTTATAATATTATCTGTTACTTATAACACCACACATTCATCCTTACATCATGTTATCCTAGTAGCTTTAACATAATACTCCAATTAAATTATTTTTTACATTAATCAATAGTTACATTACTTGGTTTTCAGACTGGACTGACCTATTTAAAGATACGAAATCTTTGAACATGTTTAAGGAACATATTAAATATGTCCTAAAAATGAACCTTAAATTAGTTTTGTTGGGCCATTTGTGTTTTTCTCGGTCTTAATACTAGTACAAGCAAATATTTAAATCTGCAAATTTCTTATTTTTATCATAATGTATCAAATACATAATTATAAAAATTATAATAACAGTATCAATTATCAAATAAAACTTAATCTGGTCGAAATACGATTAATATGTATATCTGTCGTCCAATATTTCGAGTAATCAATAACCATCCATTTTTATTGGAATAATTTTAAAAAGTATTTAAGATTAAGTTTTTTTATAGTATGTTTATACAATTGCATATAAATATAAAGAGATATTGACAGCAGATATATTGGATTCCAGTAAAATAAGTTAAAGAGCGGAAATCCCCATTACAGTTAACTATTCACTTCTTCATTTTATTAATTGAACTTTGTAATAACTCGTATAAAAAGAATGCATACAGAAAAAATCCTACATATCTGCTCACTTAACTTATTTTCATGTTTCTTAATAAAACATAGTTTAGATCAAAAACTATTATTATAACTTGATAAAATTAATAATTATACATAATAACTACATATAGTTTTTTAATTTTACTGGAATTTCCACAAAACATGAAAATTTCAGTAGACTGTTTAATTGACTTTCTGTTTGGATGAATAATATCATTCATATATCATTTGCAAAACAGAAAGTCAATTGGTGAGTATTAATTATAATAAGGTATTTAATTATTTATCCTGTACATCATATTCAAAGTGTCAATCAGAAACGTTACCGTTACTTACAATTTAGTGTGTTAACCCCATAACATGGGAATTATATTATTGTCCAATAACAGGTGTTGACGGGCTCCAAATTATTATGTGTTGTGTGTTTTATAACTTTTTTAAGATATCCGGGTGTTAAATAACCAAATAACATTTAAATATTTTTCAAAAATTTATTCTAAATCCATTACAAGTGTAAGTTGCAAACTACAATTATTTTTAAACTACAAAAATAATAATACAAAATGCTGGCAACATTCTAAAAATATTATAAAAAATACAATTCAAAAGTAGAGAAATTATTAAAAGCATTATCACAGAAAAAATAAGTAATTTTTAGATGGCAAGATATATAGGTATGCAATATTCATTAAGACCAATATTAGTATCCATAGATATTCAAGTTATATATTTGTGTGTCATCACTCATCCACTTTTAAATATTATGACTCAAGCATACCTGAGATTTTAGAAACTTGTTCTATGACTCATATTGTGTCTTGAACATAAATTACAAGCATAACTATTAAGTATTATGTTATCTTTAAGACAAAAGCTTTACCTAAAACATTAACATTTTTATATACCTTAAAGTACTTAATCAAAGACTTAGAATAGAATAGTTATTCGTAAATAATAATCCAGGTTAGACCTACACTACAAGCATAAGATAAGATTTCTTAACATGGAATTCAAATGGCAAATATTTGAGTACAAATATTGTATGAATAATACTGTTTTAAACTTAGCACTAAATCCACAGTTTGACTACAGTTTTTAAACTACATAAAATGCTGAAAATCTATTTCCTGTTACAAAAGAGTTGAAAATATGAGTTGAGATTCAAAGTATAAGTAACACAATTTAAGAACAAATCTGTAATTAATCCACAGTAGCTTTACGAATGAAAGAAGTGAGTGATGAAATTTCACTTCTTTCTGTTGGCAATGGGCTAAATTCATGCTCTTCATTCAAATTCTGAGTGTCAGAAGTGTTCTCATTATCTGGCCAGCGCTTGTGACTTGGTGCATACAGTACTAACAAGGAAAAGATGTATATATTCCACATTCCATATACTCCAGTGAAAAATGCAGAAGTATACTCTAGTTCAATATTTTCATCCCATTTCCACTGGCCTTCAGCCACTTGTCCCAATATAAAACCAATCACAGTTAGAGCTGCGCATAGCAATGTGGCCAACATCATAAACATGAATCGGTAAATAATCCCTTCATAATGCAAGCGGCGGACTGAGCTCATTGTTGGTAAACTTTGACGCTTTTGAGATATATTCAGGAAAACCTGCCAAACCATGTAGCACAGGAATAAAAAATATACTCCAGTTGAGATACCAGCCAGTATTATAAATGTCAAAGCTAAATTTGTGCCTAAATCTGTCACCCAGATAGAATAGAATGGGTTACGCAACTGTACACCTCTCTCACACATGTCAAATATGAAAAGTGAGACACAACCCATAGCTACAGCACTCAGGTGACGCCAATATTGTTTAAGAGAGCTCTGGGCCGATGTATCTTGAATCACCATATGCTCCCCAGCAAATACAAGCCAGAATGAAAACAGCATTGCATAAAATACTCCTTGTCTAATATCTCCCAATAGTAGCATAAAGGGCAAGTCAAATTGTAATGTCAGATATTCTATGGGTGCATTCAGAAAGCACAATGCTATCCCTAAGCTCAGCAGCATCTTTTCCAGTAGAACAGGCTTCCTTTCCAAAATATGAATTCTACGCCAGAACCATACAAGTATTGCAATGATACAAGGGAAGAATACTGTTTTCAGAGACAGCCACACTTTAGTAAAGCCTCCATTTTGATTGATAACTGTAACCCACATATCTTTTATATGGCCAATATGTGCATTCATATTGGGTGTGTCAACAGGTAACCGTAAATTTAACAAATAATAATCATGGTACAGTGAACCAAGTTCAAACAATGGTACAGGTGAGCAGTCATACAAATATTTCTCAGATTTGACATCAATAACACAGTCTAGAACTCTCTTTTCCACCGATTGTGTGTATAATTTCCAAGCATCATCCGCATCGCCTTTGTTTCGGTACGCCAACCGTGCATCTATTGTTATAGCACTGTGCGGCCCAACTTCCATCTGAGAGTGGTAGCTAATGTCAATTTGCAAAACGCCTATCAGGTTCTGTTGCCATCTGGAGTAGTCGTAGGTCTCAGACTCTCGAGGCACCGGCATTTGAAATGCAAAAACGATATCACGTTCGGACACATCGTGATGAATAATGTCAAGGTCGACCTTTTCGCATTTACCTGCACCGCGGTTGTAGAACCACTTCGTCGTATCATTTTTCATAACAGCCGTATCTTTGCATACAGTTCCGAGGATGTTTTGTGCATTTGCAGGCACAGGTGCAACCAATCCACCGATCAAGAAACATATTATTTGACACAATAAAAGAAACGTTACTAACACAGTGAGCTTCCTGCCGCTTAAGTTTTCGATAATTGTCCCTGCCATTTTACGTTTTAATAATGAATTTAAATGGTATTTATTAAATAATTGCCCACTAAAATCGACCGAACTCCATTGTTATTTTGAGACCGACGCTCATTGAAATTGACGGGATGACATTGACATGCGCAGTAACTAAAGCTCCTAGTAAGCGATGCGATGTTGCCAGCATTATAACCTTTAAAAATAACGTTATAACTAATAACGTTATCAAACGTGAACGAGTTTTTTTTATTAATATGCTATAAACTTTAGTTAACTATATTACATAAATCAATGTTAAATTGTTACAGTAAAATAAGAGTAGCAATTTAAATGTTACAAATATTATATTTTGTCCCCGTAATAAACAAATCAAAAATAAATCACAAATCCATTTTCCATTGTTATTTTAGAATTGTCAAGATTTGGTTTTATAATCTAAAAGCTAGTCAACAATAATGTAGGGCTAAAAGTTATCAGTCTTTTATCCACATTGATTGATGTTGCTACTAATTTACTAATTCGTATTCGCTTGGCCCAATCCAACTCCTTCATCCTTATTTTTTTATCTATTATTTTTATTGCGTTTGATCCCTATTAAACCTTATTTATGTAGTTTCATTAGTGCTACCGCTGCCTGATCCGAGCAAACCGGAGCAGCATGAAGCTTGTTGTCCGCTCGGTAATAAATTAAAATCTGCAATGGAGAATTATTCTACTATGTATAGCACTTTTTATCAGTTACTTTATTTCAATTTCAAAATGGCTCCACTGCAGATTTGAATTATTTGGTGTGGCTTATCTCTTTTTTAGTTATTGTTGCAAGGAGAAAATACTTATTTTGCTACCTTTTATTAATGCAAAATAGTAGACTTATCATGAATATACAAAATTATAAGGAATCATTTTGGTAAGCTGTAAATATTTACGCCTACGGTGGTTATTTATGGGTTATTTGCAGTGGTTCAAGTTATTTTGCTTGTAAATGTTTTCTTAATTAAGCATGTTTTATCATTTATTTGCGTACGGGATTTCTAATTATTAAAGTAGTTTATGTATAATTCAAGTGCAAGACCATACTATCATTTTACTTATAACGTAGCTGTTCTTTCACTGCACATTATTTTTAAAGATTTTTGAATGATGTTACACTATCGTACCTAATAAAAGACCTATTAATAGCAGAACTATTATTAATATTTAAATCTTGCTCTTGGTTTATATAGATTGCATAATATATTTTGGTGACAGTGAAACTAATTATATTTTATGATTCCTATCCTAATGCACACTTACATTTTACATTTTTTTTTTTGTTAATTGCGTTTTGTTCGTTTGTTTTGTATGACATGTTCTGATTTTGTTTGTTGTTTTTTCTTTTCCTCACTACCAATGCACGGTCCTTTTTTACACTTTTGGTGTTTTTTTTTCACCTATCCTGTTACCGAACGGTTTTTTTCAACCCTTCCAATCCTACCCTTATTGTGATCCTGCACATCGGACGCCGCCCGCATGCAGCCAAGGGTCGCACCAACATCGAACTGCGAGAGCAATTCATTCTGGCTGATGGAGTGTCGCAGAGCATGGCGGCATTCAGACCGCGTACGCCTCGCTCTAACACAAATACACCTCCTTCCACTGGACCCATAACCAAGGTAAGTTGCTACATATTGCTACTTTTATATTTTAATTAAAACCTTTTCTACAGGTTAGAAGTTTTAAGCTATAATTTCGCACATGTACTACATAAAGCGCACAGTAGATTAGTGGGAGCAATTCGGTTTGGGATTTCTTTTTTTCGCTTTTCTGTTGCATCTTGTACATGGATTATTGCCATCCATTTGCAAGAGGCACCGTCGTGGTTGCAGCATGCAGTGAGCTCGTAGCGTTGTCGTATTGCATTAGTGTGCTCAAAGCTACGCATTGGAGCACAGCTCCGTAGTGTTCGGTGTTGTTTGCTAGTTGTACCCTTCATTGGATCCACTGCATTGGAGAGGTGGCACGTCCGCGAGTATGGATTTTATGGTAACGTATTTTGTTATTCCCTCTCCTGCTCAATCCCGTCTCACCCATCTCATATCAACTCGTGCGTCCGTCGGCTATGCGTGTGGACAAATCGTAATCTGGTCTTGAATTAACGCGGTTCGGCTAAAAGATTGGCACTATGAAAACGGATACACTGTAGCAATTCCCCTTCCGTCCTTAATAAAAGGCTTCCGGTTTTGTATTAATGCGATTAGCGGAGGAGTTTATGGAGCAGCTGAGGCCCATATTTGAAGCTCTCAGGCAACGGGAGGAGCTTCCTTGTTCGTACCCGCTCCACGTGGGTTCAACACATGGCACGAAGCAAGCTTTCATTTACGGCCATTCAAGATCGCAAGGATCGACGACGCCCGGCGCTCATCACTATACACATCACCATGGATACCAGCCTTCACCAGGATACCACTGGGTAATGCCATAGGCTATGTGAGAGTTTTGAAGTTGCACCCTAATTAAAAGCAGCAGGCATTGAGTTTTTGTTTGTTTTCTGTAAATCTCTGTTGGATATGTATTGTTAATTGTGTCTTTTGAACGTAAGAATAAACCGTCAAATTCATTTTAGTTAGCATGCACATTTTATTTTATTGCTAAAAAAATCATAGTAGGCACACTTGTCTATCAATATTTTCAAACCATTTATTCAATCGCTATGAATAAGCCATTATAATGCTAAGTGTTTTTTTGGTTGATTCTAATACATATTATCTTTAAAAAATCGTTTGTGTTTGAGACTTGACTTAATATTTATTTTGAGATATTAAGCATTTTTTAAAATATAGGTCCGAGAGCGTACAGTCCGCTCAGTTCCAATGTCTGCGGGAGCAGCGGCTGGTCGTGCCTCGAGATCGTCTCTAAGCGCTGGAACACCTGACTCGCTTAGTGATAATGAAGCTGCCAGTGGTCTCGGGCAAAAATATAGAAAGCCTAGTGTTCCAAGGTAATAAATTATACTTATTTTTATATATTATTTCTTTTAAAAATATAAGTAACTAGCTTAATAAAAAATATTATTTTAGATCCACCTTAACGCCCAGCGGTTCACGACCAGGATCTAGACCGGGATCGAGGACAGGATCGAAGCCACCATCTAGACATGGATCGAATTTGTCTCTAGATAGCACAGGTTTGTTAAAATTTGGATCGTATTACAGTTTCTGTAAATTGATAAACCCCCCACTGCAAATTTGTCTAATATCAACCAACCTTTTCAGATGAAGTTTTAACCCCATCACGAATTCCCATGCGTAAGGTGACAAGTACGCGAACATCCACGGCCAGAGCGGCTGCAAATGCAAGCAAGTTTGGAACTGCAACGCCCAATGGCGGATCTCGCCCAAGAACTCCCACCGGACTACTTACGCCAGCAAGCGGAAGGTACGTTCAGATCAGAAACTCGTAGGATTACCCAAAATACATGAAGAAGGATATTTTTTTTTAAATACTCATAGTTGATTTATTTTTATTTATATAGTGTAGTAGGTACTTTATTTAATAAGTTTGAAATATTTTTCTCTTCATGTATTTTAACATAAAATTAATTTGGAACCAATTCACCCAGAATGCAACAATGTCGTGTGGTCTCCAAGTTTGAATTCCTAATTCGAATATTATAAATATTCAAGGATATAAGTTTGCTAACGGTAACGAAATGTCGTGTAGGTATCTAGTGAGTAGATAAAAATATTGGTTTAAGATGTATTGTAATTATTAATAAATAGTTTCAACTGGGTATGGGCAGGTTACCTAGTGGAGCGATGTACCGCACATCCAGTATTCCGACACTCTCACCGGTGCCGGCGTTAGTAAGGTACAAAAAATGATTGAGGGTTTATTCGTGTATTGTTTGAAACAGCGTGGCGCTACGGTCGCAATCTGTTTTTGATAGTTACTGGGTTAATGTTAGCCTAAAAGATACATTTTATTTTTATACTGGCTAGCGAAGGTCCAACAAAAATATTAACACATTGCGATCGTAATATTTAAAAAAAAAACATTGAGAATACGCCACTTGGCTTCTAGAGGTTAAATTGTGAATGTTTACGTAGTGGCGTCTGCATATTTTGCGTGGGGACACACAAATTTTTTAAACTTCTTTGTTTGTTAGCATTGCAGTGGTGGTGGGTAAAATAATCAAGAATTAATATAACACTGATACAAAGCATGCTTTATAGGTAAGCTAACATAAGTCAAAGCATTGTTGGGAGTGGCATATTTACTAACAAAATATTATATTTTAACAAAATATGTGTGTATCAAAGAGTTATAATGAAATTATATTTTTCCTTTTCACATGCATCGATTACGAAAATGGACGTCGAATAAATAATATAGTTCGACACATTCCCAGCCATCCTCAATGGCATCCGAACCTCCTAAATCCTTAACTCATACTCATCCTGCATTCCAAACCCAGGGGACAACCAAAATTCCTGTGTACGTCGGAAATCGATCGCAACGAACGCCGTCTGTGGAGCGAAAGCTTAAAACTTCACGAAAGTCTCGGTCTCGAGAGGCTTCTCAAGATCCTAGTCCTATTTCCCATGACCCTAAATCAGACCAACGAAGTCCAGAAGATGATTCCTCACTGTTCAGCATATCGGGAATGACAAGTGACAATGAATATGAAAGTAATATAAGCGAGTCGAGCGGCGAAGCGCCAAAGCCAACCCAACGAGATATCAAAGGGTACAAGTCTGTTGATTGTAGCTTTGTTTTTGCCCAATTTTTTTATTGATGCTCGTTGATTTTAATTTTACATAGTCAATCATTTCAGCAGCTGCATTTAGTCACTTGATTTTCAACTCATTTTCGATTAGATTAATGTCATTCCATCATCATAGTTCATAATTTACACTTTTAACGTTTTATTTTTTTATTTTACGTAATTTATTTCATGCATAATTTGAGCAAGCTGACACACGACATAATATGTCCTAATATTCAAATAACTGCATATTCTAACGTTCTTATGAAGTTATGATAAAATGCTATCAGGTGTATGATTTTTTGCAATGCCACAACTTTTCGATTAATATATTCTCTTAACTCATTTGCTTTCACTAAAAAACATGTAATACTAAAAATCTTTGCATTTTGTGTTTGATATGATTAACCTTATTATAACTATGTTTTGCTATTGTTGTTTCTGTGTGTGTACAAAATTTTAATTTTGAAAAAATTTAAAATGTAATCCCTACACATATTAAAATAATAGTGCCAGTGTCAGCATCTATGGATATTAAACTCTGACGTCCCAGCCTGTCAATTCCTGAAAATGGTTACAGGCTGGGTCGTCAGAGGTTAATATTTAATACTGTTTTTCACAAAAAATGAATTTTTTGCACATAAGTACATTGATAATTTCATAAGTAGTTTTGAGATTCTATTGCACTGTGAATGATTAAAAATAGGCACTTTAATAATAATAACTTGTATATGAAATACATGTTATTATAATATTTAATATATAAAGTTAAAAAAAAAACTGTTTTCTACTAGTTAAGCACAGTAGCATATGCACTAACTACAACTAATACATTTCTTCTTTTCGTCTGTATCTAATATTTCTTCCGTCTTTGTGCTTCGCTAACATCGCCGTAGGAGTGGGTCGTTTGCCTCGACCGATGGACAAACGCCTGGCAGAAGTCGCATACCGGTGCCTAAGGAGATTAATAGTCATTCTAGGTAAAACTTAGTTTGTAGCTTAATGAGTTTGATTCTAGTGTTTGTTGTTTATTTATTCAGTTTATCTATGTCAACGTAAGATTGTAAAAACCGTTAGATTATAATCTAACTCGCAAAATTGCACAATGTCGAAAGATTTCAATCGCATTATTTTTCGGTAGATCTAATCCTGTAATCTGTTAGGTATATTAACCCGATAGAACCTAAGTGCCCGGCCTGGGGCCGGGCACGACCTGGTTATTTATGTCGAACCCTAACCTAACCTACAAGAAAGACACAAGAAAACGTAAATACAATTAATATTTCAAAAATTTACACTCAAAACATTGAACGATTCACAATCTGTCGACAATTTACAATTTCGCGAGTTAGATTATAATCTAACTGTTTTTACAATCTTACGGTGACATCTATATTATACTTAGGTGTCTGGACTTATAGTGTGATGTAGCTTGACGCATGTTTACCACTCTGAACAACAAGTTTCTAGCTTATTTAATTGTTAACGCAGACAGAGAACCCCGTCGGGGAGTACGACGCCGGTGCGTCCTGGGCAGCAGACCGCTGCGTCGCGTCTGACAAGGCGACCGTCCGATGCCACGGACGGTGCGCCCGCGACGCCTGTCGCCCGGCGCACGAATACAGCATCTACGAAAACCACAGAGAAACGTGAACCTTTTCGACTGTAGATGAAACAATATATGGATTCAATATCATTCCTTGCAAAGTTCCGCCATATTGGAATATATTCTAATAATTTTCCGTGTGGCAGAATTTTGTGTAGTTTATTAAAATTATATTCAGCCTCAGTGTTAGCAGTGCTAGCCGCTTTGATTTATTGCAAATATAATCAAATGCCGTTTTCGCAAAATTGTATTTTTTTATTTGTAAGCCTTGTATGTTTAATATTGTTACACGCGTTAAAATAGATCGGAGCGTCTAGCCTCAGCTACACTTTGAAGTGCCGATGAAACGATTAAATTACTAACAGCAAATTAACCCATTCGCGATTTAAGCCAAGCTTGTATAAACATTGCGAAATTGGCTTTTAATTAGTAACAACTATAGATTGTAGTAAAACATAAAGTCTGCACTTGTTGCCTTGTATACTTATTTCTACGATCCCTGCCTCTTTACATGTTGGATTTTTGTGCTGTCAGTATTCTTTTACTGATTAAATTGATTTAATTTTTCCGTTCCATTGTGAATATTTTCTTATTTATTGTCAAAGTTGCCATAATTGTTAGTGTATGTTATATACGTATTAGTCTCTGTTAGGGACCGAAAGTGTGATTTTGTAAAACGTTTTTGTATTTTTTTTTGTTCTTTTAGGGACCATTTTGTTTACGGAATATTCATTCGTATGCAATTGTCAGTAACCACTTTCACCTCGTTGTTCTAGCACATAGTAACGCCAGACTATATGCTTGATAAACTGGCTGAAATTGTTACTGATAATTATTTGAGGTGATAATAGACTTATGTTCATTTGTAATGCACAATCATGTTTTCTTTTATTTAAATATGATCATTCGATTCTCTATATAGAAATATAATTTATCAACAATCTTAGAATTTACTTTATGTATGTGATTATTATTACTACACTTGCACAATATTATTATTGTGGTTGAATTAAGAATCTTGCATAGAACTGGTAAACGTAATTTCAACCTTTTCGGCTGACGCCAGAGCCGTACTGATTTTAAAGTTATGTTTACCAGAATTTGCTCACGAAAAGAAATTCCATAGCGGACTTTATTTAAGTAAATAACTAAAGTACATATTATTGTCGACACAAAAGACATTTATTACTTACTACTTAATAAAGCTATATTAAGACACTTTTTTATATATGAAAAGAACGCTTTAATTATGTAACCTTCCTTAAAAAATGTTAACCAACACTCACATTTACTTGTTATTTTTACTATACATCTGACTTTAAGGATAGGCCTTTATTATTAGAAATATTGTAAACTATTAAGTAATCTGGTCATTTTTTATTTAAATCATTGTTGTATTTGTTATATGTAAAATCATAGAAAATTTACTAAAAGCTTGCAATTTTTTTTTGTATAAAGTAATGTTTCTGAAGAGCTACAGTTTTAAATCTCATAATTGATTTCATAATAAAAAATAACATTAATTACTTACTTCTTTTATTTACCTACCTTTACCGTAAAAAATAAAGGGTAAGTTTTGGCATTACAGAAATCCAAAACCAAGAAAAGAAGAAAATAAAGGGTATGAAGGCTGTGGAATGATGGTGAACGATGTTGTATGCTGTCCTACAGTGCGTGTGCGAGTTGAATGCAGAGCAAATGTATGGTGACAAATAGAACAGCTCTGCATTCAACTCGCGCGCGTATATTGTAGCTTGAGCTAGTAGCACATACATTGGATACAAGTTGGATACCTAGTTCAAAGAAATCACCAAGTTTGTAAATCTGTTATGGCTAATGTCCGGAAACTGATAATATTAGCATTCCTAAGAAATGAGTTTTAGCAATTTTAACGGTAACAGATGCATGGTCATTAATTAATATGCTTAAATCCTGAATGCCCTGCTGCCAAAGTGTCGCCGCGCCACTCCGCTGCCACGTCGTCGTCGTCGTTCTTTGAATAATTCATTATGAATCTTAATTTTGAAATACGGTAAAAAAAATATTTGGGGCTTTCTACGGCTTTATGACCTTGGACGTATTTTTGACTATTGAATAAATCTCATTAAAAATATCAAAGTTTATGACTTAAGTTTTAGGGACAAATATTTTCGAGAGTTGGTAACACTGGATAGTAAACTTAATCGAATGATCGCAGAACCAGCAGGGCGACCGCGTATCTCTGACAGCTACAGTGTAACGATCGCAATCACCTCTGATTGGATAACACTCTTACACTATTGGACAAACTCCATTGACGCAGCAAGAATAGCATAAATTTAGCCAATCACAACAATTGATACTGTAACAATGATTGATGCAGAAGATCGCGGTCGCCCTGCTGAGGCAGAGACAAGTAACCTTGATCGATAAAGTATTGTTGTCATTTGAAAATACATTATTTTTCTAGTTGGTACTTGGTGATGAAGCTAAATAAATAAAAACAAAAAAATTAACACTATAAATTCATTGTTCCTTTGCCGAGGAATTTGCTTGCAAGCAAATTATGATATAAAATGGTACAATACACCATGGATGGACCAGCTCGGGACCAGGTTATGAGATTAATACAAGAAAAAGATCGAATAGAGGGTGAGATACGCGAGCAAAACTTGGTGCTGGAGGAAAACAATGTTGGAATGCAGGATTCACTTGTTGATGCAGACGGCTTCCCTCGCAATGATATTGATGTTTATAAAGTGAGACATGCCAGGCACCGAATCATTTGTAAGTTGTTTATATAACTTGCTCCTTTGGGATGGTAAATGTTTTAAACTCAATGAGTTAGCATTTTTGATGCACTGTTTTGTATACTTATTACATTGCATTGCATTGACTTTCTAATTTGTATTTATTGAATCCTATGTACTATCTATTAACTGTTCATATGTATTAGTACTTTGACATTATGTTCATAGTAACAAAGTGTGTCGTGTGATGGTGGGGCTTAGATTAGAGGTTATAAAATTTTCAGGTCTCCAGAATGACCATAAAAATATAATGAAACGAATTGAACAAGGACTCAGTGAAGTCCACTCTCAATTTGTTGCAAACCGTGAAGGAACACCGAGAAATGATCACCCTCAAAGTTCTGGTAACGCAAATGGTTTTGCTGAAGATATAAGCCGATCCAATGAACAATCTCAGCAAGATACCAATGATGAAAGTTTTGCTGTTATTGCATATGTTGTAGTGGGGTCTCCTGCTGACATGGCGGTGAGTGATAGATTAGCAAAGCTTTTTAACCCAATTCTGTTACTTTCAACTTTGTCAGTGTGGTTTAATAAATTCCTGATTATCTGGGACAAAAAGTAGTAACTCTCCTGATTAACTATATCTATGTAAAAATCATGAAATGAAAATAATTTCCAGCAGGGTTAATTTGGGAATTTAGAATTTCTGAATTTTCTTTGGTCTGGTCTGTTGGAAGGCTTCGGCCGTGGCTAGTTACCACCCTATGGGTAAAGACGTACCATAAGCGATTTAGTGTTCCAGTATGATGCGGTGTAGAAACCGACTAGGGGTACGAATAGCCCACTACCATCATAGACTGCATCAGCACTTACCATCAGGTGAGATGGCAATCAAGGGCTAACTTGTGGAATAAAAAAAAAAGTTGTGAGATCTACCACCTGGTGATCCAGTTTTCCCTTGCAGAGTGAAACCAATACATAAACACGCTTGTGCATGCATGTTGATATAATTTCTTATTTCATCTTTATTATTTCCAGGGTCTCAATGAAAAAGATGAATTGCTTGAATTTGGCTCAATCAATGCGGCAAACTTCACAGATGTACAGCAAGTCAATTCTGTTGTGCAGCACTCTGTGGGGCAGCCAATACAGGTGAAAGTAAGGCGGGGCAGACATGTGCTTAGTCTTACCATTGTGCCTAGAATATGGACCCAGCCTGGCCTTCTGGGATGCCGGATAGAAAAAAAGTCTTGAATATTGTAAGAATCTATTGTTTGTTGTTCTTCTCTTGTTTATTTTAATATATGTAAATGCATAAAGAAATAAATAATTATTTTTTTGCAATTACTAGATGTATATTATTAGATTTATCATAAAATAGAAAACATTCTTAGACTATCGAATAATAATTATTTTATAGTAAGGCCATAATGGCCTAACATTAACGTAATTTAAGGTAAGTTTAAAATTCTTATCAATTCATTGCTGTTAAAATATACAGTGAATATAAATTTATCATAATTTAAAAGTAAATCTTATGATGGATGACCATCGCTTTCGATCTCTTACGCCTCTCTTCTAATTCTTCTTTCCTAATTAATTCTTCTAACTTTGTGGGATCAATTTTTCTTAGTAATTCCTCGAAGGTGTCTGACTCCTCTTTGGCCTGTTTTTCTTCATCAGGGCACATGTGTTTCATGGTGAAATCAAAGTATTGTTTATCATCAACCAAGCGGTAGTCAGTTTTGGTGATAGTACCTTTAATGCAGTCATGATAATGACAGACTATCTTTTCTTGATCCGTGGTTTCGCAAGATCCTGAACATGAAAAATTTAAATAAAATTTCTAAAAGTCTTAATATTTTCACAATATTAAAAAAAAATTGCAATTTCTGTGGTTATATATCTAGATTTTTTTTCATTAAAAAAATTTATTTTTAAGTACATAAAAATATTATAAGTTATATTTAGTTTATTTAGTTAATTATTGAATATGCCGGATTCAATAAAACTTATAATATATTTATGTCCTCGAGCTATATTATTAAACAACAACTCTAAACTAAAAAGTCAGCTTTATAATGCTATCCCTTTCATAATTAATACTCCCTGTGGAAAGGGGCAGCACTAGATTTAGAGCAGCCATTTTATTATGTTTTATTTAGAGATTCTGTTACACAGAATTGGCAACAGATATAATATATTAACCGACTTGATGTTTACCTACTTAGGTATAAATATAACCTTTCATTATCAACTCAAGCCATCGCCAACCCACTACTGAGCCGCATGTGTTTTCTCTCTGAATTAGTAGGGTTAGCCACTAGGCCATAGACGCTAGCCGAGAATGGATTTGCACACCTTTGAAAACATTATGGAGATCTCTCTCAGGCCTATCTTACGTTTTCTTTCACCGTTAAAGCAAGGATATATTTTAATTGCTTAAAACGCACATAGTAAAGTAACTACGAAAACTTAGAGGGTTCGATCCTGAACCGAGGGCTCTTTCAAAGGCCCACGTAGGCACAAGGCTTAAAGGTGTGCTCCAATGTATTTTTAAAAGGAAAAACGGCTGAGCACCTGGTCTCTGCACTCGCACGGTCATCGAAGCACGTTCAGGCGCCATGTTCCTGAACTTCACGAGATAGCACGCCAGCATTACGCCCGTGCGACCGCGTCCGTGGCGACAGTGGACACCTATAACCTGGGAAGGATTACAATATTCTGTGTGTTCAGTATTATTATTTGTATATTTGAAGCTTCGATATGTCTAGTCTGAGGCCTGAAATCAGAGTGGTCGGAGGTTCAATACTCAATATTCAATATCAATTATTCAATATAGGTACACTGTAGGTACACTTATTGACGTTAAAAATTACTTACATATAAAACATGATGGTGATAATTGGTTACGGTGTCTTAAAACTAAAGCTACGAGGGTTCCAAACGCGCTTTGGTCTGAGAAGAGCCCACAACAAACACAGCCGGGTTTTTTTTTTCTTCATAGGGTTCATACTTCATACCTACCTATTCAATAACTTAGACTAATTTTATCTCAATAGATGTAGACAAGTTCAGTTAGCATAGTAGGTAATACCTAAATGCGAAAGCAATTAAACTGTTTTTAACTCATTTTGATGAAATTTTTTCAGATAGGTAAGCTTGCATCTCGGGAGACGAACGTAAGCTACTTTTTATGCGGGAAAAGCAAAGAGCCAACCATCATCATGTAGTTACGAAGTCTACTTAATAGAACCTTGAGTATTAGCGTTAAAGAGGACGTAATATAAATAGGTACTTATTTACAAACCTCTCCATTAATTTCCGCTCGTTCACAGATTTCAATAAATTTTATTATCTGTCTCAAGGTCGGTGCGGCAGACTCTTTGATTCGAATCTCGGACCATTTCAATTTCCTAGTGCATTCCAATATTGGTGGAATTTTTTCAGCCGATAGAGTAATTAGGTGATTGATGCCGACATCGGCCAAATAATTCAAGTTGCCCACACTTTGTGGACATCCCATTCCCGCTATTTTATTCTCGATCAGCCAAGAAAAATTATATGGTGGGTAGGGTGCCTCTTCATCAGCTACGATTGTCTGCTTAATTTCTTCCTTTTCCTCGACATGTCTGACCACTTCATCTGCATATTTGTAGAAGAGTTTCGCAAGTTTCAGATTGGTCCTCTTTTTTATGGTACTCATTTTTAACAACTTTTTAAAATATGTTTTCGTTTTCGGTTTGTTTACATTTTTCAACTAAATTGTTTTAATTTAGAATTATTTTTTAATCACTGCACTTTTCAACGGTAATTTACTCAGCCGTCATCACTTTTGATTTAAGTAATGTGGACCCTGCCAACATGAGATTTTAAATTCAAGTAATTTGCTATTTTTGACCTGGTCTTTCACCGGGAGAGATTTACCACACATTGAGGACTTGGTGCTTGGAGGGTCGCCAAGTTTTCGGTATTGGCAAGCGATGGATTTGTGACATTTAGCATAAACAGTGCCAATCTTAAAATAATTAGGTTGGCCATTTTTAGAAGTCATATATAACTATATGAGATACAGTCAATTATTTATGTTTATAGATATGGGGTTAAAAATCAACGATCAATTGAACATAATAAGAATTTATAGCCTCACGCTTATGACCTCCTATTCGGGTTCTATCCTTCGTCTCTTCTTACCCATTTAACACAATTAAATATTACTATAACGGTAAATGAAAAACTCAGAGGAAATGAAAGAACTGGAAGTTTAATTCGCTATATTCCGCCGCAATACGTAAATATATGTGGTACAGTGTGTGTCTTGCGATATTCACCACACCACACAAATCTTCCAAATTATTCTTTCTCAACGTACGTTTCACTCCGAAGAGTATGGTCTTCTCATGGAGCGTTTTACGTCCATATATAGCATTGATGATAATTTTTGTCTTCCACAACAGGCATATTTTTGTTTTTCACCAATCACATATTTTTTTAATGTTCGTGTATTATAAGTTTTTAAGTATTATAATTATACATTTGTGGACACAATGATCTTATCTTTTTCTTTGATAGAAATAAAATAAATAAAGGCCATTATGTGATTTAAATATAGGTATATTTTGAGGTAAGTATGGGTACATTCTTACAAAAATTGCTAGAAAATTACCTAAATATTGCGTAAAATTTATAGGTATTGATTTCACAGCCTACAAATATATTTTTGTCGAATTAATATTAACTTATAACTTATGATAAGTATTTTATTTTTAATTATTTTAAATTAGATGCAACGTTAAATCGCAGAATACATGCCAGATGGACATTGTGTAGTCACGAATTATTATAAACTAGGTCATCTGAAAGTAAAAATAATCTTGGCCGAAGAATACCTACAGTAAGTATAGAGTAAAATTAAACATGCATGTATGATACATTAAATCTTAAAACTCCATTCACCTCTGATACTTCAAATTCAACTTTATTTTCGTATAGAGTTATTAATCTTTTACTTGCGCAATTTGAATATAATTATTTCTGGAAACCTTGATCGCTCTATGCCTTCTCTATATATGCCGCTCTACGTAGGTCCTAGACTCTATGAATTTAATGTTTTCTGATGATTATGATTAATCTATAATCATCCCACAAAACGTAGGTACCTATCCAGTCTTTTTTTTAGTTCGTTAATTACAAAAACTTAACCAATTTTACCTACCGAATTTTGAATTAGTTTGCTTATAAGATATGTAGGTATCTCGGGTTGCTTATAAAAAGTGCTTTGTTTACTATGTGCTACGTGTTTAGAATTCAGTAAACCGTAGCTTCCTAGCATCAGCAGGTAGGTATACCTATACAGGGTTACAGGAAAAGTCGACCTAGATCCGTTAAGGGCGTGTAGTACACATCATTTCTGAATGATTTCACTATGGAACCCCCCATCCTAAACTTAACCGTTTTCGAGATATTCGAGTTTTAATTTTTTTTATGAAAATGCCCAATTTTTCGGCTATTGAATTGAATATTTTGAATTTTTTTGACTCTTATGATTATTTTTTTGGTTTTTTACATGAAGAATGAGATGCTTAATGACCTCAATGACTAAAATTGCACGTAAGTTAACTAAATAGGTCATTGTAGACGATCGAAACTTAAGAAAATAAGTACAAATTATAAAAAAATATTTTTCTTTTCTGGATATCTCAAAAAAATATTATGGCACTTGCTCTGCAGATGTGCTTAAAAATTGTATTTAAACTCATAGAAAAAAACATAGTTGAAAAGGTTCAGGTAGTAGGTCTAACGGGTCCCTCGGCTATTGTCCTTCAAGTTAATCCGGTGCGTGTGAGCGAGACAACTTACGATTTATGCAGATGAGAGTGAGAAAAATAATGTGCAAAAACAAGTTTGGGGATACAACATGCCCATTGTTTTGTATTTGGTCGTTTGTTTGCTTGCCATCCATTTTAGTCTGCTCATGCGATTCGTCCATGGTAGATGCGAATTATTGTGCTTTCGGATTCCCACACGACTTGGCTTTGTTTCTGGACTGGCAGGCCTGTATCCTTATCACTACACGCCGGTACATGTAATTGAAGAAGGAGATCCCGCGAGACGCATGGACTTCTGCAGATTCATGCGCAATGCAGATATCGAGGACCCGAATTTCCTAAAATTAATATTGTGGACAGATGAATCCAAATTCGATAAGGACGGGATTACTAATTACCATAACGCACACTATTGGGCTCCTAAAGAACTAGGCAATCCAAATAAGAAAAGAATAAAGGGGTCACAACGACGATTTAGTGTAAATGTGTGGATGGGCATCATTTCCAACCATTTGATTGGGCCTTACTTTCTTCCAAACAATCTGAATGGTGAAACTTATGAAAATTTCTTAAGAGATCACTTAGGTGACCTACTAGATGATCTCCCATTACAATTACTGCGGGACATGTGGTTTCAACATGATGGCTGCCCTGCTCATTTCAGAAGAAGCGTTAGGGAATGGTTGGACACTAACTATCCTAACAAATGGATTGGACGAGGTGGTCCTTTACCCTGGCCAGCCAGATGTCCCGACCTGACCCCCATGGATTTTTATGTATGGGGGCACATGAAGAGCCTCGTTTACAGTGAGCCCAACCCCATATCGTCAGTGGAAGTTCTCAAAGAAAGGATAATTAATGCTGCTAACGACATAAGAAGAACATTAACCACTGGTGTAGTGAAAAGTGGACTACGTGAAAGAATGAGAAAATGTGTGCGAAATAGAGGTGGACACGTAGAACATGAACTATAAAAATTTATTCAAAAACATTAGGTGAATAAATGTTATTTTGAACTGATTTATTGTTTAATTTAGCTTACTACAATCACCCGTTAGACCTACTACCTGAACCTTTCCAACTATGTTTTTTTCTATGAGTTTAAATACAACCCTAGGTTGTTATACCTCGTTGGATAGCTGATAAAATGTAGATGTTTTTAAGCACATCTGCAGAGCAAGTGCCATAATAATTTTTTGAGATATCCAGAAAAGAAAAATATTTTTTTATAATTTGTACTTATTTTCTTAAGTTTCGATCGTCTACAATGAACTATTTAGTTAACTTACGTGCAATTTTAGTCATTGAGGTCATTAAGCATCTCATTCTTCATGTAAAATACCAAAAAAATAATCATAAGAGTCAAAAAAATTCAAAATATTCAATTCAATAGCCGAAAAATATATTTCGGGCATTTTCATAAAAAAAAATAAACTCGAATATCTCGAAAACGGTTAAGTGTAGGATGGGGGGTTCCATAGTGAAATCATTCAGAAATGATGTGTACTACACGCCCTTAACGGATCTAGGTCGACTTTTCCTGTAACCCTGTATAGTATATATACCTATATCTAAGTACCTATAGGTAAGTAGGTACATTATATATTAGCGCTCTCACTGTTTAATTTACACTAATTGCTTTCAGTTTCAATATTATGTATATCTACATATTATGTTATTTTTGAAGGTGAGTATGACGTAAGATTTTTGCTTTTCACAACCGTCTTCATTGATCCGTGTTTGTTTTCGTTGCTGGTGCCAGCTTTATATTACAAACGATAACTTTTAATGAACTTATTTTTATTACCCGACTAGGGCAAAGACAAAAGGAAGGATTATGATTTTAGTAGTGTATGTATGTGCATAGGCTATTTTCTACCATAGCGCCTTATCTACTGAGCCGACTGCCGAACATGATAAATGGGACGTTCTTTATTATGGCCCAGACTCCAGAGGCCCAATTGTGTGAGTAAATCGTAATCATTTGACAGCTTATAACGTATTACTTATTCGAACTGTATAAGGAGTTCATACATGCTGTTTGACGTGCAGGCATCTATGAACTTCTTAATCAGGTCGAATTAACCGTTTGTCAAAAGACTACGATTTCCTTACACAATCGGAGGGCAGGTCACAGGCTAGGTACATTTTACACAAACAAAACGGATCTTGCATAAAAAGGGTTTTTTTTCGTAGTCCGGTTACATCTGTAAATTAAAACTTAAACCTAGATAATTTTTTAGTGTTATTGTTAAACTATAACGCCTTCTTGGTGGTATCTTTGGCGACTTCTATGAACTCCTCCATGACTTCGCCGCTGACGCCGAACCTCACTGGGTTGTTCTCTGTCAGGTGCTCGAAGTATCTGCCGACAGCTTCTTCTTGCTCCTCGAACACTAGCGAACCTGCGACAAATAAGTACAAAAGTTAAGCAGCGTCAAGTAAGGGCGGTGAACACTTTTCGGACAGTCAATTTAATATGATTCGGCACAAAAGTTAAGAAGTTGAGGTGCATGAACAATATAATATATTATTGCATTTGATTATAGACCTTTCTGCATTGTAATTAGGTTCATTTATTTTATTTTTCAATGATAGTCATCCCAATTTATATATTAAAAAGAAAAAAGGAATGAGCTACTGTGTACCTTCTACCTATATTATGTATCGGTACTGGGTCACTTGAAGTAATTCAAAAGTCATAAGTAGGCCCGTATTAATAAACCGATCCTACCTGTGGTTCAAAAAACTGTCCCAGTTGATAACTTCTCAAGATGAGGATAGCTCATAGCATCTCAATATCGTCCCTTATCATTAAACGCATATCAACAGAATCGTTTCAAGATCATAGAGACATAAAAGCGCTGTTCACTCTAGCTGATCAATCAATGATCATTTTGAAATAAGTAGGTTAGTATAAATCAAAAATAACTGTGAGCACGCCACTGCTGGGTAGGTAGGTAGTTTGGTACCCTTCCCTACCTTAAGCACTTGCTTACTAATATTATGCTTACCTGGACGGATCATTCGGATAACATTAATAGCTTGGTCTGGAAGGAACCGGTGGAAATGGACGAGATAGCAGGCTAGCATCACACCGGACCGGCTCCGACCCTGCCGGCAGTGGAGGCCTATCACCTGTGGACATCACTCCATATTGAGAACGACGTAGTATTGATCAATTCAGCAGGTATTACACAGCTAAAAAACAATTCTGTTCAGCGTTCTCTTCATGGTCACAGTTTTTTTTCATCCACATAAGCTAGTTAGCTAGCCGTCGCTAGTTACCTCTCAACCGGCAAATACGTGACACCAACCGATTAAGCGTTACTGGGTATCTGACAAATTAGCCCGCTACGTACCTACTTTTACTGCTTTAGTAAGAGCCTAGCTATTGTAGTGGATAAAAACACGAAAGCGTAGTGGCGGAGGCAGACGGACGGACATAGGCACATAACTCGCTTACTATATATATATATAATACTAGCCAATGCCCAGTTTTGTTGGTTCCCGCGGGAACTCTTTACTGTGCCTATGTGCTATTCCAGACTATAATCTATCTCTGTTCCAAATTTCAACCAGATCCGTTCAGCCGTTGGGGCGTGATTGAGTAACAAACATCCATACATCAATCCAAACTTTCGCATTTATAATATTAGTAAGATTAATTTGTGGAATTGGCTATCTATCATACTTCATACTTACTTATAAAGTTATAGGTTAATGCGAAAGTGGTAATCGTAAGTGTAAGGTAGTAGGTAGGTTTAGTCCTGCAATTATGCCGCAACAGAGCAACGCGATTATGGTCGAAACCGCGATAGCTGGTCAACTACATATACCTATTATTATCTACAAATTTTACAAATTATTAATACCTAATACTAATTCAAAATAACGGATAACCAGCGGGCGACCTACTCATGTAAATAATAATTATTGAGGATCCTCCGACTTACCTCACCGTTTTTATCCGATCGTTTACAAACATCAATGAACTGGCTAATCTGTTCCACTGTAGGTGCTTCGAATTCTTCAATTGGTATCTCTGTCCAACTCAGGCTAGGAATATCGTCCACTGGAGGTTTCTTTCCCGCCGTTAACGTTATCAAACGAGATATCCCCTGATTGACGAGAAACTGAAGGTTTTCTATATGCCTCGGGAAAGCAAAGGCTGCCAGTTTCTTGGGAATAACCCAAGAAAACTTCAACGGTGGATACGCATCCACTAATATTTCCGGAAACGGATTTTCCGGGATGATAACTGTTAAGTCATTTCTGATTTCTTTTCTCGCTCCAGCCAAGTGTCGGTCATCCTGTTCCGTTATATCTTCCATACGAGTGTATACGGGGTAATAATCCTCTTCGACATCGGCCATTTTTTTAATGTTCAGAAAGATTATTTTGTTAATCAAATCTACTAATTGGGTATATTTCACAATGTACCAAACACTTCTCGCATCAACACCTTTCACGCTTGACCATCTGGCGCGGTTTTTGTGTATAAACTGAAGCTGTACTCTGAAACTTGGCACGGTCCTCGCGATTCTGGAGTATGTAACATTTATTTCTGGAGACCTTGGCCATGATATCTATGCTGAAAGCAAAACATCTTCAGGTATAATAATAGACTTAATTCCCGTGGAATAGACTTGACTAATCGGTTAACTAGATTTTTTTGTCTGAATCAAGGAAAGTCTTGACAACGTATGAAATAAATCCACTTTCGCGTGTAATTTCTTGTGTCGATTTATTTTCTGTTTCCTTGTTCCTTATTTTAAGTGGACACAAAAAACAACGTGCATGTAAGTTGAAATTAACATGTTGAGGTTGTTTAAAGCTATTTTAATGTCTTACGCATAATAAACTAGTAGGTATTAAAAGTTTGACGCAACTGTTACTTGTTGAGCTGCGTCAATAGCCGTGCTGTTATAAAAATATACTTACGTACTTCAATCCTAATGCTTCATGTACCTACAGTTCGCGCGCGAGTTGAATGCAGAACTAATGTATGGTGACACATACAAAAGCTCTGCATTCAACTCGTGCGCGTACTATATGTATGTAAACTTAGAACACACAACATACATTAGGTACCATAGCGCAGGTAGTTATTTTATTATTTAAAAACTTTAAAACTAATGTTGAGAGCAATTTTCATACCCGGTTCGAAAGGCCATAGATGTGATGAAGACTTGTGCCAATGAGACATTACGTAGGTAGGCTTGAAGTTATCTATTTCTATAAAAAATATTGATATCTTAAGAAAGTGCGCCTCGAGATTCAATAGTTAGTAGGTAGGTACTTATTATTTTAACCACTTTGGAAATGGTGTATTGGTGGCACCTTGAGTTGAGTACCAATTTAAAACTAAAAACTGTATAAATAGGTACGTTACTTATGCCATCAATTAAACTATGCATCCGTCTGTCCGTCTGTCAATAGAGCTATTAATAAACATCAAGGCACAGCTGGTATGATTTGGCTAGAATAAAGTACAAACTATACCTAATCAATAAGATTGAGTTGAAGTTCCACAGAGATAAGAATCTGCTTATGGCAAGATCTAACAAATTTTAAAACGATGTATTAAATTAATTAGAAGCCAATAAGGTAGATAGTGAAAAATTCGACTAAGCACCAAAGTATGCTCGTCTTAGTAGGTACGTTTGGAGCTTCTTTTTTTCAGGCCCGAACTCCACCAGAGCGGAGACGAGACGAGAGGAGAGGAGGTGCGATTTAAACAACCAATAGAATTTCGTTATTCCCACATCTCGTCTCCGCTCAGCTTCAGTGGATACCACTGAGCGAAGATGCATCATATTTGTATGGGGCGATCGATGCGGAGATGTGAGCTGCGGCTCGGAGACGAGAAGAGATGTGTGAGCGGCGCCGCTAGTTCCTGCCGCGTTGCAGAACCCGCCGCGCCCGGGGCCCGTCCCCAGTCTCGCGTTATTTAGTCTAAGAAAGGCCCTAAGAAATAGGGAATTTATAATTTCTGAATTTCCCCTGGTCTGGCCTTGTGGTGGGCTTTGGTTGTGGCTAGTTACCACCCTACCGGCAACTACGTGCCAAGCAATTTAGCGTTCAGGAAGGTACGATGCCGTGAAAAAACCGATCAGGGGTTTAATATCTGTCATACCCCTAACAAGTTATCCCGCTACCATTTTAGACTGCATCATCACAGATCCGCAGTCAAGTGCTAACTTGTAGTGGATTAAAAAACTGAGTGTTCATCTCAACACCCAATGCTCGGCGCATGCAGCTCAGTCCCGCTCTACTCAGCATACATCTCCGCTTTAGCCAGCACACATCTCCGCTCCAGTCTAGCCAGTTCGCATCTCCGCATAGCTTCGGTGGATACACCACACCCTATCTGAAAAACATCTCTTCTCGTCTCCGCTTTGGTGAAATCGGGGCAAAAAAGTAAAAATATACGTATTTGTTACCCATTAGCGAGAGCGTCATTAGTAGAAAGCTGTACGCTTAACATTTAATATTTTTACTTTAGACCATCACCAAGGATGAAAAAAGTAGGTGTAATTAGTCTATTTCTTCAGGGGCATTAACCTGTAGCTGGTGTCGTTTTAAAAATGTATTTTGAAATTAGAAGTGAATGGCCTGTTCTGAAAATGTAGTGGGTGCTTGTACCTGCCATAGAGCTTTATTAAATTACAATGACATTAAAAATATATTAGATTATTTATTAATTTCAAGTTTGACACATTTGTTAGTGATTAATAAAAATATTGAAAGAGGTTTTCTACTTAAATCCTATTTAATGGTTGACACATTTTGACGACCTCCTTGGTGCAGTGTCTTGTAGTGTGTCAGCGCTGTTGTCTTAACTCCAGAGGTCCCGGGTTCAATCCCCGGCAAGTTTAATTTAGGAATTTATAATTTGTGAATTTAATAATCTATATAATGATCTTATGTGTCCATGCAATTATGAACCGTAGGGTAGTAAACATTATCAGACCACAACTGTATATGTTAGTCATTATGGGAGATGGTTAAGAAATAAAAAACAAATCAGAACTAAAAATAATAATATTTAATTATATACACCACAAGTGTATACTAGAGTGTAAATAACTGTATTATTAGAATATAATCATTCACTATAACATTTTTGGACCATAATCATTTGAGCCAATTCGAAAATACAAAACGTCACTGTACCTAGATAAATTGATTATAATGCTCAATTTTGAGATTAAGGATCTACGAATGATATTAAACTTGACGCATTTTGACACTATCTATATTCAAAATCATTATTGTGTGCATTGTTTTTTGAATAACATTTTTAACCACCAAAATATAATATTTTACTATCGACACTCTTCATAATAATACATTGTGAAAAAAAATAGTTAAGTACATTCATAATAAAGAAAAATATCGATTATTATAATAGATAAAAATGTCATAGAAAGTTTAAAATACCACTAGATTCATAAGATACAGGCGAATCTAAAATATCTATATACATTATACTTTAAAGACAACTCCTTTGAAATAAGAGTGAAAACACGCTACGGACAAAAGGCCTGCGTAACTCACATTTATACGGAGCTGCACATATTAACGTGACAGGATAAAATGTCGTTCCCTCCGCTTACGAGTCTTGTCCGGTACCTAACGTATTTTCACACTAATGTTACTGAGGTCATCGCCCTCATTCTCCAAAAACTATTTGTTGCATGACACACACTTTTTAGAAAGTTGTTTCGGAATTAAGTAGGTAGATAAGTGTTCTGCAGATAGGTATTATTAATCGCAAAAATAATCAATTTGATTAACACATACAGAAGTTCATTTAAATAAATCAAACTTGAAACTGTAAATCTCACATAAAAATCATATAAATTTGGAAGAAATATATAAATGCCGATGGAATGATTGTTGTATATGTATTTATAACATGATCTTTGATATGTGCAAAGATATAATAATTAATCTTATGCTAAATACTTAGTATATGCCCTTAGTTACATTAAATACTCTTAAAAAACTAAACTTTTAAATTAAGCTCAAATCACTAAAATACTTTGATCTAAACAATAAACCTGTAGTTTCTAAAGCATGTGATATAAAAAGTTCAAATTGTACAAAACGCTAGAGGATCTATAACCGCACCTGGACTGCCAGCCAAATACTGAAAACCTTTAAAAAACTTAGTATTTGAGCATTTTAAGCTCCTCTGATCGAGTTGATAATATCAACTCGATTAATTGTCATTTAAAGTCATTTAGATCTATTTAATATCTATTTTTTATATTTAAGTCCAGATGCATTTCCACGTTATGTGCAGAAGAGGTGGGTGTTCTATATAACTATTTCAATAAAATGTTATTAACTACAATACTGGGCCATTTGGCAAGTGTTTAGAAATATTTTTACTTCTTGCTTAAATATATTAATCTTTAGGCACTTTTTTGACTCGTGAGATGTTGCACCAGTTTAGTTGTTTGATAAAGTTATGATTATGCCGAAAAGAAACATTTTCTAAAACTGCCAAATGAACACAAGCCTTAAAAAAGAATAAACGAAAGCCTTTGATTGAGTGGTTCATACAAAATTCTATTAAGATTATTTCCTACAATTGCCTAATATAATGAGGGCTACCGTCTTTTATGCTCATTAGTTGTCGCCACTGGCGAGTAAGGTCCTTAGTATAGCTTAATAAATTCGGTAAATAAGCATACTTTTGACAAGAAACACGTTTTTAAATAGTAAGCACACAGGAACCAGGGACATAATGTACTAACTTCTGAATTTTTCTTCTATCAACCGGCTTAATTTTGCACTTGTTTGTCTTAGCTCCACTTTCAAAGCGCAAAGCATGTATCTTACATCTTCATTAATTGATCCGGTATTGCTAAATACATTAATGAAATAATTAGACCCGCGATAAAGGCCCAGTGATAATACCTATTTGACATTTCGGAGACCTCACTCTACACTAGCGCCTCTAGCGGCGAATTTAAACGCGGTAGCCCCCATTACGATAGTAAAAATATCATTGAAAAAGTTCGTATAACATAAATGATACAAATTTAATGGTAAGTATACTTACAATAATAAAGTACAATAGTAAAGGCATGACGTTAGGCCCTTTATTCTTTATCCATGTTCAGCTACATCACAAATAAGTTCGAGTTCAAATTATTGCTAAGTTCCTTAACATTGGCAACTACTCCTGACACAGAGATTCAAGGCACAATATGTTTCTACAATGGAATGTAAAAAAACCATTAAGACTAAAAAATAGAACAGTGAAATGTATAACTATGTATTGCTCATATTAAAACTTTATCATTTTAAATGTTATTTATAGTTACGAAACAAATTGAATTGAAAACATGTTTATTTTAAACATAACAAACATTGATGGTGGTTTATATTTTCATAGCACCTTCCATGGGAAGTGAATTATTATATATATTTATCTTTACCTTAATTGCTTACTGTCAACCTCCAATCACACAAAAAAAGTAAAATATGAACTAAATTTCAATTTTAAATCTAAAGTAAACAATATGAAAGTGATTTATCAACACAAAATATTATGTTGATTGCTGCGAAAATTTAACTGTCATAAGCAACGACCTATCACTTTATTCAAAGTAATTTTAGGATGTCCAGATATATGTATATAATTGATTATTAGGAACTTTAAGTACGTTTACTAGTTACTTAGTTCATATTTTACAGCGACTAAAAATGCATTTCCTAGTAACAAAATGGATGGAATTTGATACCTATTCAATACAAAACATTTTACTACATCTAAATTTATTGTCCTTGATTAAAAGTTTTACATATGGAACCAAATAATAATAATTATAGTTGTAACTTAGCAACAGTTCATATTTTATTGCTTGTTACAGAAAAACAAGAAATAAAGAATTTTAATTTCACTTCATACACTTTTCAACCACAAAAATACATTAGGTAAGAACCTAACATTAACCAAAGTTATAATATTATGATTTCTTAAATTATCAATTATTAAGTGGAATGTCATCGGGCAATAATATCTATTTTAGCCAAGAAGTAAAGTATTTAACTAAAATGAACTCATCACTAACAGTTTAAGGATATGTTCTGATATACACTGCAAGCAAAAAAGCACTGTAAAGGTGTAACGTCAATTTAGTATACTGCGAAGCCGTTCCCTTATGTTAGTTATACTGGTTACTGTTTAAAACGGAACGCAGTCAGCACTGAGAGCACCTTAACTCAAAAACGCCAGTGCTCACAGTACAAAAATGGCAACGATTTATGACGTCATATATTTCCCTAGGATACTGTGGCAGTAACTGTCAGTCCATAACGGAACGAATTTCTCTCCAATAAGAGCACTGAACAGTGCTCGCAGCGTATATCGGAACATACCCTTTATCTCAGTGTAAAATCTGTGTATCTCAGTTTCCACTATTATGAGTGTCATCAGATGCAAGCCTATCTAGTATCTTGCTACAGTCATACTACAAGCGTATTTTTTAGGACAACACTCAACTCAAGATATCAGAGCCGTAAGTGCAAGTTACTTAAAAAAACGGTGCAAAATACATCTCTTGTAAGGTTTCCACTGTTAAAATTTTAAGTACATTCGACCATACAATATACGAAAAAAATTCTTTAATGGAATGTTCACTGCGCCCGATCACTAATACTGGAATGTCTGTATGTAAAGTTTTTCCACACACAAACAAACATCAAAAATTTCAAATTGAATATAAATATTTCTCAACAGTATTTAGATACCTTTTTGGTACTTTTACCTCCTAACTCCGTAATAGTAATTGTGACCCTCCGATTTTACTTTGTGATGTGGGGGCACTCTTAGATCAAGATAATAAATGTTGTTAAGTTAATCATTAAACATTTGATTAATGAGTACCACAATAAGATGAGTGCAGATTACAGTATCCGTATTTTTAGTACTGAAAAATAGTTTGATCGCTATAATGTGTGAGTAGTACAAGAAATAAATATTGCTGCTTTCACAGATGTGGTGCTTATGCTAGGCCATAGAGTACAGATATTACGACAGAGCGTGAAGATCGCTAGCTTGGTCGAATTAACCACGCGACGCGTGATATCGGCCATATTCGCCTTACCCCTCAAGACGCGAACTGTGGCAGTTTCGCCATTAATTGGGTATTTGACAAATAAATTATTCTTTAATGATAATTAAATAAAGGATCTTCCAAAAGTCGTAATATCCACGTTCCCTGATAGTTTCATCATCATATCAGTATCATTTTAAACAATCGATTAAAGTATAAAAGTGCGTCGCATTTTAATGACGTCACATTTCATTATTTCATATAAATCCCTTACTTAGGACGCGTTGTGACTTTTGCCATTTGAAAAAAGTTGCTGATTTCACTATTTGTCAAATACCCAATTATTATATTGTGTTGTCATAGTGATCGAATTTTTCAAACACTAGTGTCAATAATAATTGGGCTGAAAAAGGACAAGGCACTCTCCCCTCGCCCCGCAAAAGTTAGTCTAACGTGATTTCATACATTTTTCTTAAGTTTCCTATCCCGTGTTTATTTCATCCAAGAGTGATTCGGTACGGAACCCTAAAACAGTCAAAAGCACTAGAATAGTGACGTCATCAAAGTTGCTTTAAGTGATAGTTTCAAATAGTTATTCAACATAACATATTCATAATATTGGCGTTAGTAAGAAGGGACGTGGATATTACAATTTTTGGGAGATCCTCTATTTAATAATCACTAAAAACAACGACTTCAATATACATAGACGACGATAGGGCCCTGTCAAAGATAATGTGGACTTATTTTACTAACGCCATCTAGTCTGAAATGTGGGACAGTGCTATGGCGGGGATAAGGACAGACTTATACAGGTGATGGGCAAACCCTACAGGTCGGACGCCCAACTATTTTCTATGAAAGGGCCCATCACCTAAATATATATCGATGGCTAAAAAAAAACCTGTGGTGTCGTGGGACACCAGTTAGGAACGAAGTTCCATTACATAAATATTAATTTCAAGTTCTATTTTTACGATTTTTTTAAAATAAAAATTCATCAAAACATCAAAAAAAAGCATTAAAGTTTAATTTCGAATGTAGTATATTTATAGTTAAGACCTTTTGTCTTCATAAAAAAAATCTTACTCATTTTCGTATTTTTCCGGCTAGGGTACCTTCCGCATCGTCCCATAAGGAACTTTGTTCCAAAAATAATTTATTTGACTAGTAGCCAAATACCCAATTTATCGTGGCCGGTGTATTGCCATGCTGCGTGTCTGTAGAGGTCTCAAGTCGCTTGTGTGTATGAGTGCTAGTTGTGTCGCGCGGCGGTACCTGCACAGTATGTACTATAGGTGCAGGATCTGGCCGTCGTCTTTGCTCGACAGGTGCGGGAATGCGGGCTCCGGCTGCTCCTCCAGGGTGACGGCTGTCAGGTCTACGATCTCGTCGTTGTCATCTTGATCGAATCTGGAACAAGCACAATTTATTTGTAACTAGTGAGACTTTGTCCTGCCCCGAACATAGAACCCGATTGCAGCGCCCCCTCACTGATCCAATTATGAATATAAACCATCCCGGGGTCCTTACAAACACACACAAAAAATCCATCAAAATCGATCCAGCTGTTCTAAAGTGATGTGCTCACATACATTCGGCAAATTATTTTTACGTATATATAGATGCGTTCAAATTAGCAATTTGATTTGGTTAAGTTTATTTTTTTTGTAGATCAGAAGCTAAAGTGGATTTCTTCTAAATAAAGTGGTCTTCAAAAATGAATTTCGCAGATTTATGAGACTTAAACTCCGGGTCTCGGGGCGGTCTAACTGTAACTGTCACCGTAAGATTGTAAAAACCGTTAGATTGTAATCTAACTCGCGAAATTGTAAACTGTCGAAAGATTACAATTTAACGCATTATTTTTCGGTAGATTGTAATCTGTTAGGTATATTAACCCGATAGAACCTAAGTGATTGTATAATATGTCAAACCTTAACCTAACCTACAAGAAAGACACAAGAAAACGTAAATAAAATTAATATTACAAAAATTGACACTCAGATCATTTAACAGTTAACAATCTGTCGACAGTTTACAATTTCGCGAGTTAGATTATAATCTTACGGTTTTTACAATCTTACGGTGACATAACCACTGCTTTCAACGTGTATGTATCGTAGGAACGTGTATAAACAATATGTCAGGCAAAAAGCAGTAAACCCAAAATATGCTAGCGTCGTAGTTAGCTTCGTTTTAATTTGAAATATGACGCCACAGCTAACAAATTTCACGTGACCGGTTGTTATCGTGCAAATTTAAAATTAATGGATTAAAATTATTTTTTTCTAACAAATAACGCTTTATTTGAGAAAAGCGATAATTGTAAGAGGTATAAAATAAACTTAATAAGTATTTTTTTTAATGTTTTTCCGAAAAAATATAGCCAATAGTCTTTCCGCCATATTGTGACGTCATTTTGGAGCGGGGACTTATAATTCACTTTTCATGGAATATGATAATATAAAACACCATTTACGTTTGCCAGTCATGCTTAAAATAAACATGTTTATTCAATGTCAAACATGTCAATCAATCAATGTCCGTCGTCAATACGTGTATAATGTCAATCACTGTATACTTATTGACATCCAATTACTTATAAAACATGATGGTGATAATCAGTTACGGTATCTTAAAACTCAGCCGAGGGGTATTTTTTTATTTATCACCATCCTATCGGCAAAGACGTACCACCGCCAAGCGATTTAGCGTTCCGGTACGATGCCGTGTAGAAACCGACAAGGGGTATGGGTATAATATAACTGCCATACCTCTAACAGGATAGCCCGCTACCATCTTAGACTGCATCGTCACTTACCATAAGGTGAGATCGCTGTTAAGGGCTAACTTGTGGAATAAAAAAAATTAAAAATCCAGTTTCGTACCTGTCCTCGTCGGTCTCGCTGGGCGGCTGTGAGGCGAGGGGCTCCCGAGGGTCGGGGGGCGGAGGCCCGGCGCGTTGGTTGGCAGGCCGCACCGTTATTATGAGGTTCGACGAATTGGCCACCATCATGTCTGTCACCTGAACAAAAATAAATATTTAGGTATTAAATATTTATTACCGTTATCGTTGACAACCATACCTTTGTTGGTATCGTTGACAACCATACCTTTGTTGGTATGGTTGTCAACGACCTGGATTATAAATTGGGGGAGAAGGCAGCTTCCGACTCTGTCGATTGAAACGAAATAGTGTCTCGGATTTGCCCCGTAGACCTCAATTTACCCTGTCAAAAAAAATGTGAACTTATTTTACTAACGTCTAGTCTGAAAAGCGGGACAGCGCTGTGGCGGGGACAAGGACAGGTTTATACAGGTGAGGGGCACGCCCTACAAGTCGGACGCCCAAATTTATTCTATGAAAGGGCCCATCTTGTACCTACATATACATATATCGATGGTTTCTGTATATGTCACCGTAAGATTGTTAAAACCGTTAGATTATAATATAAATCGCGAAATTGTAAACTGTCGACAGATTGTGAACCGTTCAATGTTCTGAGTGTCAATTTTTTAAATATTAATTGTATTTACGTTTTCTTGTGTCTTTCTTGTAAATTAGGTTAAGGTGCGACATATATAATCAGGAATGCGGCCGGGCACTTAAGTTCTATCGGGTTAATATACCTAATAGATTACAATCTACCGAAAAATAATGCGTTAAATTGTAATCTGTCGACAGTTTGCAATAATCTAAGGGTTTTTACAAATCTCACGGTGACATATATTCGCTACAAAGCCTCACCTGGTCCAGGGTCTTGTTGGACACGTCGATGCCGTTGACCTCGAGCACCTCGTCGTTGACGCCCAGCAGCCCCGTGGACTCGGCCAGGCCGCCGGGCACCAGCCGCGATATGAAGATGCCGGGCGAGCGCTCAACGCCGTTGGGCGTTACGCGGACCGATGTGCCGTCTCTGAAAATTACTTAATCTTTGATTGTTCGTTTCTACGACAACTGGGTATTTGACAACTAGTCAAATCAGCAACTTTTTTTTCAAACGTCTAAACGCGTATGCATTTTGTATGAAATTTTAAGTTGTGACGTCATCAAAGTTAGACGCACTTTTTTTTATTTAAATCGATAGTTTAAAATGGTTATCCAAAATAAAACTAGCAGGGGACGTGGATATTACGACTTTTGGGGGAACCTCTATTTAACAATCACAAAAAAATAATTTATTTCACTAGTAGTCAAATACCCAATTGCAATTGGTACCTATTTGACAAATAATCAAATCAGCAACTTTTTTTCAAATGCCAAAATGCGTCCGAAGTATGGGATTTATGTGAAATTCTGAAATGTGACGTCATTAAAGTTCGACGCACTTTTTACTTTAATCGATTGTTTAAAATGGTTCTTCAATATAAAACTGTCAGGGGACGTGGATATTACGACTTTTGGTAGATCCTGTATTTAATAATCACTAAAAAATAATTTATTTGAATAGTTGTCAAATACCCAATTATGTTCATGGACACGAAAGGATTAAGTGTCATTTAATTGGAAAAATATTGATTGCATGGGAATATTTTTGTCATTTTACCGTTTCTGACATTTTAGTGGCGTAGTGAGACAAACAAAAATAAGGGTGTGTAATATACAACTTTTTCGTTTGAAATCGTTATTTATCTCAGAATTTGTAAAAGTTACCACCTTAATATTTAGGGCAATGATACTTCGGACTTTTATCTTGGATTACGTGTTTTAAAAACCACCAATCGTGTGGAGGAATTTTTCTAGATATTATATTTTTTGAAAAAGTGTTGATAGGTATAATTCAAATTAAAACGGAAAGTCAAAGTACCTCAACTGCTAAGAACTCTTTATTGAATGAATTCGTTAACTGCTCTAAGATGAACTGGTCTGGATTTTATAATATTTTATGCTACTGTATGGTTCTAATTACCTTATAAAGAATCCTAAGGGCCTATCGAAGCCATGCTTTAGTAGTTTCACTCTTCTGCATGTCTCTGGAACTATATCTACATCAATGATTGCTGAAACCTGGAACAATTAGTTTTTAGTACACTAAAGTAGAAATTCGTGTTGGTGTGTCATAATGTGTTTGGTGTGTGCACTTAGAGCTTTAGTAATTAGTGGCTATAATTGGGTATGGTCAACTAGTCAAATAAATTAGTTTTAAGTTATGTTGAATAACTATTTTAAACTATCAATTAAAGTAAAAAAGTGCGTCGAACTTTGATGACGTCACTATTCAATATTTAGCACAAAATTCCATGCTTAGCGTGCGTTTTGACTTTTGAAAAAGTGATTTTACTAGTTGTCAAATACCCAATTTTGAGAGATTGAGACTGTATTCTATGTAATCAAAAAGTTGTCTTTCACTGAGGTGCGAGTGGTTTGTTTGCGCAGCTTTCAGTCGAAGTCAACGTACTTAATACGCGCGCGAAAATATGCTATTGCGACGCATCTTGCGCTTAACTTCAGACACGACTATTTAATTGGCGCTTAGTATAGCAATGTGATGTTTGTGTGTACCTATGCGGAAGGACGTGGGAACCCACCGCATTATTATCCCAAGAAAACTACTACCATTATTTAATTAATGAAAAGGGGTCACGATCCTCAGTAACTCCTCATTCCCCCCAAAACACGTGTATCGTATCGTATCTTATCGCAGGTGCTAAAGTACTCACCATTCTAAAGTCGTGAGGATTAGATATTGCGAGCCCTTTGTTCTTAGCCGGTGTACCACTCAGTATCGATGAAATTATGTTCCGTGGCCGCATCGTACCATAGCCGTTCAGTTCTTCGAGACTATCTCCTAGGAACAAGGAAATAAACACTTTGGTTAGCCTTATTATTGTTAATTATAACACGTCATGTAAATTGGTGATCCCGCGTTCAAATTCGCCCATCGAAATTAAATTTACAATCGTTTTGTACAAAATGAATAATTGTTGATGTATTTTTTTGGTCATGACATAATGATTAGCGGCAGTTATACCAGGCCTGCAGGAATAATAATTGAGAATGATCACTAAGCTTAAGGTTCACTCGCACCAACCCATATGTTACTTGATAGGTTTAGCCAAATTGATTTCTGTGAACGCTTTTTATATTGTTCAAAGAGCAAAGGATTTAAGATAATAATAATTTTCCTCACAAAGCTGTGCGGTTGTAAATTTCTCGAGCAGTATATTTTCTTGTACAATAAAGGTTTTGACCTAGATAAGTTACCTAGATGGTGGGTTTGAAAGGAAGTAGCTGCATTGATGTGACTAATAGCCATGCCATAGAACTTGCATAGAGCTGTACCTATTTGGTAACCTGCTCCCAGATATCTCATTAACGACTTGACATTTTATTCATTGTTCTTGCTGTGGCAAATTGGTTTTATATCCATCATCATCATCATTTCAACTCATTGCTGGTTGACTAATGAGCACAATGAATCTCCTCTCAAATTGATTGTTCTCGTATGAGAAGGGAATTAACAAATAATAATCTCTTCGTTCGTTATTATAGGTACCCACCTATGTAAACGTGACGAGGGTGGAATCTCCACCCTCGTCACGTTTACGTCACACATAAACCGTCTAATTACCTACGCGTCATTAAGGCAAGAATTCTACAGGAAAATAACTCAAAAAAAATCGTCGTGAGCTTTATAGAAGATTATGTAGAGATCGCTTCATAGGAACCTTGAGGTTAAAGCTCTTGATCATAGCTGAGAGGTTCGGGCATGCTATTAATAAAGTTGCTTTGTAATGAAATATCATCTTCTAGCGTTTTCCGATAACGTAATTTTTATCTCAGTCTTGGTAGATTGGATACTAAAGCAGATTATTTTGTAGCTCGGCAGATATGTTAACTTGTAATGACATAGGTACAAGCATGACAATAACGTTTTATACCAAATGTGTAATATACTTATTTTCTTTTCAAACTTATGATAACTTTGCTTTAAATCCTAATCAAGCCTAGTTATTAATAACGGAATGTTACTGCATCGTTACATAGAAATCCTTTAAAAAAGAATATGATGGTAGAAATACGAAAAGGATACCAAAAATTCTAACAAAAACGTGCTTGCTTGGTTATACCTATCTAATTTTGTACATTCGCTACGTCATTAAAACGACGCGCTCTGCTGGATAAGCATATAGCATCTGTATGTACGTAGCCAGCGCACCGTGAAATTTATTGGATTAATTTTTTGGTGAAAAGAATACAGATAAGATACGGATAAAACCCTCCACAATAAGGAGGTGGCATATTAGACAAAAAACCGTTCGTAGTTTGATTTATATGTAAAACTGGGCATGTGCGTGTCAGAAGACGCTTATGGGGTTCCGTAAACATGGTAGTTGCTAAAATAAAAACTAACGATTGTCCCTATTTTTTAATCGGTAGTAAATTAGCAAAAGTTGTCTTGTAAAAAGGGTAATAATTTTAAATACATATTAAACGGCCGGGGCAATCAATCGATTACCTCAATCGGTCGAGTAATTTGAGATGGGTTAAAAAATATTTTCGGCCCATGCTTTTCATTATGACATAGAGGTGACTTACCCTGAAATATAATAATATAACCCTTTTTAAAAATAGTGCTATGAGTAGAGATAGAGGGACAGGTATATGCTTTACTTAATTACAACAACTAGGTATATAGCTCTTAAGTGGATTTTTAAAGTGGCTTTGAAACGGATAGAACGAAACTATTATTTACTATGGAACCCTAATTTTTTTCCATAATTTCATGAACACCTACCTCACATACAAGCGATGTTCTATAAACAGCGGAGCGATGATTTTACCACACCTTATCACAATACTCATTTAACAAGTACAGGAGTGTCACATTCTATGCTAATATGCCATTGCAATAATGAGTGCCATATCCGACCTGTACAATGGGCCACGAATTTAAGTATAGTATAACCTCTATTGCCTTAATAACAAGAGTGATTAATAGGACTCACATATATTACCTATACCTAAGGTCGCCTACTGTATGTTCACGTCAATGCAATATTCGCATATAAAAGTAACTATATCAAATTGGAAGATTCTATGGCTGTTTTATAGCAGGTCACCAAATTGAGAAATTAGATACATCAGCTTTTCACTGAATACTGGAGTAAATCATTTGTCCTTCGCAAGCACTTATGGAAGACGTCTATTGATTTATTAAAGTTGTTACAGTCCTTAATCAATCTATACATACTAAGGCTAGAGTTATAACTATTAGCTCAAAGAATCAGGATTTTAGCAAATAAATTGGTTTTGTTATATGTTACTTTTGCCTGTTGCTTCTCCTGCATCAAGTTTGATTTTGATGCAATTTTCAAAGCCCCTAGTGGTAACATTTTCAAAATTCCTTTCTTAGCAGATACCTATTACAAATTTTATAACCTGTATGCCAAACAGCCTGATTGGTACTATTTAATCAATCATCTTAGAAGCCTATACACAAAAGTGAAATAATATGATATAAAAGTTTGGGGACATAGGTACTACATGATTTTAATTTCAGTGTCTAGGCATTCTTATTATCCTTAATTAGATAGGTATTCTTCCAAGATGAAGATAACTATCTTCTTACTCCAATGATACAAGTCATCTCTATAAAATATTATCATATTTTAATAAGTACTAGCTGATGCCCGCGACTTTGTCCGCGTGGATTGAGGTTTTTTAGTTCCCGTGGGAACTCTTTAATTTTCCGGGATAAAAAGTATCCTATGTCCGTCTCCTGGTTCTAAGCTACCTTCCCACCAATTTTCAGCCAAATCGGTTCACCCGTTCTTGAGTTATGGTTTTTTAGTTCCCGCGGGAACTCTTTAATTTTCCGGGATAAAAAGTATCCTATGTCCGTCTCCTGATTCTAAGCTACCTCCCCACCAATTTTCAGCCAAATCGGTTCAGCCGTTCTTGAGTTATGCTTTTTTAGTTCCCGCGGGAACTCTAATTTTCCGGGATAAAAGTATCCTATGTCCGTCTCCTGGTTCTAAGCTACCTCCCCACCAATTTTCAGCCAAATCGGTTCAGCCGTTCTTGAGTTATAAATAGTGTAACTAACATGACTTTCTTTTAAATATATAGATGGAGCAGTGATAGCCTAGAAGACACCAAACCTCGTCTAAAGGGTCACGGCTTAGATCCCCAGGCAAGCACCTCACACTTAAGTAATGCGCATTTTAAGAAATTTAATATCTCTTGCTTCACTTAAGGAAAACACTGTGAGGAAACCTGCATGCTGGAGAGTTCTTGATAATGTTTTTGAAGGTGTGTGAAGTCTGCCAATCTGCACTTGGCCAACATGGTGTACTATGGCCAAATCCTTCTCATTCCGAGAGGAGACTTGTGCTTAGTAGTGAGCCGGCAACAGGTTGGTATGATTAATAAGTATTGATGTCAATGTAGGCTAACTTGAATATTCTATTATTTCATTAGTGCTGATTCAGTACCAAATCTCTAAACCCACTTTCTAAATTGGCAGAGCTAAAAGTAACTGCTATCCGTCCATCCAAAATTATCAGAATTGAACATCTGATCCAGCAATATTCTGGTGATCTGTAGTAGAGGTGTTAGCATATCACTTAGCGGTTAAATGGTTAACCGCTTATGGTTGAAAATATTAGTAAACAATCTTTACTCCTGTGTACAAGCGAGTGAAAAAACCATTGTCTTTTTTACTATTGTTTGTTAAACTGTTCCCGGTTAACGGTAGTAAACAATCTTTACTCCTGTGAAGAAAAACATTGTTTTTTTTACTACCGTTTACCATTAACCATTTAACCGTTTAGCATTATGTTAACACCTCTAGTCTGTAGCATGGCTGCCTAATATAAAAAATGTGTAATGTCAATATTAAAGTATAGTTTTTCTTATAAGTTTATGAGAGATTTAATTACTTTTGGATCTGCCAAAAGGTAGTTAAGTACCTTTAGAGTTTTTAGCCAACCAAATTAAGGATTTTGATTATAGTTTTGGTGAAAGAAAAAATTTTATGGTTTGATAAGGAAGGCAGAGGGTTGTGATGGCATGCACTAGGCCTTTAATCAGAATAGGACACCTATTACAGGATTGACAAAGTCTGACTCACCTTTCCTTTGTATTATAACCCTGAGGAGTGGTCTTGCCGTGAGCAACGCCCTAGCCAAGTTATCATCATTGTTGATGGGCAATAGGTCACCATCTCGTGGGTCTGTATAGCTGATCAGGAAGGCCACATCATGAAGTCTGTGAAGTTTCTCTATTAATGCTTTGAAGTCCTCATATTTAAGTTTCTCTGTCCTATTCAGTGAGAAGCGACGGAATTCGGCATCAAACTGGAATAACAAGGCATTTACGTAAGGTAGCAATTAGGCACCTGTATTATATTAAGTTCATTTATATGCAATAAATCTGTTAGGGCCCAGAAATAAAATAGTCATTTTGATAAGTTTTTCATTGCTCATTTTGTTTTGGAAGCTATGTTCATCTTCTTATAAAATGTTATCAAATATATTATTGAGAACTTTTAGTAAACATTGTATTGTAATACTTATTTGACCATCAATATTGGATTTACTAGCCATATAGAGGTGATAGAGATTATTAAAGAATAAAGATGCTAAGAAATCAACTTAAAACTTAAGTAGGTAAGTAATGATATTTGTGCCATGAGAAGTATACCACAAACTCGGGCAAGAAATCACTCTTCATAGTTTATCAAAATTTCACAGTATTCAGAGCCATCAAAACAACTTGCTCCTATGCCTTCTTATTTAATTAAAAACAGTTTAATTAACCAAATAACTATCAATGCATTATAGATAGTTACAATATGATTTAATAATATATTTAAAGAATATTTAAGGATCTTGGCGAAACTGAAAGCCATGTATGACTATGCTAGACTAAGTTGAAACTAATTTCATACTCATTATTATTGTGTTGACTTTTAGGTTGATAATTATGGTACTTTGATTGCAAATTAATCAACAATTCTTTAAGTAGGTATGCTATCAGATTTGATAGTTGAATTCAGTGGATAGAAGACATATGTAGTAAGACGATTTATTTCAAAAATATGAATCACAATCCTTAAAAGTAAGGAAATTAGAAATTTTGCTCCCACATACCTTAGTCTTAACTTCAACACTTTGGCTGTCGATTCGAGCGGCTATTTTGTTTTTCGACATTTCGAAAGCATTTAACACAGCATTAAAGTAATTAGGCGCTTATTTCGTTAACATTGTAAAATAACAAAAGTTTCAAATTAATGAGACTTCTTTCAACACCACAGACCACTGTCGCGTCGTAACTCGTAAACTCGTAATTTTAGACAGTGGTTCTGCTTGAGAGTTGAGTTTAAAAAATATTTCATGCATTAGTAATATTAGACCAATAGCAGTAGTGTTTTCTGAATACGCTGGATTTTGATTGGAAGCATTGGAAGCAAGTTGTCATTATGTTTCTCCTCACGTTTCTCACTTGATGTTCATTGAAAACAAATATTTTCGTTCCGTTTTACGCATTTTAAAAAACTTATGCTACTAATTGATAGTAGAATAATGCTTTTACAAGAAAAATATAAATTAAATACCTTTTGAACTTTTATTGTAAAAAACTTCTGTGTACAATTCAGCAGAAGACGACAGAAGTGAAACTTCAGAAAAGTAGCCTACAAGAGAATGAGATAAATATAACTTGTATTTTATTTCATTCTCTCGCAGGCTAAATCCTATACATATTTTGTCTCTTTTTGGTGTCGCTTTTAGGTCATTGATCTGAACTCGTTTCGTTGAATTATCAAATCACGATTCTAAAGTATTATACAAAAATTAAATTTGCAAGGGAATATTAAATCTTAAGTATTTGATGTTATAAAAATAAACTTATTAAATGATGACCATCAGAATAATTAGGAAACAATAGAGAAGTAATATTTTCCTTTGAATATATTGTTTAAAAAGCTATTTTCCTACCTCCATGGAGACCATAGAATGTCATTGAAGCATAGAGTAGAGATGAAACGGATATCCGGTATCCAGCCTATCCGGCGTAAATTTACTATCCAGTCGGATACCGGATATTAACTCAATATCCGGCCGGTTATCGGATGTTCACAAACTACGACAATTTCCTAAAATCAACTTTAATCATAAGTTTTTTTGAGGCAAATAATAAGAAAACAGGTTATAATTATGATCGTTATTTTGTCTTAAATTTCACTCAAATCGCGCACTTTACGCAGCAAGTAAACAACTAATTTTCGCATAATACAACTCATGCTGCCAGCCACAATGACACCCGAAACCGCCCGAATTAATCCGATTTCTTTCGCTGTACCTGTGCGGCGCTAAACTTTTCACAATCTGCTAAGAGACCACGGGCCGGATATTCGGCCATCCGGCTTCGTAGCTAGCTGGATATACGGAATCCGATATCCGGCCAAACAACTATCTGTTTCATCTCTAGCGTATAGTAGGTAATCATGTTCCTTGGAGTAGAGGGACAGCGACCAAGGGATTTTTATCTGGGTTTTTAACAAAAAGGAACATAGAGTTTATAAGCAATAATTTCCTACCTCCATGTTTATTTGAATACTGTTTCATGGAGTCAATATAGCAAGAGGAGTTAATGTAATAATAATACCACAGGTGAAAATGAGGTGAGCGAAATGAGTGCCAAGGAGTGACACAGCGAGAAAATATTGTTTCTTGTCCTGCTCAGCGTATCCCTTTTTTTTGATTTGACCTATCCGACAGTTTAGGTTAGACAGTCCTGTGTCGTTTTTTTATTCGCCCATATTCGTACGAAATCGAAATTGGACAAAGTGGTAACTGTGCTCGTAGCTTACGCAATAAGTGATTTATCATAAAGATGGTGTATTGCTGTGTTATGCTGCAAAAGCCGAACTCAACTTAAATACGAAAACATAACATAATACGTAAGTTAGGTAAAAAAAAAATAAAAAAATTAACCTGATTGTTACAGATAAAAACAGTTTATATTTGTAAAGACTCGCATGAATGCTACAAAGTATAGAAGTAACAAAAAAATACTTATTTACTTTAAAATAGCCGAGCCGTATACGGCTCGGTGCCGCTCAGCAGGGAAGGAAAATATCGCAATAAGACTATCGCTATCGCATACTATATACGCTGACACCAAATCTATATATCTTTCTCTGTCTACGACTGTTTTTAATCTATTATATACAAATTACAAAGAAATACTCTCTACCGAGATTAATCAAATAATTTATTTCGTCAAAAAGTCAAATCAAACGGCGAATTTTATCGTTCTAATGAATTGAAAATGAAACAATCTAAAAATGCAGACGCGGAGCGCTTAAATCCATGTTTAAAGGTCTGAGTCAATATTTTTTCAGAATTAATTGTACAATTATGTAACCATTTCCAAAATGTTTTCACCATCGATTTGTTGTTTTCACTTTGATTTTAGTGTTACTATTTCACCCAACATTCAATTCTGTGTTTCAGGAACAAGAAAAGTCGTATCAATGTCTTAATAAAAATGGATTTGATCACGAGAAGTGTGAACCTTATTTTGATAACTATAACACCTGCAAAAAATTCTGGGTCAGTTATTTTTATTGAGCCTAGCTTAATATTCCATACTTAGGTATTCAAATTCAAAAGTTTTTTATTCAAATAGACTTTTTACCAAGTGCTTATGAATAGTCGTATGTGTAGATAGATACCAGATTATAAGCAACATACAAATCGAGTTAAGAGACTCTCGCACAATAGTTCTCATGATTCTAGGTTAACAGTTAGTACACTATAGGTTTTGATTTATTGGTGTCATATTATCCTAATTATACGGCATAAACAGCTGCATCTTTTGATTGTGTTGACTTAAAAGCTTGATTTTTTACAGCTCCAAGGATAAGATATAACTTGACCATAGAACTAAGCAGTTGATAATAATTTCCACTTGGTACCTCCACGTGTTCCCAAGGAAAAGGTGATTGACATACAGACAGACAACAAAATAATCCTATATGGGTTCCTTTTTCATATTGAACCGTAAAAACTTGAAAAATGCCTAATATGCAACATAAATTATTAAAGAAAATAGAATAGATTCTATTTTATTAAGAAAATAAATTAGATCCAGTCTCTAGATAGTACTTATGTGGTTGAATGGAGTCATGTACTGGTGGGCGTTGCGACGAGAAACCGTTTCAAAAAACCGTTCTCGGCTCTGCGACGGTGAAACCGTTTTTACGTCCTGGGTAAAACAGTTAACAGTTTTCGTTGCACAAACCAGTCTTCGAATAACTGGTAGTCGTCCTCGTTCCACGTTCGTTTTTCAAAACAGTTATTACAATCAAAAGTGAACTTTATGTCGATGACATACAGTCGAAAATGAATGTATTCAACGACACGTTCGTTCTCAAAACAGTTATTACAATCAAAAGTGAACTTTATGTCGATGACATACAGTCGAGAATGAATTTATTCAACGACACGTTCGTTCTCAAAACAGTTCTTACAATCAAAAGTGAACTTTATGCCTATGACATACAGTCGATAATGTTAATATATTACTTTTCACTAAAAAAACGCAACTCTTTCCATATCAAATATGTTTCGTTCTAAAGAACGGTTGTCGTCGCAACTGGTTTGCAAACCAGTTGCAACGATAACCGTTTTCTGCAACCGTTTTCGTCGTCGGCGAAACGGTTACGTTTCGTTTGTCGAAAATACGATAACGACCCACCATTAGAGTCATGGTACAATGGTAAACAAGAGCAGTGTGCCTAGTGGTGGACCATACACAGGAATCAGAAGAACTGATTCGACAGTGGACCACTGATTACTTCTAAGTTCATAAGTTGATTAAAAAAAAATGTAATGAACATGTACTTTGCTATGTTTATCAAGCATTCTTCCTTCGTTATTTAAAATGGGTTTTTGTGTAATTTTGAAATAATTGTAAAATGTAATGTAAAAAAAAAATTGTATGTCAGGGTTACCTGACTGGATATGTTGCGGCTTTCTATTTAATCGACAAACAGCTCATGTTCACATATTCATACAAATTAATCATTTCTTTCTAATATTTTCTGTGTGGTCTGTTACAACTGTACTTAACATTGATTGAGATATATTATGTGGACCCTGCAGTTTGAGCTGTTCATCTTTCATCATTGTTTTACATAGATAGATAATATACTGAACAGGGTAATTACGCAAACACATTTCAATTTCAGGGTAAAGTGTCTAAAGACAGAAGAGCCAGAGGCATAGTGCCATACTTACCTGATGTTGAGGATAGGGAGAAAATAAAAGCAGAATATATTCAAAAGATGGGTGGAAAGCTTAATTAAGTAATTACTAAATAATAATTAAATGAAACATCTAATATAACAGATTATGAATGAGGTACAGATCTGAACAATGAATCCAGTTCAGGAAATGGATGGATGGAATTGGGGTATGTTGCTACAATTATAATTGTTTCAAGAAATTATTCAGATCAAAATCAGTTCAGTAGAATGTGAAACTCAAAAATGTATTGGGGTGATATGTATGGAATATTTATTGATTACAAGAATTTGTTTTGTATTAGTAATATATCTTTATATATTGTTTAACTGTTTGCATTTAAGGAATGTTAAAGGCTGAAATTGTATAAATAAAAAATACTTTAAAGAAATAAATTGCTATATTAGTTTGTTGATAAACTGCTATAAATTGCCAATATAGACCGCAGTACCCACCAACTAATTTTATGTTCTATAGTACAAATACTGTTGTATATTATAGTATATTTATACAGTAAGATTAAATGTGCACAATTATTTTACAATCAAGTACATATGTATGTATAATATATTATATTTTGCCTAGACTTTTTTTTTATTTAACCAAAACATCTCAGTATGTTATCAGCTCTTCAATTTATTACCTATCCATGTATAGTTATTATTAAAATAATGGAGATAATACACAGAAAATAAAACAACTAATTTATTTCTTAAAATTATATTGTCACATGATAATAGTGATAAGCGAGAAGTGTTGATATTGTCAGTCTGTGTAAAAGCGATTATTATCTAGCTAGCTACAAGTATTACTAAGCTATCACAATCTCGATCAAGGCAAATGGGAAGAACATGTTCCAAAATACAACCAACCAGACGGTAGACAGAATTAAATAACAGTAATATGTAATAAAACAAGCTTTTTTCTTCAGACTTAATAAAAATAAGGGGCACTGCTTATTAGCTTACCTTAAAATACTAGTATACCTGAATCCGCACTTACTACATATTTTAAAAAATGTTGGGATTTGATATTGCATTATGGCATGATCCCGAAGTTTCTGGTCGCCTGAAGTTGTAACTGTTGTTGATGTGCGCGTCCCGCATAATTTTCGTTCCAGGGTGGGGTAAAATTATTTGGGCTTAAGTGGGCAGATAGACACACAACCTATTACGCGTATTTTTCGCTCGGCAACATTTGTGTCACCAGCGAGCCAAGTTAGTTTGTCGTATTTAATACCCGCGACTTTTAAGCTATTACTCTAACGCAAAGTTTATTGTATCAAGGCAGTGTGAACAAGCCGGCTATGGCAACTACAGAGCGAACTGTAGCAAAGAGCGGCCAACGCTAGATTTCTTTTCATGTACATTTTGTCTCTATCATTTTGTTTCATAGAGTAGGCGAAACAGATGTCTAGTGACAAGAGCTTGAGTATTCCACACTGAACTAGACAAGAGGCTATGTATTGAGTCTTGAAAGAACAATGTTAAAAAAAGTTAAGCTTTTAAAGCCTAAGTTTGGTGTAAGGCCAAGTGTCCACTGTCCAATTGCAAGTAACTTCTACGATTTCATTGAGAAGTCAGCATTTGAGCCCACTTGAATTACTGTGAACATTTATAGCAATTCAAATATACTTTACATCGAAGAAAACATGACAATGATAGCAACTTCTACAAGAAAACTTGCCCATGGACAATTTAAATTCAACTCATAAACCCTTTCCCTTTCTATCATAACTTTACTTACATAAACTTCGAACACTGGTTTAATTTTTACAAGTACAGTGAACAGTGTACAGCGAAGTAAGTGAATTATACAAAATATTTGTTAGTTATACTTAAAAATATTTAATATACTATATACCTACTATGGTGAATAAAAATGCCCCCTTTTATAAAATAAAGTTAGATTGATTTGGTTGAAACTAGATAGTAGATATGCTAATAGTTCTTACCACAGTTTTACGATATACCAGTCTTGCAATGATTGGACTTGTACAGAGCAACACTGGGGAGCCTTCCGGGGCACGGGCGGCGCTATCTATACAGCGTAATTTGCTTAGACTTAAGACATGGTTAAAACGAGACAGATTTATGTTACTCACATATGTCCATCTCATCGTCCTATTGATCTCAGCATTAGACTCGCTTAGTTTGCGCACTCGCCGGACGAGGGATATAATTCGAATGCTTATAAATAATTTTTTTGTAACCTATGAGTAAGTATGTATAATATAATATTCATGTAAATAAAAGTGACTATCTCGTGAATAACGAGAATTATTTAAATTTTGTGACAATCTTCACATCGACATCAAGGGCGTTGCGCAACTGTATGTATCGTAATACTGTGGTTCTTACTAATAATACTGAAACTTTCATTAAATTATATGAACCAATTATTAACATGATAAAAATCTCAGACCTGATTTAATAATTTTGTATTTCTCATTGTAAAAAAAAGGAATATGCAAGATTCCATAACTTAAGAGGTAAATTCGTATTTACACATTTTTTCCTTAAAATACTATAATTAAAATCTATGGTATGTTATACATACAAAAAGTATAAAAATCAAACCAAGGATATATTTTGTAATAAAGCAAAAAAATACTGTCAACAGTAAAAATAATAAAGTAAATTCAGATATTGTAAAATGTATTAATCGCCAACATTTAACAAGTATTCGATAAATGACGGTATCTGTCTTATCGTACCGTTAAGGAATTTAGTTAAATCACATCTTCTATCATCAGAAATATAAAATGCTCCTGTCATTAATTCGAATTCCTGTATCAAAGTTCGAGTTTGCCAAATAACTATAGTAATGATGCACCTTTAAATACCCTGCACTCGTAAGAAGCCATTACCTTCCTAGACTATATCACGCGCTGCTTTATGGAACTCTTCCGGCTTTGTTTTTCCCGACAACTATAATGTTGGTACCTTCAAAAGAAGAGTGAATAGGCATCTTCTAAGCGCGCTTCACGTAAAGTTTCATCATTTATTATGCAGTCAAGCACAAGCCTATAAAAGTCTAAAAAAGAACTTCGTCAATACACGGGCCGGCACACCTGAAGGAATAGAGTAGACTGTTTGTTAACAAACTAAATACAACTTTATTACGTTGACATAAGGTAGAAACTGTTAAAGGTACCTAAATAAAACGCGGAGGTTCAAATTGCGCACTGCCTGGACAAGCTTTTAGTGTGTGTAACCTTATTAACAAAAACATAAAAGATTACATAGATAACATATGCATCATTAAATCTGGTTGCTCATCTACAATAAACTGTAAGTATACTGACGAAATAAAAATGCATTGTATCCATCGCTTTGGGTTAGATGGGATATCAGCTTTATTTCAGAGTTTGCGTAAATTTTTTTATTTTTTTTTGTAATCTGATTTACAAGCGGAACAATGGCTAGCAGAATTTCGCGCACCACAATGATTATTTCCATAGTTTAGTTCGCGTGTGCCGAGTATATTTACATTTAAAAAAACACTAGGTTTGCCCATAATCTCATGATGAACATTAACAACATTATCACAATAACAACCAGAGCATTTTGCAATTCATATGGAAATAATTGCTTGCGATTTTTATATTATTAATGTATGTAAATATTATTAAATTTAAAATGACTGGAGGGTATCCTTAAAATTTAACTAATATAAAATTAAACGCGTAGGTACTTTCAGAAAATACTTAAAGTAATCCATAGACAATGCGTGCTTTGAGCACTCGGATTAAGAAGTGTACACAGAATATATAGAAACTAAAATAAACATAAAAGTTTAATAATATTCACAATGTTATTTATGTACACTTTCTTATAAAAGCTCAATATAAAAACATTAGTGCTGATAAAACAAGATTTTGTAATAATATTAATTAAAAGTGTAAAATAAAACGAACGGTGGTATTAACTCGTATAAATAAATATTTTTAAATGAGGCCAATTCTGTTAAACACCATCTCTAAACTTTAAGTTTAGTTAATACTATTTTTATTGCTATCTCTTTCTGAATACTTCCAGCGGAAAGGGGCAGCATTAGAATTAGAGCTGTTTTATTTTATTTCAGTTTAGCGGTTGTATTAAAAAGAATTTGCCACATTGACTGATATTTTTAAATGATTGACATTATTAAATCAAGAAGAAAAAATGCAAGAACCTGAAAAATGAAGGTTTTCACTTAATTTTGGTAATTTTGTTCATAAAAAATATTTTATGTTTAGTTCAGATTTAAATAACAGGTCTTGTATTGAAAATAAAAAATATTAAAAACAATCTGCAATATTACATATCTAGCTTTGATTCTAGCGAATCTTAAATTCGTGTAAATATTTTATAATAGTCACCATCCCAAAATTTTTACAATCAGTCTCACGCTACATTATATTGATAGGTTTTTTTCATACCGATAACTACCTATAGTGTGAGTGTATAATGTATATATTTCAGCACGTGTTATGTTTTATGCCATGGTAGACTTCCATTGCACCATAATCTTTATGATGATGTTTTAAGAACTATATTGTTATGGGAAAGTAAAAGTACTTTTCTCTCATAGGCAATAAGATTTGACAAACTATCTTATCTTCGTTCTTATAGCACTGACATAAAGTTTAATTTGCAATGAAAACATATTGAATAGTGGTTTAATGGCCTTTGATTATTTTTTGTATTCAGCACGCATTGTCGTCTAAAAGTCAATCCGCTCGTTGTTTTATGTGGAAACAGCTTATTCTGAAGTGATCGCACATTTGTCTAACCTGTAGGTAAGAAAAAAAAATTAAATATGATATACCAAATTTCATCGAAAACGGTTGAACAGACAAATATTTTTGATTCCCGCGAGAACTATTGAATTTTCCGGGATAAAAAGTAGCCTATATCCTTCCCCGAGGTACAACCTCTCCATGTACCAAATTTCATCAAAATTGAACACATGGGTCGTGAAAGCGTAGCAGACAGTCAGACAGACACACTTTCGTACACAATATGAATTAATGAAAGTACACATATATGAATATTTATAATTTTGTACAATTCACATCTAGAAACTGTCACACTGCCACACCTGGCGATTGTTTCCACACAGAGTAAACATTATCATACTCTTGGCAACAATAATAAAACGTTTACGCACTAGTCACTAGTGTATATTAACAGCGGCTTCAATAACTAATTGACCGACTCGCATCTCTGGTTACCAGGTGTAGAAGTAATTCGTAGGTGTGATTGTGGAAACAATTACTGCATTTGGTGACCATAACCATACCTGGTTACCGCTGCCACAATTGGTAGCCAATGTGTCCAATTCTGTAGAACACAATCTCAAACTAAAATGACAGAACAGAACTAGATTTAAAATCTAGTTCTGTCCCTTTCCATAGGGGAGTATCATGAAAGGGTCAGCAATATATTTAATGCTATCATTTTAGTTTAGTTTCGAGATTGTGCACTACAGAATTATCCCCATTATCACACTTGGAAACCACAATCAAAATCGGTATACTTACTGTCATACTTTTTCACCACAACCGCACTCGGTAACCACGACTATACCTGGTAACCATCATTCCATGTAAACAACAATCAATAAAAAATAATCTTACCACACAGGCACCGTATTGTATCGTTAACCACTGTCATACTTTTTCACCACAACCACACTTGGTAACCACAATAACACCTGGTAACCATAATTCCATGTAAACAAAAATCTATAAAAAAATAATCTTACCACACAGGCACCGTAGTGTATATGTGCAAGGATACTCAAGCTGGTCATCGCATAGAACATTGTCAGCTCATACTGCGGTAGAGCGAGGGAAAGTATGGCGGCCATTGACAGCGGCCACAGCAACCAATTGACCAATTCGCATCGCTGGTTGCTCATTTGGCTCACGATTAGACGACACTGGACAGTTTATGTGGTATTACTAAAGTGTAGTTAGACGTATTTTATTGTGTACATAATACACTGCTTTCTACCTTTTGGCAATGTGGATAGTTCTTTTGTTATAATCTTCTTTTTTTTCTTGTATCTTTATATTCCGTAGAAATCTTATATTCCAGGACTAACTGCCGCACTCAAGAGTTTGTGGATTTACCATGTAGTCCTGTACTGTAATAATCTACTTTTCACACTTTTATTAACTAGCAACTGATGCCCGCGACTTTTTCCGCGTTGATTGAGATTTTTTGATTCCCGCGGGATAAAAAGTTCTCCAGAATGCAAACCTACCTCTATACCAAAGTTCGTCAAAATCGGTAGTAAGGTTGGGCCGTGAAAGTGTAGCAGATAGACAGACGGATATAAAAATAAAAAATATTAGTATGGATATAAAAGTAATGCATCTTACCGCCACATTGCTGAAAAGCGTCCCAATCAGGAGGAATAGCGCGCGCGGGTCACAGTCCGGCAACCGTTCGGATTTGTGAACCCAAACAGAGCATGCCACGAACATACTCAACAGCGACCATAGCGGCCGTAGAGCTTCCGTAGTTGAACGCATTTTGCCCGTGCGCAGTTTGTACGATCTGCAATATAGATAGACTAGATGATGTATCCGTGTCCGATGATTTGATCGTCCGCGTGAAATTAGGTTTCAATAATCCCAGGGGAACTTTGATTTTCTGGGATAAAAGTAGTTGGTACTCTCCAGGTCCCCAGCTATAAGGTTTACCCATTACCCATGCAAAAAATTACGATGTTGCAGTGTGATTGGAGGAAAAAAACAAACATACTACATAACTTTTTCACGATCTTGACGTATTTAGGATAGATATGTTTATCTTACAGATAGATATAATTATGATACTTTTTATTTCGCAAAATCTTTCAAGATTATGATAAAATAGCTGATGCCCGCGACTTCGTCCACGTGGAATAAGTTTTTTTAATCCCCACAATCCGGGAACTGCTTAGTTTTCTGGCAAAAAAGTAATCACGTCGATCCATTGCTCTGTTGCAGCGTGAAGGTCAAATCAAAAACTATAAAGGTGTACGGGAGCAGGTGATATGGCTCGACCGTAACAAAGGATGATCATCCTCCGAGCGTGTGATGTGCTCGGGGACCACTGGTCCGACCGTTCATCGTTGGAGGTCGTATATATAGCGTAATTCAGAGAACGCTTCGTAATCGTGAGTTGGGCTCTTCGTGGTCGCGTGAATCGTACTAGTAATGCCATCTATTGGATTATGTGCGGACTGCGAAGACCGCCACATCACTCCCCTTCGAGTCTGGAGGGCGTCAGCATTCAGTTGAGCGGCGTTGCAAGCATCTAGAGAAGTGGCGTCGATGAACATTCAGGTAAGCGCTGCGTCGGGAAGTACTCAGTGAAGCGGCGTCGTGCAACAACCAGGGTAGTGGCGTTGTAGGCTCATACTACTCTGAGGCTGTGTGACCCACTTGTGCGGCTGGTACTGGCGTCGACGGGCTGTGTACTGATATGCTGTTGCGTATCGACTATTGCTGGCCGCTGAGCGTGTGGCTCTGTGAGCGGCTGTGCCGGAACATCGGTCGGCGTTGCTGCGTTGTGTTGCTGTGCTGCGTTGGTTGCTGTGCTGCATTGATTGCTGTGCTGCGTTGGTTGCTGTGCTGCGTTGGTTGCTGCTGTGCTGCGTTGAGTTTTGTCGTGCTGCGTTGGATTGCTGTGCTGCTGTGCTGCGTTTTGATGCTGTTGTGTCCCGCTGTGCGTACTGATGATGCTGTCCTCGCTGCGATGACTGCAGGGTTTATATTGTGATGTACGATGTTGCTCAAGTCTGACGAGTGAGGGCGTGACGTCGGCTTGATGTGCGTCGGCAGTGGCTGTGACGTCACGTCGGCTTGGTTTTTGATCGTCAGCGGCGGCTTGGAGATCACGTCGGCTTGTTGTGATCGTCGGCGGCGGCTTGAAGATCACGTTGGCGGCGGCTTGGAGATCACGTCGGCTTGTTGATCGTCGGCGGCGGATTGAAGATCACGTCGGCTTGTTGTGATCGTCGGCGGCGGCTTGGAAATCACGTCGGGGTCACCAATGTACGGGAGCAGGTGATATGGCTCGACCGTAACAAAGGATGATCATCCTCCGAGCGTGTGATGTGCTCGGGGACCACTGGTCCGACCGTTCATCGTTGGAGGTCGTATATATAGCGTAATTCAGAGAACGCTTCGTAATCGTGAGTTACGCTCTTCGTGGTCGCTTGAATCGTACTAGTAATGCCATCTATTGGATTATGTGCGGACTGCGAAGACCGCCACAAAGGTGTAGTTGTTGTGGTCATCAAACGACAGATATTGCTAAAGACATAGGTCGCTTGTAAGGATTTCCACCTGTTTCTCTATCTTGGGACCGCAACATCTATCAGTTCATCAAACTATAGACTAAAAATTGTACTAGCTACATGTATGTATTCGTACTTACAGGTACGTATTGTACACAGCAACTGGTAGATTGGTGAAAACCCCCGTAGCGTATATGAGCCATTCGAAGGCGTTGGCGAGAGTGTAGCTGCCGAATATGTAGCGCTTATAGAAACTAGTGCCTTTTACCCCTGTCCACAGAAACACGAATGTAGACGTCTGTAAAAAGGTTTTATTAATTATAGACGAAAAAATAATTGTTAAAATCGGTTCAGACCGAGCTAGGAAGTAAATTCGACCAAAACTTTCATCCTGTAGTAACCCTATCGTGATAAAAATAATCTTTATAAACCCAGAGTGTAAACTATAATGTCTCAAGTTGCAATCAACTAACAAGACAAAAATTCCAAAAATAGTTTTGGACCGTTAATAAAGCTTCCTCAAATTATATTTTTCAAAAAAAATTCATCGTACATCATCTTTAATTTATTAAAAATAAACAGATTATTATTAGAACTACAAAGTACTTACATAATAATATTATACGTATTAACATTCGATCATGTAAATGTCTTATCATTCTATTTTTGTTTTAATAAGAACAAGTTATCTTACTTACCCACATACTAAAATCATATCCCCAGGGTAGAAATAACACGCCTGTATTATATTTCTCCCAGTGACTCAAGTAAAAGTTGAGTAGAAGATTCCACATTATATAATACATTCTGTAAAGGATATAAATATTAAATCAGTGCTATAAAAGTGAAGCGCAGTCCTCTACACTTGGGAAACATGGACCCTGCAAGAAAGTGATAAGAAAATAGGCGCTATCGAAATGTAATACTAGAGTCAAAACAAGAGATATTGTAAAGGTGTCTCGTATAGAGCGACAAGTTCGTGGCAGCAAAACGCGGTAACAGTTTGAAGCACACAATTCTGCGCCCTAAGGTAAAGACTTTAGGACCCACCCATATTATTATACTCACGAATATAATATGCGTGGCAGACTCCCAATAATATCGCGGCATTCGGCATGCAGCAGCCGTGCACAATTGTCGCTCTGCTTTAACACGTTTAGAGACACCTGTACTTGTATGTCCTATATGATTGAGCATTGAATGTCTTAGCCCAAATATATCTGACCCAGATGTGTATTCTTTAGTAATTCTGCTGCATTGAGCTCTTTGATTAAGTATCCAGACGCGACGATAATATTATGTATGTACATTTAACGCCTGCTTAGTAGTTCGAGGAAGAATAGAGGGTACCAGAGTACCCATGACAAATTGTGGACAAGAGAACTACAATGAGAGATCAGCGGGTCAAAAAGCAAGGAAAGAAGAATAGAGTAAAAGACTTGCCTCAATGGTGATATGGAGAAATCTTTTCGCCCATAAATTGAGTAAAGACAGGCAGGTATGAAGAATACTGAGTATGAATCGAGTCCATGGTCGAAGAGCTCTCCCAGGGGCCCTGAAGTTTGAGTGCGCCGCGCTTGTTTGCCGTCTATACCATCTGAAATTCACATGATCCTATGTAAAGGCGAGGAACATTTTTGGTATAATATTAAGCAATAAAACAAGCCAAGATTATGAGGAAAGCAATACCTAAATTAAATAACACAATCTATTATTTGCAATATCAATAATCGATACTATAATGCTTTTCGTTTTTTGCGTGCGATATTCTAGTAGTGCTAGTACGTTTGTATGAAAGGAATACCGTATGGCACAGCCTTAAAATAGCGTTAGATTCAAATTGAATTATTTATGTACGTTTTACGGGCGTAATATACCCTCTTATCTATGGTATTCGCGCTCGGAAATCTATCGACTTCACCCAAAGGATGTCGTCTCAAATAAAAATAAAATTTCTATTTTCAGTTATCAATCATTAGTTATGGACTAATTATGATTACTAATGACTAATCTATTTTGATTTCTTTGATACAGCCTCAAATTCTAACATACCAAACTAATAGAAAAACATAATCCGGTGAAAAATATTCTCAACATCCCTCCATCCATACATACATATATTAGTATAGATTTCGAAACAATAGTGGAAGAAAGACACCAATTGATTCTACATCATCAGCACAATTTGGGTCACAACTATTTAATTACAATTTCAGTGCCTCTCTGGACTTAAATTTTTTCTCAATATGCGATCAGTCGGGTCTTAAAATGAATTCTACATCATGTGTAACAGACGTGTAAAAACAGGATAACGCAACAACCTCACCTAGTGTGTACGCCACAAAGAGGAAGACGGCTAATATGTACCACAATGACTGCGGTATAATCTCTGTGTGCCCATTCAGTGATTCCGTCGCCGGCGTGGTTTCATTGTGGACTCTGGTACTCGCCGCTAAATAGTCGTAATCGTAATACGACAGCAGCAAAAAATCGAGTACAGTCAACAGAAATCCTACGAACGTTAGTACGTTTGGCGCCACCCATCGTGGTACATACTGAAAAATAAAGGTTTTGTACAATAATCAGCCAAACATTTTACTTTAATGGTTACAAAATTTCATACAAAAACAAATACAATATATTCTTAAGTAATTTTTTTTTATAAAACGCCTGGCGCGTTGGGCGTAACCCGTATTATTGTACAAGGTTCCAACTGAATCAGATATGAACGATGCCCAAACGCTTATGTAAAAAGAACAGAAAGATTTTTTATTTACAAGAAGGTATGAGATTCGCGTTAGAAATTGGGGGAGTATTGACATTAATAATAAAAATAAATAATATTATCTGCGGGAACAAAACACTGAAGAAACATTCCCCACATATTTTTCCTCTTGTCGAAATTCCGATTGGCCTTGGCCTAACTAAGGTACCTATGCAACATCCCTCTGTTTAGTTGATAGCCTGATAAACTTAAACTGACAAATTAACTTTATATTTTGATACATTACCAATACAAAACATTGCACAGTTAAATATTATTTAGTGATTGATTAATCAGGCCAAAATAAAACACTAGAAGTTTTCTTAAACATATTGTGTAAAGACATTCAAATATTGTATAGATATTCAATGTTTAGTGCATTATGATAACCTATTGTCAAGCTTATCACAATGTTTCAAGGTCTGTGGCAAACCCTAGTGGTTCCAACGTCTAAGCAACAATATAACTACATGATATTCAGTGTTTTAATTATCTAGTTGTCTAGACTGCGAAATATAGGTCAGGCTTTATCTTTTAAAACAAAGAAACTCTTAAAACAATATGTGATTATGTATAATAATCTTGCACTTCTTCACAGTTACTACAGTACTATTTTGCGATTAATTTAACTAGAAAGGTTCATGCAGGAATCAAAAAATAGTATTGGAGGAAAGAAAGTTTTCTAAGAAATAATACAGGTCAATAATGTTGTCTCTGGACATAATTTTTTAATTGTTTTTTTATTGGTACTTACCTACTTAATTAGAAAAGAATTCCTTACCTCTACAACTTTATTCCAAAATGGATGCATCACATACACACTTAGCGGACTTGTGTCTTTCGACATGTACTGAAATAAATGAACAAGATTATAATTATATCACCACTACAGCCCATTAACGTTCCACTGCTGGGCACAGGCCTCCACTCTCATAGGAGAGAGGGAATTAGAGCTTAGACCCTCCACGCTGCTCCAATGCGGGTTGGCGGGCCGTCCATGATAATAGCCGGGACCGACGGCTTAACGTGCTCTCCGAGGCACGGGGGTGAAACACCGCCAACTTCCTAACTCCGGGCTAGTACTGAGAATTTATAGTCTGAAAAACCCAACACTTAGTATGGCCCGACCCGGGACTTGAACCCAGGACCTCGTCAGCCACAGTCAAACATGCTAACCACTAGACCAACGAGGCAGTTATTATTATATAAATGTAAAAAAATAAGTATGTAAATTTTTAATCATGGTTCTTTTGATAATGTTTAGTAACACAAGCAGAATGAATGCATTTCAGCAATGTGTTAAAAGTAAAACAGTAAGAACCTAATTCTGTTTACTTCAATAACTACTACTTATCAATAAGCATGAGCATGGGAAAGATTTCTAAGTCCGAGGACATCACACTGCAGGTGTGTGAGTGGCCCCAGGGCTCAAATGCACTCAGTTAGTGGGTGTACTGTAAGAATCAAACTAAGAAAGTGAAGGTTAGTTTAGTTAGTCAGTAGTAAGAATAAAGGTTAGTCTTTGCGCTATAAAGACCCAGACTTTTACCACATCCCTCTTATTATAATGATTTTGTCAAATTACTGCTCCAAGTTAAATGCTAGCTATCTTACTATACTGGTGTAACGAAAGAAGTCGACCAGACACAGCATGCAGTTGCATAGTATTTGCATGTTTATGCAATCTATGTTTGTAATTTGTATTGTGATGTAATGTAATTATTGATGCAGGGCTTTTTTTATGACACAGACTATGCCACATATTTTATTTCAAACAGAATAGGGTTTGGTAGATGTACCTAGGTAAAAATGATCTAAGCAAGTAAAAGCAGTTAAAAGCAGTAGCCCAAAAGAAAAGAAAGATAGATGTTGTCACTCAATCTAGTCACAGGGTGCCGTTTGCTACATGCTGCAGTGGAGTGTGGAAAACTTAATCAGGTTTAAAGTGGTAAAGTAATATTAATTTATACTGTGAAATTATGAAAATCTGTTTTCAACATTCCAGCTATACTTAATTGGCGTTGCATTACAAAATTAAATAAGGCTGCAGTACAATGCTGCGTAAATGATCGATAATTTTTAGGTTACGCTCGTCAAAATGCATTCTTAGGCAAAACTACATTTCAATTATGAACTAGGTACATAATAGGAAATTCAAAGATACCTTATAGTTGTCGAATCCATCAAGATGTTCCCGACTGAGATATTTATTGTTAAACATTTTTAGGCACTATGACCATCGATATATATGTAGGTACTAGATGGGCCCTTTCATACAAAAATGGCGGGCGACCAACTATGAGAGCGCGTTCCTATAACCTGTCATAAGCCTGTCTGTCCCCGTCGTAGCGCTGTCACGGTCACTCATCGTGTAGATAATTTGTTATTAAGTTATCATCTAAAGTTTTATTAGTTTGGCACTGTATAATTTTTATTTTAAGGTAAGTGTTTCAATTCACAATTATACATTTCATAAAAAACGTTATTTAATCTTCCTATTTAATATTTCTATCCATTACGCAATCATTTAATTTCCGCGGCAAACTGTATGATATTTTTTTTTTACTCACTGGCCTTACGGCTTTGGGTTCCAACCCTAGAATAGTCCAGTCCAGTACGATAAAAAAATGCAACCAAGATTAGTTAATGCATAGATGGGCAGAACGGACAGTAGGCAATAATACCTTCCGAGACGCAATATTATGCTATTATAATAATATGATAAAATTAGTTACTGACGTGAGTTTAATGTTTAAACCAACTTCAATAAATAAAGAGTTTTCATTTATTAAAGTTGGTAATTTTTATTTTGTACTAGCGAATGCCCGCGACTTCGTCTGTGTGGTTTGAGGATTTTTGGTTCCCGCGCGAACTCCTTAATTTTCCGGGATAAAAAGCCTATGTGTTATTTCAGACTATAATCTATCTCTGTGCCAAGTTTCAGCCCGATCCGTTCAGCCGTTGGGGCGTGATTGAGTAACAAAGAAAAGGGGCATGGGCAAAGGTTACCAGAAAAATTCAGCCATATTGATTTTATTGTCGCTGGGACCCTTAAGCATTTCATGGGTTCAAATTTGTTTGCAAGTTTAACATTGCACGCCTTGGAGCAACCAGGCACCTTAAACCACCGAACCCATATAATTCGAGCCATTATTGAAATATATGCCAAAGTTAGGCTTCATCACGAAGCCAAAATTGACCCCCAAATAAATACGAAAACTAGGCGTCAAAAAATGACAAAATTAATTTTATTTGATGGCAAGTAGCATACTTAGAAATGTATAAAATAAAATAATTTCAAATGAAGTATTTTTCTATGACTCGATCCATTAGTACTCTTTCACCTCTCCCATTCCAGCCCCTTTTATTATAATACTACTAATAATTATTTTTGAATTCTTTCATTTGCAATAAGGTTTGGCGAAGATAATTTTAAACTGTTTTAGCTGTTATTATTTTAAATTTCAAGTTTTTTGCATTAGTAGTTACCGAATTATGCTAAGTGTGACGGACAGTCATGTCGCACCACAAGGGTTGTTTTCTTATCATTTTGGTACGCAACCCTAAAAATGACTTTATTTCTGTAAATTTTTCGACAAAACTTATCAACAATTAACAAATAATTAAATTTAAAAAAAACCCACGATGAACTGCAGCGCCCCATTGTGTTGACTTTGATCTTTAAATATATCTTAGAACCTTCTCACAAGCTATATATATCTAATGCAAAAAACCGCATAATAATCGGTCCAATGGTTTTCCAGGAAACTGGTAACAAAAAAGTGGTAAAAATAACAACATCATACTAACATTTATCGTTTACCTCAGAGAGTACACTGATGTAGGTATTATTTTCGACAAGCGCATCTGTACTAATCTATGACCGAGTCATACGTTTTCAAGATGGCGCATATGTTGCAAGCAAGTTCCCGCTTTTCAGACTAGATGGCGTTGATGGCGTTGCTAAAAATACGCCCACATTCTTTGTTTGACAGGGCCCGTCTATGTAAATTGAGGTCGTTGACTATGACGATTGAAAATTTACGCGAATAATTAATAAACATGTAGGTACTGCATGTACCTAAATTTTAAACACTTGAACATAAATATTAAGTTTAAAACACATTATTCCATTTTTACGGGATAACTGTGACAAAATTTAAATACAGTAAATGTGAGCGACTTATATACTATTAAAAAAATTTAAATTTTTCGGCAAAAAACCAAAACGCGAATTGAAGTCCATTCGCAATTTCAAAGTCCACTCACACAGACGCACCACGACATGCGAAACGCGAATCACAAATTATGAGTATGAGTATGACGTAAGGTAAGGCCGTGAAAAGTGACTGTCTAGGAAAGCACATTCCGATTTGGTTATGATAATCGAATCATTTCGGTGAGATCTTTAATCGATTAAAACAAAGGCAAATCGAATCGTCTAAATCGTATCCATGTCATGATAAAAGACATGCGGGATGGTCTGGATATGATTCCCAACAGGCATGGACGCTGGGAGGGGGGTGTAATTGCACTCCCTTGGTTTGGTTACGGAACCTTTAGGGTACGGTGCCAACGGGTACCCATTACTAAGCCTTCACTCTTCGTCCATCGGTCCGTCTGTCTGTCGTGAACCGTAATGTCTAACCATAGGTAGACAGTTGGAATTTTCACTGAAAACGTTCTATCGTTGTAACGTTAAAAGTAAATCCTAAGATTTTTTTATTAAATACTTATTAAAATTGTCGCCTGGCTATTAGTCGATGATTATTAATTTTAATGACATGACAAAAATACTTCTGCACGATTTTTCTAAATTATAAAGGAACCAGTATATTTTATTAATGAGATATAAAAAATACGTCTTATTAAAAAACACAAAGTTGATGCCTGCGCGTGCGTACACTCGATCACTCCTCGAAAATTATTACCGTAGTCACACCTATGATGGCAGGAACCATTTTAAAATGGTCACTGATCTAGGCCTGTTAGAAAGTTAGAGGTCACGTTTGATAAAATAAAATAAAAATATTATTTTCTGTTATAAATTTGTATCTCGTCGTGTCGATTAGTCAATTATTGCTGTTAGTCACGTTTCGTTATTAATCTGCACCATTTTTGTAATTTTAGTGATTGAATCGATTTTAATGAAATCGATTCGTAAGTATGCAGTCCGATTTGAGAATCGACGCAAAGCAAAAAATCTTCCGTCCCTTACTGACAGTAACACATGACAGGCACATTGATGATTGACGCCACTGACACTGACAGTTGTTTCGTTTTTTATTTGTTTGCTTTACGGCTCTAGGTTCCAGCCCTTCTGACCCTCTCGGTTTTCATTTGACACAGAATTGACAGATCATGTCAATATCAAGGCTGCGTCCACTCGTCCTGTGCACTCGCCGAACCGAGTAGAGTAAATTAGCATTAGTGGATTATCCACCTAGACGAAGTGCGCCAAGTCGAGTCTTTACGCATAATTATGGAACAAAAGCGACTTGATTCGATTCGGCTTTAAGCGTAGTCAACTGCAAACTTTAGTAGGTACTAGGAACACTAAAGTAATCTTACGTTTAGTATCAAAATTAAAACTCAACGAGGCCTCGATCAGGGCGCACTCCTATTTATACTAACTTAGCGATTATTAAATAAAGGACCTGCCTGCGGGGAAGAACTAAGTCACTAGTACATTCCTCCTTGCATCGTATTCTCCAATTACTGAGGGTCGTGACCGCTTCCACCGCGTCCTATGAACGATGTCGCACAATGTTGCTCGGTTTTCTGCGACATGCAGGGCTTCGCAGCCCCGGATCTAGAGGGGGGCAAGCCGGGGCCCATGCCCCGGGCGGCACCCGTACCCCGGGCGGCACCCATACCCCGAGCGGCAAATTCAAACTTGGCAGCACAACACACACACAAGTCATCATTAACTTTGACCACTGAGACGTCCAGTACTTTATGGACAATAAGATAGATAAAATAAAATATTTTTCGCTTTCGCGGGGCTATAAAGAGGAAAGATTTGTTTGTTTGTAATGGATAAACTAAAAAACTACTCGACCGATTTTAAAAACTCTTTCACTTATAGATAGCTACTTTATCAGCGAGTAACATAGGCTATCTTCTATTTACAAAAAATTGGAGATCCTTAAGAAAATAATATGAATGAAGTCGGAAAAACTCCTCTCATCTGACAGCTTTTGTGGCGTGCGCTGATTAAATAGTAAAAGTTACACGAAAACAATGTAATGTGGAATTGTTCCCCTCAAAAAGTTCTAAAAAAATCCCCGATAGCATCTTTTAAGGTTGCCTCACAATAATCATTTTCAAGATTTTATAATTTACAACAAAGCTTTACTTTCGAAGGTGTTTTACTGACATTGTTTTAATCCTTATCAAAATAAAATGGTTGGTCATCTCAAGTATTTAATATTAACCAAATTCACTCTTTACACCATTTCATTCCGATGAATATCTTAGAAGATATCATAGAAATAAATTCACGCGCAACAGAAATAGGGGCGGCCGGCCGGGCGGAGATACCACAGTGCTAATGTAAAGCCTGATGTGCTGACTGCTACCCAATGTCGACTGGCTATTATTGGGTATGAACTATTATGATGATTAGTGCTACACGTGCGAAGCCGGGGCGGAGCGCTAGATGAAATACAGATAAAGAACAATATTTTTCAACTTAAAACTACGAAATATATTAAAATCTAAATTAAAAACTACACATTAAGTTCAAAAGAATTTTATTGGCCGCAATTTTTTTTTATAAAGAAATAAGATGGTAATTAAAATATCTATTGAGAAGTTATCAAATTAAATTAGTATGTATGTAGACAAACTGAAGCAAACTTGAAGTTTCTATCAATAATAGAAACAGAAAAAAAATAAGAAAAGTGCTGATAAACAAAAGGCAGCTGTAAATCTGCAAAAAATCAATAATTTTTATATACCTACAAGTACAAAAATTGGCCAGATAAAAAAAAAAATTGAATTTTAATTAAAAATCAACTGAAAATCAGTTTTTTTAATTATTAAAAAATAGCAATTATAAAAAAATTGTAAACATAAGAATTAAAGGCGGGGGCGGCATTTTTTAGTTTTTACCCCGCCTCGAAAAAATTGAAGGTCCGGGGCTGCGGGCTTCGTGGACCTTGCTATCGAGAGCGGTGCGGATCTGACCAACGCATCGGGCTAAGTCCCCGAGGTCTCTTTCCGTCCACTTTTCCAGTAATGACAATCTTTTCAAGATTGAGTCCCTCCCTTCTGGCAAAGTGGCCGAAATAATCAAGGATCCTCTGGAGACAGGTGGTTGATAGCCTTTTTGTAATTTTCAGCTGTTTGAGGATCGATGCGTTGGTTCTGTGCGCTGTCCAAGGTACTAGTACATTATTGCTCTAAAATATTGAGTAGGCGTGTTGTTACGCGGATTAACATAAATAGTTAATATTTTATCCTTCCCCGGGATGCAACCTACCTTAAGACCATTTAGTTTGGATTTAGGCACTCTTGTTGTGTGTTAGGTGACTTATACGTAGATATCTCGTGTAACCTAAAATTTCCCAGGATAATAAGTTCTAGCTTCCGGGTAAAAAAGTTTGGATGCAACTCATATTAGGTAGGTAGGTACATACCTACCTATACCGTCACAATTTATTGGAGAGATGGGCTGTGAAAACGTAGTTCAGACAGACACATTCGCATTTTTAAGTACCTACTTGTACCAAATATTATTAGTAGGTATGGATTCAGGAATATCTGAATCCTAAAACAAAACATTATTAGTAAGTATATTTAGGATAATAATATATTGTTTTGTAGGATATATTTTACGGTTTTGTGGTAACTTCAACTTCGTAATCAACAAATATCAACAAAATGTACAAATACCTAACTAAACTAACAATGTAGGTACTTACTAGAATTTATATTGTAGATGCATGCTTTATTTAACAACTAGCTAATGCCCGCGACTTCGTCTGCGTGCATCGAGGTATTTTGGTTCCCGCGGGAACTCCTTAATTTTCCGGGATATAAAGTAGCCTATGCCCTTTTTCGGGATACAACCGAATTTAGCCAAACCGAACCTATTGACGAAGTCGCTGGCATCGGCTAGTTTATAATATTAGTAGATATGGATATCTTCAGAATAACGGACATCGTCAAACATATACCTTTAACCCAGGGATTCCATGGAAGGCATAGTTAAGGACCTGGAGAGTGACATAGGCTACTTTTAAACCCGGAAAATTAAGGCGCTCCCGCGGGAATACGAAAAAATTAAACCACGCGGACGAAGTCGCGGGCATCGGCTAGTTTCTAATATTAGTATGGAAGATTCTAAGATGTCTTCAGAAAAACGGACATCGTCAAACATATACCCAGGAATTCCCAAAGTTGTCACTATCGACTGATTTTGAGGGTTGACGAGGTCTAAAAATCGACCCTTAATTTAATGTTTTATTTTTTACAAAAAATAATTACCTTCATAAGTAATTTGCATAATAATAAGTATTAATTACAATAGATATTTACTGAATTTTATGTCTATTTATTATGTAAAATTTTGATGAAAAAATGGGAAAAAACTAGAGATGGACTGGATTTTTAAAGTAATTCGGCTATGGGGGGTCTGAGGTATCAGTTCATTTTGGAATAGGGGTCTCTTGCACAAAATAATTTGGGAATCCCTGCCTTACCTAATGCTTCCAAATGGTATCTAAAAACGAATAAGGTGATTTATTAGTTAGTTATGCACCTGTCTACTTGCTTGTTAAAAATAGTGCTCCTTTTAGTCTTATGTATACGAATATTCTTAATTATTATCTGGGAAACCACGTATAATATTGCGGCCCCTGCAGTTATTAATTGTAACTATCATGTATGGATATCGAGTAGAATAATTTAATAATAATCTTGTAAGCATAGAATTTGTGAGTTTCATGATATCATCCGATAACTATACATTTAAACCCGATATTGGTATGATAAGATAAAAGTAAAAGATTGATAAGTATTTTCAAAACGACTGTGGCAGAAGACAGTATTGTATATTTTGTGTTACATCAAACACGAATAAAATAAAATAAATGGAACATTGGACACACGGATACGGAGACCTTCCAACCGGAGGGACCCCACCGGAGGAATTTATCTATGTTAGTCCTAGCAATTTTCGGGACGGCATTATGAGTGCTCCGCCTATAGACCGCGGAGTATCAGTAATTGAAGATGCAAGCGTCGATGATCAAACTAAGTCACCTATTGATGAAATAGAGGAAACAGTAAAAACGATCCCATATAATATCAAGGCTTTGAGCAAAAACGAGTCCACGTACAAATTAGAAACTTTCGAGAAGAATTATCTCGTCGTATTCAACCAAGAAAACATAGAGGGGTATAGACCGAGACATGGCACAGAAAAAGATGTGGAAGCTATTGAGAAAACGTTTACAAAATTTGGATTTGAAATCGAAGTACACACGGATTTTACTAAAGCTGAAATATTAGACGCATTAAAAATTTGTAAGTTTAGCTTGTAAGCTTTTAGCAGCAGCTTGTAAGCATTTAGCTTGTAAGCTAGGAAGGTTTTTGTAATGTCAATTGGTTTCTATTATGGTGATAGTTTCAAATCTTATTCACACAGATTTATAAAAACTGAAAAAAACTGAAGCACGTTTTAAACATGTTCATTCAGATTGGTTTCCATTTCGAGGGCAATTACATTGTAATTATACCACAGAGAATATCAATCATATTTCCTAGTGTTTGTATAGGGAAATGAGTTCTTATGTTTTCCGCCTTTAGTTTGTTAGGCAGGTACTTTAGTTTGTAAAGCACGTCGACGACACGTTACCTCCTACGTAAATTAGTAGCTGCTTTTATTTGATCGAAGTTAAGTAATGAATTAAGAAACACATCTATTGAAAAGCACCAAGGTACACACAAAAGACATACAGTAAATTTAAGATGCAACAAAGATAGCAATGAATTATTCATCGTCGTCGATTCGATCGGTAGAAATCATTGCGTGAGTTCAGAGATTGTAGCTTTCCATCAAATGAGTTTTGTGTTCTGAGTTCATGTTCTGTATAAAGGATGTATGAAATGTCATAATATTAAGATTAGCAGTTTACAGTGACTCATTTCTTTCTTATCATTGTTTTGCAATACCTACAGATATGATTCATAATTGATAACAAATAAAAATCTTCTTAGGGGGTTTTAAAACGTCTTTGACGACATGAGTCATGACAAGCTGTCTAGCACGAAAGATTTAAGTACCTTTGATGCAGCAAGTGTCTACTTTATGTGCTGGCTGAGTCACTACGACCTCGTCGTCGTCATCAACTGATGACGATGACGATGATGAGACGTTCACAGCTGAACATAGGTCTCTTGTAGGGACTTACACTTGCCGCGATCGTCCACCTCCTGAGTCTACTAGACTAGAGTGCAAATCTGTGTTGATTGGGGGCAAACTTGAGCAAACAGATATCTGCCGTCAAAATTGAAACAATAAGTGAGCGTTCCAATTGTTACTTGACTTAGTTGACTGCTTCTTCAATGATTGTTTTTTTCAATAATGAGAATGGATTTTTGCATTGGCATTGAATAGCGTTGGGACTTTTTGTAATAAATCTTTATTTTAATGGCTATTACATTTCTGTACCCAATACAAAATTATAACAAAAAGCGTTGGGACGGGGGAAGAGGACATTAATTAATCAAAAAATTTTAGTAATTCAGACTGAACCTTAACTATTGCAGTTAGAGAGAAAGATTTCACGGACTACGGATGCGTGGCAGTTGCAGTACTAACTCATGGCACTTACGACGGTCTGCTTCGGGCCAAGGACCAGCAGTACAGCGAAACGGAAATAATTAATCAATTCAAAACACACGATAAACCAACGCTCATAACAAAACCCAAATTATTGATTATTCAGGTGAGTAAATTATCTTTATACTTCTACCATACCTTTACTACTGTTTTAATCATACTTTTGCGGGTCTAAAGTCAGTCTTCATGCCCTAGGGCCGTAATCTAGTCGATCGATCGCCCAACTAGTTGACCAACCCCATACTGTAAATATGCGAGTCTAGGCTCCAGACTGGTCGACCAAACGATCGTACCATTTGACATAAAAGTTTTTAAACCAAGGAGTATGTGTACCTGCATAAACACTGGCAGCATGAAAAGCAAAAAGTTTGAAATAAAAAGTTTAATTTGTCTTTTCTTTTTATTATTTATTAGACCTATGTATCCTACTTACTATGATTTGCAATAAATATCTAACCGTAACAATTTATTTTACTGTTATGGTAGAAGTATAAAGTAGAGTACACCACCGGGATAAAGCAGTTTTTTTCTTGGGCGCTTGAATCCCTCACTGCACTCAGGACTCAATCTCGCTGCGCTCGGGAGTTAAATTTGGAGTCCTTCGTTACGTTCAGGATTCAATGTAGCGCCCGTGACATAAAACAGTGCTTTATCCCCTTGGTGTATAATCTACTATTAAACACGTTTTGGAGTTGCATCCAAAACGTGTTTAATGAAAGGTCCTACATAATCGACGGAGAAGTGATGGGTCTTAATAATTAATCGTCGGCGTAATTTATTTGGCACCAAGCTATTGCCCGCTTCCGCTTACAACTTCGTCCGCGTGGATTTAGATTCTTAATTCTTCTTACTTCCAGAATAATTTGAATTTCCGAGAGAAAAACTAAAAAGTAGCCTATGTTCCTCTCTAGGCCTCTCTCTATCTTTGAAACTATATTCACTCTCTCTCTATACACTTCCAAAGTTGACACTATATACCTACAAGTTCTAGTTAATAATTGTAGTGTATCGTAATGTGGGGTGTAAGTTAGTGCACTAAGTGTAAGTTCTTTAACACGGTGGGCCTTCTTTAGCTAAAGGTATAGGTATCTATAGGTAGGCTATGGTGGCATTCATTATACTTAGTAGACCTACAGAAGGTCATGTCCACAGGTTGACGATGAGAATGATAATGATGATGATAAATCGTATGGTATATGTCACCGTAAGATTGTAAAAACCGTAAGATTATAATCTAATTCGCGAAATTGCAAACTGTCGTAAGGTTTTTACAATCTTACGGTGACATATACAATACGATTTATCATCATATGCATTAAGGCATGGGATGGGTACATGTCGCTGCAATCGAATTGCTTTTGACATCTCACCATTTTAAATCTTTAAAAAACATAGAGCACTTCATACATGACTAAGAATTCTCTTTCTCCTACAATTATTATGAATTAAGCGTAGATTCTATATTGAAGACATAATCTCTTCTGAAATCAGAAATGTGTTCTGAATCCATACTAGTATTATAAATGCGAAGGGGTGTCTGTCTCCTACACTTTCCCGGCTCATATTCTCAACCGATTTTGATGAAATTCGATACAGAGGTAGGCTGCATCCCGGGAAATGGCATAGGTTATTTTTACTTTTACTTAATCCACGCGGACAAAGTCGCGCGCATCATCTAGTGATTTAAATTTCATGTGTTTCTAGGCGTGTCGAGGTGCGAGGCCAATACGAGGAGTGTTCGCAAAACAAATAGGGAAGATTCACAAAGACGTTGATGATGACATTGGGCCTTACACGTTGCCTATTGAATCAGACATGTTGGTTCTTCACAGCTCCTACATGGGGAACCCTTCGCACAGGTAAGCTAAAATAAACATCTATTAGACATATTTTTGTCATCGGTAAAGTTAGTTACCTCAAGTTACCTCAAGTTGCCCTGATGCCTTAGATTCGAGGTAAACCTCGAATACATTGTTGATCAGTCTGTTATCTCAATCAGAACTAGATTTTCTAGTCACAGAAAACGGCATCTCTTAGTTCTTAGTGGCTGTTGGCAAACGTTGCTAAAATCGCATCTGCAATTATTATAGTATTCTTTTGTTCTGTTGCTAAAGTAAAGTCTATGGCCTAGCTACGAATATAAAAACGTATTGATCTGAGGGATGGTCATTATTTTTCTATGAAAAATAAATTCAAAAAGTTCCGGTTATTTGTCGTTACTTGGTAAGTTCTATTATTATTGTTATGAATTTAACTCTCATACCCGCATACAAAATAAATATATATAATACAAAAATCTATAAAAAACATACATAAATAAATGGAAATAAACAAACTTACATACAAAAACACACAAATAAACAGTTGTAGCGGGCGGAGGATTACACCTCGGCGGGGCAGTCCAGACGGCCGGAGGTCAGGGGGACAGGCTGAGAAACCGGCGGACTATCCTAGCCGAGTCTAGCATCACCGCTTTCTGCATCCTGGCTGCGAGCGAACTGCCCCGGAACCCCAGTCCCCACAGATGGTGAGCGAGGCTGACTGGGATTAACCCATTCGCAGATATAACGATTGGGATAGTTTCAGTGGACTCCACATGCCACATGGCGGAAACATCGTGAGCCAGATCGAGATTTCTCCGTCGTTTCTTCTCCGTCTCAGCTCTCACAAGGTTCTTGACATATGGAATGGTGATGTCCACCAAAATCACCGGTGACTGTACCCGGTCCAACAGCACGATGTCAGGCTTATTCGCTACAATAGTCCTGTCCGTGATGATGGAGCGGTCCCAATAGAACCGGACTCCGTCTTATTATTGTTATTGTTTTTCTTTCTAATTACAGGGATGAGCTACATGGTACCTGGTTCATCCAAGCCCTCTGTCGGGAAATCGATCGGCTCTCTCCAGCGGTTGATGTCGAATCTATTATGACTGAGGTCAAAAGAGCTGTAGCGATTGATATGGAACACGAAGAATACAACAGGGTGACGGGCGATATAGATATAAATAAGCAAATGCCTGTAACGTCCTCCACTTTAATAAGAAAGTTGTACTTCAATAAATATTTGGACAATGGCCCCAGCTTGTCAGTTACTGATGGCGAGACGGAAACTTATAAGAATGAAGTCCTGGACTGTGCCGCACCAGAAACTCCTATATTGGCTCAGTTGGGCCCTTGTTTGTGTTTTCTGCCTCATTTCAACTATTTGAGGCAATGTCTCAGGTAAGATTCCTTAATTTTACTTGCCTTGAAGTTACTATAAAAGGATTGTTTTTCTCCAAACGCAATGGAGTAAATTCGATAATAATAAGATAATTAATACGACCGTTCAGACGCAGTGTTGAGTGTTTGTCTGTTTGTACCCTTTACACGGTACCCAATGAATTGACCTTGATCTAATTTAGCACCTCGATTAAAAATTATAGAGACGGTAATAGCCAAATTTTTACGCGGAATACCTACTGCACTATTGAAGGAAGACATCGTAAGGAAACCTAAGCAAAGTGAACTATGGCCAATATACCCTCCTCATTCAAATTGGAGACTCGTACTCAGTTCAGTCTAAATCTAAAATTAAATATGGCGAAATTCATAATGTTTTGACAAATAAAGTATTTACGTTAAATAAATTTAAAAATTACAGACTTTTTGTTGAAGAAAACGCTGACGATGAAAGAGCAGTGTCATACCTCGAAATTTGTGAAACATTCGAAGATATTATGGAATTCAATACGCCAAAAGTAAAAATGGCTAGACTTATATCCCAATATCTCGAGCAGAAAGTCCCGGAAGTGGATTATTTAAAATATATTTATTTGTATAAGAATGAATGATCTCGTAGAACCAGGCTATTCTTTACCTAATAAAATTATTTCGATACTTACGATATTTTTTTGTCTTTTTATTGACTTTTCAAGGCAAAGCGGTCGAATCGGTCTGGACAGGATTTCAAACAATTTTAGGTTCAGAAAAAGCATTAATTTTGGATACAGACTTAAGGTAAGTAGTAAGTACCAATGCCGGAACTTTTTTTTTTATCCACTACAAGTTAGCCCTTGACTGCGATCTCACCTGATGGTAAGTGATGATGCAGTCTAAGATGGTAGCGGGCTAACCTGTTAACCTTTAACCTGAACTGAAGAGTTACTATAGAATTGAAAAAATAAAAAGAAGAAGAAAGGCCATCTTCTAGATTTAAAAAAATAGAACCACCTTCGATTGCCCCGAAGTTTAATATGCTTGAAACAAGGCTTGAAACGATGAAAATTCTTTGTAACTCGTTTGTATCTTTAAATCAAGTTCATAAATCCCCACAGCTCAGACCAACCGTCATGCCGATGCGTCGTCCTAATAAACTTTAATTTACATACAAATTAGAACTCTGAAGACAGAGTTTTAAACAAGTCTTAAATCATATAAATCATTTTTAAAAACAAGCTTATTAAATTAGTGCTATAGCTTAGTGGTTAGGGGCAATTTTAATCTTCGTATTTTATGTTTTATACTCAGTGGGTAATCGAAGCTTAATGAAATGTAATATTATTAGTATGAATAATAGTAGGTAATTCCCTTGGAGGTTGGATGTACATAGTCCATCCAGAATGCTTAACCAATTATAATATCAAGAGCAATTCAACCATAGGCAACGAATAAAAAACCAATTCCAAAAACAGGTCTCACAATACCCATAACTTGGAGTAGGTAGTTGTGTGGTAACAACTCTAACAAAAGGTGCATTTTGCACCTGTTTACAGCTGAATCAAGGTGACACGGGTATCGAGGCTCTCTCGTATGACATCAGCAGTGGGTGTGGTGATGATACAATTTGAAATTCAATGTCATTCACTACCTATAGTTTTCCGAGGATTTCTTAAATAACTGTTTGATGTGATCATGATTTATTATCGAATGCCATTCCCGGCCTGCGTTGCAAGTTGAAACATGCAATGTCGAGTGACGATTCGTGCGCCACGTGCAATATATTGTACGTTGTTAAAAAAACCAGTGTAAAAACCTTCATGTATGAGGTATCAGGCAATAACAGCTAGGTTGTTATAGGGTTAAACTCAATGTTGTGAGTAGGGGATGCAGTGTATTAATCTCATCGTCGTCATCAACTGATAGACATTCACTGCTGGACTATAGGTCTCTTGCTATGATATCCACACGTCGCGATTTTGTGTTGCCTGAATCCAGTAGGGTGGGGTCACCGTAGGGTGCCGCTCATTTGATGTCGTCCGTTCACCGGGTTGGAGTTCTGCCAAAGCAGCGCTTTCCAGTGCGAGTCGTCGAGCATCGCCACTTCAGCTTCGCAAGACTTCGAGCAATGTAGTTCTTCTAAGGATCATAATAGATAAAAGCAATGTGTACCATCCACAGATCACTTGTTTCCTAATCTGTGGTTTCATCGAAAGTTTATTAACAGGAACATTCTGTTACAGAATTCATCTTAAGGGAATAACGTTTACTTCACTACCGTATATCCGTGTATACTATTTACCTACCTACAAATATGTAACATTTCTTAAACACTAAACAGGAATCGAAAATAGAAGGTTAAATAGTACACAAGACTTCCACTATATCACCATTTATTTATGTAAGAGACAAGCAAATACGAGCAAAACGCCTAATACATAATACCTACTACTTTTGTATTTGACGTATGTAACGTAAATAAATATTTGTTGATTAAATTATATAGGTAATCATTTTAATCTAACTCATGTCAGTCAGTCAGTGCATGTTACTCTTATGGAAATCATTATTAAAATCGCAAAAATATAGTGTAGGTGATAAGCACAAAGAAAAATGTAACTGTAAGAAAAAATAAAAGCTACATATTTTATTATAATGTATTTCACGACGTCGCCTACATAGCTTTGCACATGCGCCAAAATTAAATTTTAAAGTGCGCAGTTTGTGGTCGAAAGATATAAGCTGTATTTGTTCAGCCAGGTTCGGCCACTCAATAAATCGGGCTATTTAAACCACCTGCGCTCACGATTTACGAGTTATTTGGAAAATTTGATTTTACTGCTCAGCTATTTCCAATTACAGTTGCTACCCGTGTATAAATTTACTGCTAACAGGTAATAACCTATTTCGCACAGTGTGTGTGACAATGAATGAAAATTCTGGACCACTTGTGACCGGCTAGCCCTGTCACCCTAATCCTGTAGTTTATCGAAAAGGTAGGTATATACAGTCCTTCAAACTTATCTGACCCGGTGGCCAAAATTGGAACTAATTTTTATGACTTTTAAGTTTTTTTTCTGCACGGCTTCGACATCATCTCGCCACAGCGCCGAGATACCTACCTGGGACATAACATGGGTCATGCACGCGGCGGTGACGATGTCACCCGCAGCGCAGACCCAACACCGGAGGTGACATCAGGCCTAAGGGCCCGTAGCCTTCAAGGCAGGCCCTAGCCGACACACGGCTATAAGGCAATCAATGAGTTATTGTTTATAATTACCCGGCGCCCTACGTAGGTAAGGAGGCCAGGCTTCGAAGCCCGTCAAGGCTTGGGGGCCAAGCTGGGCTTGACCCCAAGAGCCAAACGGAAGTTTTTTTTTAATTTTACTATTCATATCTACTAGCGATGCGGTCACCGGGTCAGTTATGTTTGTGGGACTATACGAAGGTGGCAAATAGGTCGCTTAAATCTTACTATTAATAAAGAAAAAGTTTGGATGGCTGTTACCACGTTTGTTACTAGATACTACTTACTTCACGATGACTAAGCCGATTTGGCTGAAATTTGGTATGGAAATAGCTTAAACCCTGATTTAACATATAGGCTATATTTTATCTCGGAAAATTAAAGAGTTCTCATGGTAATCGCGGACTGTAATCTAAGGCCCGTATTATATTATTAAACCAACATCACCTTAAAACGAATGAATGAAAAGAAGCAATGCTAAGGTCAGCGGTTACTTATGTAGATCTACACATTGAAGTAACTAAAAGTAATTTTTTTTAAAGAGCCACAACTGAATTTTTAGCGGATTCTTCTCGGTAGGTATGTTATTTCGAACCAGTGGTAGATTCACTCGACGACTCAAATGCAATTTTAATAAGATTCATCCATCCATCCATCAGCCTGTATGCATCCTCTGGACATAGGTCCACCAACACAGTCCTCCGCCATTCTCATCCGCTTTCCGCCACCTTCTTTAGGTCATCGGACCAGCGAGCTGGAGGTCGTCCTACACTGCGCTTGCCGGTAAAAAAATATGAGTTTGAGTTAGAACAGGTTCTCAAGTTCAATCAATCCATGCTCCATGGTCTTAAGGATAGATTGTCCGACACTTGAGAACGCGTTCTTTACTTAAGTCGGTTTATTAGTCCGCGCCTGAAGCCAATGGTTACGACAGGGGTACAAGATTGCATCCATCTGATGCATCACATTGTATTTGCAGGTATATCTGACGTAAGATGTCCAAGTTAAAATTAAATGACCTAAATTACTTCAGAACACTCCGAATTTAACTTTGAGTCAAGACTTGATTGTCCATTTTATGCCCTGCCTTAAATGGAGCAGGGATTAGGTATACAAGTCAAACCAAAATTACCAAATTTTATCTGTAGTAAGTAGGTATCTGATCATTAGCTACTAAAATTCCTGTTTAGTGTTTGAAATACCTATTTAAATAATTTTAAGAAAAGAATTAAACATTAGAGGTCTCAGTAGAATCTTCATTATGAACCGGTGGTAGAGTCAAAAGTCAAAACCTCTGAAGTTCTGACCACGCATACGCAGTTTGTATCTTTAATCTTTACATTTCACGCTGTTCTCTCACGCTCACGCTTTCTCGCCCTCATAAAATTGTGGTAGTACCGAAATTTGGAACAGTGGTTTATAAATATGATGACAATCTGTAAGTTTCAAGTAACTATCTAAATTCTAAGTGAAATGGTACTTGAGATAAAGAGGTTTGAAAATTACATGAAACGGGACCTAGGCCAACAAAAGCCTATCAAAGAACTTGGTCATAATTTTGATGGTGACTTCGAATTGCCAATATTTTTGATAGAAAGTTGGCTTCATAAATGATAAATGATTTATTTATTTCATGTAGGACAACTTGTGTCACTTATGAAACGTTAAGACTCTACCACCGGTTCGGAAAGTAATTTTACTGAGAAGAGAGAAACTCAGCAGTTGCTCTTTTCATAGAAAAGAAAAGGTTACAATATGTAGACAACACAACACATACGTTTCAAGTATTACACTGACTTGTGACATAATTTCACATTATATTAATGTACTAGAATCTAGATGATACCCGCGACTTCGTTCGCGTGGATCACATATTTTTAATTCCAGCGGAAACCATTAAATTTCCCGGGATAAGCCTATGTCCTTTCCCGGGATGGAACCTGTGTCTGTACCAAATTTCATAAAAATCGATTAAGTAGTTCGGCAGGCAGACAGAGACAGACAGATACACTTTCGCATTTATAATATGGATTTTTTGGGTTAACAGCCCTTCATGCTACAAGAAATAAACTCTTGAGGTTGAGCATTAACACACAGACAACCCTAAACGTGGCAACCAGGAATGTGCCTCAAAATAGCTCCATTGATCAGTTTCGCAGATGGAATACTGCATACCTATTGGATTAAGAGTTTGAGGAACGAAGAGCATTCGCAGACATAAGACATCGTTTCTGGAGTCTCTTATAACGTCATTAAAGTTCACGTATATCTCGTGTGTGTTAGGTACAAAGTTATATAGTTAGATATTTATCATACTCTGTTGGTGTTAGTAGGTATATTTGTTGGTATGGTTGTTGGTTGTAGTAGTGCTAGATGTGTATCAAGTCCATATTAATTGGTAAAAACTTCCAAATTTTACAATAATACTGCTAATAATGGAAGGTGAAACTAGGTAATTAGGTACTTTAGTATTCTTTATATGTATATCTATGCTTACATTCAATCAAAAAAGGGGGAATATACATAGGTACTACATTACTAAAGTTATTTTTTAATTTTTTCTGCGTAAAACTCTTGGCCAGTCATCATGACCGTGATGTGTTTTGGGTCAGATGACGTGATTCGCCTTACAAGCATTCGGTTCCTTGCTAGCAGACAGTGTGCACTAATGTATGATTAACAGAGCTGATATACATAGTTAACTTGGACGGTACATCGCGTACACAACCTTCCTCGATCTCTGGCACCTTCCACTTTGCCCTGCAAGCCCCTTGATAGAGCAAGGAACACCTTCAATGTCTCGTCGCCTTTGTTTACAAAAGCCGATAGATATATTTGATACCACAGACTGCTCGGTGTTTGATTCAGAGTTCTCGGAAGACAATTCGAAAGGAGGCAAGGATGTTGTAATATCACATGCATGGTCATAGATATCGTCCTAGGATAATAATCTATGATAATTGATAATTGCTTTGAAATAATTCATGAATATAAAAAAAAGCTGATGTCGGCTTTTAATCACGTTAACGGAAGTGACAGCAGTTAAATTTTAAATATGGATACAAAAGAAAGCGAGAAAAGAAAGATGGCGTGCGATAAGGATAATTGAAATCCGATATTTATTTTATTTTCGTCCAACAGTCAACATATTACGGCACTGGCATTCTTAAATTGGAACTTTCTCCAGATAATGTTGAGCTGCTCGTAAATAAGCTAGTACGATGTAGGCATAGCTTGAAGGATCAATGCTACTCGCTAGGTATTCATACTTCCATATTATTATATATGTGAAAGTGTGTCTGTCTATCTGTCTGTCTGCTAAGAATCCCCGGCTCATCTTTTCAACCGATTTCTACGAAATTTGGTACAGAGGTAGGTTGTATCCCGGGGAAGGACATAGCAAGGAAAATTAAAGAGTTCCCGTGGGTATCGAAAAACTTTAATTCACGCGGACGAAGTCGCGGGCATCATCTAGTGTAACCTATAAATACATCTGTAGGTTGAGAACGTGACGTCGCTCTTAACGTCATGCTATCCATGGGATGGCTATAACACAGCTCTAAGCATAGATATACCTATTATAATTAAGAGACAGCCATTGATGTATAATATTAGTAGTTACTTAAAGAGACAACTGAATGCGTCTAGTGTTATTTTAAGTATATCCAAATGCATTAGATACGTACGTACGTATGTATTTTCATTTCGACCCATCACCGTGACACAAAGGTCATGAGTCTTTTCTCAGATGAGAAGGGTTTGGCCAATAGTCCACTACGCTGGCAACGTACGGATTGGCAGATTCACACACCTTTTGAGAACATTAAGAAGAACTCTCAAGCGTAAAGGTTGTGTCACGATATGACCTATAATTTAGGCAATGGGGCGGTCCGTTGTATTGAGACTCCCGCATTAAATCCTCAGTCGATGAAACTTGGCTGGGTTTTAGTATTGGATGATCCAAATCTTATATTAAAATATCCAACAAAAAAACATCCAGAAGTTAGGTATTTATACCTAAAACTTAATATTTATGACTGAATATTTTCTCGATTTCTTTTTGAAATATCATAATATATATTTGAATATTTATCTACACTCAAACCCGAAATATCAAATTAAATAATCATGCAGAACAGCGATATTTAAACCGATTTTATTATCAAATCTAAACTGCGTTTACGTGATTACTGTGCTTTCCTGCTTTAACAATTGGGTATAGCATAAAAAAACTTCCTTTATGATTTTTTATTGGATATTTATAATATACGTTTAACTCATGATACTTTATCATACTATAAAGTTTCGTCGCGTGAGGAATTATTGTCGGGGTCAACTAGCTTTAGTGCCTAGTTTGCACGATATTCGTAAAAGATGTTTCCCCACTTATGTTACTTACCTCAAAGTACCGGTTAAATATTATACTAGTGCCAAATGCTAACATATAATAAAAGACGTTCGTTCGTCTGCAAACCACAAATCGTTGTGAGAATACCTGCTTGTAATGAATACCGATCGTTGTGCTAAAGTTTATATTTAGAGATCTCAATATTTAATGCAACTCTGACATAATACACGGTTTAAAATTTGCGAAGACATGTTTCTGAATAACTTAAACCTGTGGCAGGTATGTTTAGGACTTATGGCGACAAAATATTGTAGTTAAGCCTAAGTTTCAGAGATATTAGAAGGCACGCGTTAAAAAAGGAAAATTTATGCACAAAATAATTGCTATTGTATGTTGCGACTAATCCTTCCTCTCTTCTGCCTTTCCATCAAACCTGCTTATGCAAATAGATGCTGACGCTAAAGGTTTGGGAATGCTTTAAAAAAGTTTTTTTTCAATACAAGTTAACCCTAGACTGCGATCTTACCTGGCAGCGGGCTAACCCGTTAGGTGTATAAAGCACTTTAGATCAGTCTGAATCTAGGGTCAACTAAAACAATAGGCACATTGGCGCTTTCAATACACTTTCACTGACCTCTCGCAACTCGCCTGGTTTGTTTTAATATGCACCGTCGAACTCCTTAGAATTTAGTGCTGCAGTTTTTTCGGTAACGGTACATTAGCCGTTACTTTCTAGTGATAGGGAAATCCCATTAACAATAAGTCAAAATAAGTCTTCTTAGCATAAAAGTTGTGCTGCAAACTCCAATAACAAAAATAAAACTCTAACTATCACCATCACGTCTTTTTTTTTAATATGTATAATTGTCAAAATTGGTAGTACACCTTTTGAATGTCACGTTTAAAAAATATAAGAAAAATTAGCCACAGTATCTTAAAACTAAAATCTACGAGGGTTATATTTAAGCTGGATAGAGGGATATGATTGGCTGAATTTATGGCATTTTTGATGCAGCAGTGCACAACCAATCAGGTCAATGTGGGGAAATATTCACCATAGTGTGAAACTATAAAAATTATAAGGGACCACCTCTGAAGTATGATCTACCAAACAAAAAAATAATCATCAAAATGTATTCACAATTGGCGGAATGCTCGCGTAACATACTTACAAAAAAAACACACAGTCGAATTGAGAACCTCCTCCTTTTTTGAAGTTGGTTGAAAGATGGTTACATACCTAAATGTGGAGTCATCTATAAAAGTATCTAAAATTTATTAAAGAAAAAGATAAAATAAACAGGACTAGCCACCGTGAAGAAAGATGACCACATCTGAGGTAGTATTACCAGTCATTTGAGTAGAGATGGCGTCGGAATTAACGTACGAGTACGGTTTACCACAGAATTCTATAGAAACGACATCTATTTTCTTTAATACGGGCACAGAGCTATAGTATAGTTATAGTAGTAGTATAGTTATAATAGTAAATGATACGGGTCAGCATAGTGTGTTGTTGATGTCTAGAAACTTGCTTGTGTGGATTTAGTCTCTTTTATAATCCCGTGAGGATGTATAAAAAGATTTCTATGTCTGTCATCAGGATTCAAGCCAAATGCTAAGATTGCTTCAATGGTTTACACGTAAAAAGATAAACAGGCAGAGACAAAAAACCAGAACTACTTTCACTTTGTGAGTCTGCGTCTGCGTAGAGGTTTTTTGATTCCCGCAGCAATTTTTTAATTTTACGGGATAAAAGGTACCTAGGCTATTTTTGTGTGTTATTTCAGACTATAATCTGCCTTTGTGCCAAATTTCATCCAGATCCGTTTAGCCGTTCTGGCGTGATTGAGTAACAGACATCCATCCAAACTTTCGCATTTATAATAATAAATTACTATAGAAGAAGTTTTGGAAGGCACATATTATAATATACAACTCGAGCTACAACTATAATACCACTTCTATATCTATTCAGAATTCTAGAGCAGGCACCGCAGAATATCTAGTTATTTAGGGCCTGCGCCCATGGCACGACACGGTAATGGCTTTTTCCCGCGTCCAATAGAAATCAATAAAATTATAATATCCATGCCTTTATAGCATACCGCTAGTGTCTGAAGCGTTTTTGACGATGATAATCATTGAAATTCCAATTTTATTGTTATGATATTAAGTTATACTTCTGTTCGTCGCATGTAAATCCCGTGCCGTGCCGTCTATGGGCGCAGCCCGTATGTAGGTATAGCCCACGGAACATTTGTCTAACCTGTTCAGATTGTAATTTGAAACAAGAAACTCATAAGTCAAAAGGAGAAAAAATAAAAACACAATGGTGGATGGCTGGGGCTCTACATTTTTAAAATTTTCTGGAGTTAATTTTGCATAAATCCATAGTAATGTTAAAAATGCGAAAGTGTGTCTATATGTCTGTTTGCTACGCTTTAACGGGTCATCTGTTTAACCGATTTTGATGAAATTTGGTACAAAGCTAGGTTACATCCCGGGGAAGGACATAGGCTGAATGCCTTACCGTGCCGTGCCATGGGCGCAGGTCCTAAATAGATATTCTGCGGTGCCTGCCCTAGAATTCTGAATAGATATAGAAGTGGTATTATAGTTGTAACTCGAGTTGTATCATGTATTATATTATAATATGTGCTTTCGATAACTTCTTCTATAGTTATATTATAAATGCGAAATTTTGGATGGATGAATGGATGGATATTTGTAGCCAGAGCGGCTGAACGGATCTGTATGAAATTTAGCAACACATAAAAATGACCTACTTTTTATCCTGGTAAATTAAAGAGTGCCTACCGGAATGAAAAAACTTAATTCACGCGGACGAAGTAGCCGGCATCATCTAGTAGGTGGTACCTATATAATAGTAGGAACATGACATAGTGCGTACGTAGCGTGCATAGTATGTACTTTGAATACCTGCCTAACCCAGTCTCCGACGACATAATGTTGCTCTAGACTCCTAGTCAAGCACCACAATGAAAGGGGAAAATATTATATTGTTCACGTTCAATACTAAAAACAAAAGCCATTTCTTATTAATGACAGACCTGCAAATAAATCATTTCAAGTGCAAAATATTTCGAGTGTGATGCATAGTTCTGTCTTGACGTAAGATTATTCATGGTCGGAACGTTAGGTATTAGCTCAGGTATTAGGTAATCATCAGTAATCTATGCACTTGTTTATTGTTTTCCGCCAAACGGCCGCGTCCTGTCATTATGTACTTATTGTATCTACCTAAACTATAAATAAGTTGTGTTTACAGAAAAAAAGAAGTCTAAATAGACCAAGCAGATTCCATTTCCTGTGACCATGTCAAGGTATGAGATAAACCCAAATTATATACCTATCTCATGGACGCAATAATAATAATCTTATTTTTTCGTCCTTGTCCAGACAGCCATATATTGCTATTTTCTGCACCTACATGTACACTACAGTACAGTAGGTATGCCTATTAATAATTAATATTTGTAGATCGCCTTTCTTGTGAAGAAGTACCTATTAGCAAATGGTGCTAAAAGTGCGGTAAAGGACAAGCGATATTTTAGCGTTCCGTACCGAAATGGTAAAAAAGAACTAAACGATTTACCTAAAACTAGAGCCAATAATAGTCGAGTCCACCGCATTATTTTCTCCAGTAAACTCCTTCCATTATGAAAGGGGTTATGACTCTCAGCAATGAAGAATAAGACGCGGAGGAAGGTATAAAATGAAGTATGGGCACAAATTTAATAGTTATTAGATACCTATGTACCTAATACGTATGGGCACGTAAATTATTAAATTATGAATTTATTGATTGAATGAGCTCAGCATCAGACCCTGATTAAAAAACTACTAAGAACTGGAAACGTACCGACTGACAAACATGCGATGTTTTTGGCCACTGGGTAGGTAGGTATTGCAATATGCATCACCCAAGGTATGTATTTTAGGATCAATGGATTTCATGGAATATCCAGAAGTGATTAAGTATCTGGAAATAAACCGTGACTATTATTATATATTTAATAATTATTCTATATATGCTGCATTATTCAGATATAATAATTACTTACATACCTAGTGTTCATTAATACCGCAATGCTTCAATTCAAAGTACACATAAATAATATTATAATTCCATTAAATGTCATTCTTTGACTCAGACTATATTGATTGAGTCAATGAAATAAATAGAATTCTCAATTTACATATCATTAATAAGTATAATTAGTCATCCGAGTCCTCAGGCGTTGCCAATGACTAACTATACTTATCCCTAAGAAACCCGATTGTTTTTTTGGGATAAAAATACTGTACATAAAGAATAGGTACCTTAAATCAAATTTTTAGCTGGGTTATAAGGTACAGAATATACTATAAGATAGTATAGCGACAAGCTCGCCAAGGTGCATTCGATATCCGTCAGTAAGTTCAGCGTCACACAGACAGACAAAGGCTCTGTATTTGGGCTCTCCTACAATAAAAATTTTGAAAAAATATGTAGTGTACAAGAATTTTCCAGATACATAGTTTTATTATAAGTATAGAATAAAGATATAGGATTCGGATTTGAATGATGATATATCCATACTAGTAATATCCATATCCATACTTCCATACTAATATTATAAATGCGAAAGTGTGTCTGTCTGCTACGCTTTCACGGCCCATCTGTTTAACCGATTTTGATGAAATTTGGTACAGGGATAGGTTGTATCCCGGGGAAGGACATAGGCTACTTTTTATCTCGGACGAAGTCGCAGGTATCATCTAGTGGGTTAATAATTCAAGGACGTGTTATGTATTGTTACATTACCTGCAAAAATAAGGCGCCTCATTTCTTTATTTACCGCGTGACGTGGATGGTCGAGTTATACCGCAATTTAGCACAATGTGCACGATAAATGGAACTGCAGGCTGTCAAAATTCACATTAGCTGATTGTACAGTGCTGCGTGCTGACGCATTTCTTTGGCACATCTGATGTGGACGCCTCATGCTGACATCATTCCATCAGAGAAATACTTGAGATTATGCCGTGTGTATGAAATATTTCAGCGGTGATAGCTAAGTGGTACCAGTTGCCCTGGGTGAGCGACGAAAGTGACGAGATGCAACGCGTCGCGATATGGCTCCAAAGAAAATGACATACCTACTTATCTACGTAACAACGTTGGCTACGTGAAGGTCAACCTTCACGTGGCCAACGTTGTTGCCGTTGTTGACTGATTGAAGAGTGATGACAGACTATACTGATACACGACTGATACTATCACGTCGCGTGGTATCGAGTCGCGCTCTCGCGTTTGTCGCTGACGTAGGATAGGGCCTTAGGGACATGCCCATTGAAGCAGGCGGAGCGGAGATGTGCAAAACAAGTCAATTCGGACATTGATTCGAAAAAATTATCGTATCATCGATCAACAATTTGATTGGTCCGCCCAACACATCTCCGCTCCACTCCACTTATATGCCTTAACAATAAATATCACCTTGCTATCGCGGTGAAGGAAAACATCTCGAGGAAATGAAGAATGAAGAAAATGCCCGAAAGTTCTTTAGAATATTCTCAAATCTCAAAGATATTGTGTGAAGTCTGCCACATGACCCGCGTGGTGGAGTTTGGACAAATTTTTCTCATTCTGAGAGCACAATCTGAGGTGCATAATAACATAACTTGCGCTTGCAAATTGCGATGGGTAATGGGTTGAAATGATAATTATGATTTGTGTCATCGTCATCACTTACTTTTCGCGGCCCACAGGTTTTACTTAAATCCACGCAGATGAATCTTGTAAAAAACTCAGCAGTCAAAAGTAATTATAATTATACTAATTATAAATATTATACATATAATTATAAATATTATATTATATTTAGCTGGATAATATGTATAATAATTATTTATATTATCCAGCTAAAAGTGCATATCTAATCTCTCGCTCTTTGGTGGTGGGTTTGTTGAATTTACGAGATATTTACATGGACTTAATAAGTTTATAAATGGATCTTTAGTAGAATGAAACAAATGAAATGAATATAGAGCACATTCCTCTAACTCTTAGCATCGGTGCCGTCGCTGTGATGAAAGACAAGTAAATATTCACAACAAATTAAAATCGGTGCCGTCATCACTTATCGTCCCTTTCGTTCAGCCCATAAATCAATTAGAATGACGATCCTCAAACTGATCATCACACTTAATAATCAGACTGGGGAGTTATTTGTTTTTTTTTTAATAAGGTAGAAACAAACGCGCATAATCTTACCTACCTCTTACTAAGATTCGGTTTCTGAATTCGGTTCGGTTGGTATAAAAGCCTACGACTTGATGTTTGTCTTACGATTTGATACGATATATTGACTCGATACTTTTTATATTAAGTACCTACTTAAGCTTAACATACTCTCCAAGGCATGGAAGAATCAAGAAACGGCAATCCTAAATTAAGACCCCAAAAGTGAAACGTTGCTTACCGAATAGTACTAGCCACACGTGCGTCTATGTGATATAATATAAGTAATTGCTTGTTTTTTTATATTTTAAAACTACAAGTTAGCCCTTGACTGCGATCTCACCTGAAGGTAAGTGAAGATGCAGTCTAAGATGGTAGCGGGCTAACCTGTTAGGGGCATGGCAGTTAGGTATATTTAACCCAAACCCCTATTCGGTTTCTACACGGCATCGTAGCGGAACGCTAAATCGCTTGGCGGCACGTCTTTGCCGGTAAGGTGGTAACTAGCCACGGCCTATGCCTCCCACCAGAAACTTGTTCAATAGAACTAACTAAATCGGGATATTATTATGTACTTTCTAACAAGAAAATACTTTAGGCGTGCGGAACTACGAGTTAAAGCCAATTTATAATGAGTTTGTAATTATTATTATGATCATGGTCTAATTAAAACGCATGGCGCCTATTTGAATTTATTTAATGAGTGCGTGGATGTGACCTAAGACGGAATTAAAGACCGATACCCTAATTCAGTATTTAGTATGCTCGATAAATATTGGAATTATTTCGTAAGGCCTCGTGGATCCCCGTCTCCTTAGAAAATCCCATAGTTTGAATAACCCAGTGGTACCTGTAAATGTTTAAACAACTGTATTAAACGGGATGGCATTCGAAATGAACAATTGTTCGAGTTATGAATATTATAATGGTGACCTCGATTCGAATGGCGCAAGCGTATTTATTTTTATAAGCTATTGCAATCATCATTCAGGTATTCAGGACATGAAGTTTATTTTTCAGGCCGCAGAATAAAGATAAATTACATATTGAGTTTTCTTTTGCATTTTCAACTGTCAATATTAAGATACGAAGATTAGGCGATCGAAAAATTCAGACATAGGTACTTATAACCCATGTTTTTCAGTGTTTCTCATGTCACTATGCTAGTTACCATAATCCTCCGAAACGGCTTGATCGATTTTTATGAAATTTTATATGCATATTCAATAGGTCTGAGAATCGGCTAACATCTATTTTTCTTACCCCTAAAACACCTCAATCCACGCGGATGGAGTCGCGGGCATCAGTTAGTATTTTAATAATATTTAGTGAGCTACTAACATTGATGTAAAATTTTAGTACCTACCTCTATTTCGATGGCTACTAAAGAAAGTAGCCATTATTACAAAAAGTTAATAGTACTTACATAAATAACTTTATGTAATAATACGCGACTTGTTTAAGTTACGTGGTTTAAGTTTCCCGCGGAAACTCCTTAATTTTCCGGGATAAAAAGTAGCCACTCTCCAGGTCCGCAATTATACCTACCCATGCCAAAAATCACGTCGATCTGTTCCTCTGTAGTTGCGTGATTGTAGGACAAACCAACAAACCAACAAACAAACACACTTTCGCATTTATAATATTAGTATGATGAACTTCTAATTTTTTTCGCGGTGTACGTCTACGGGTATGACTACCTAGAGGAACCACGAACTCGTAGTCGAACCTTTATGTATCAACGTGCCATTTTTTCTAAAGAAATATTTAATGAGGTCATAGCCGTGCCATCAAATAATTTTGACTTTGTGATTATTGAGATTATTATTATTTAAATTAAAGTAAAATTAATTACTCGTCGAACATATGCGCGTTGGCTTTCTCTTAGTGTATGATGAATCTTGTGATCGGTGCCCAAAATATTGTTTCGCGTGCCATTAATGGCACGCGTGCCATTGTTTCGGCATCCCTGATCTAGGGTAACAAATCGCAGAAAACCGATTCTGTGGCGCGCGTAGGCGTAGCCGACGCACTTTATTATAAATTCGAAAGTTTGGATGGATGGATCAATCACATTAGAACGGCTGAACGGATCTGGATGAAATTTTGCACAGAGATAGATTCTATAATCTGGAATAACACATAGAATACTTTTTATCTCGAAAAATAATAATAAAAAGCCACGCGGACAAAGTTGCGGGCATCAGCTAGTAAGTAATAATTATTAGTGATAATAGTTTAAAGCAAGATGAGTGAAAAATTATAGAAGATCTCCTAGAGCAATCTTTTTCTTCCTCCGAAAAAGATTATTGTGGATATTTATGGATTACTGTGAATTAACTAGTCCTATTTTTATGCTCCACGTCATGTTTTTTCTAAACGACGTAATTAAGCTTAAATTGCGGCTGAAAAAAACTAGCTTAAGTATACTTAACATAACTTTTAAAGTCATCATCGGCCGAATATACATTGTTAAAAATACTTTATTCAAATTTGAATCTCAATGGGCGCGAAATGAGTCCCATCGGCGTCACCACCTATAAATAGTTTAAAGGTTTTAGGGTCAATGCAGACGGTCTGCATTTGGACTGGATGGACGTTGTTAAGTGCATTTTTTTTTATCTGGTTCCACGCTCGCCTTTCTACCGCAAAGCATCGTCCATTTCTATTTTTATTTTTTACTCTACTACAAGTTAGCCCTTGACTGCTATCTGAGGGTTAGTGATGATGCAGTATAGGATTGTAAGAGGCTAACCTGTTAGAGTCACAGTTATCCGCAGGGACGGAAAAACCGATTCATAGTTTACAGAAATATAAGTGTAACAGAATCGAAGCTGTAACCCTTTTGAATGTGTTTTTAACTCTGTTAACCCGAAACACTTATATTTCTGTAACAGAAACGGATTTGTACCAGAAATTTTAAGTGTTATAAAGTGTAACCGAAATAGCGACGCTGCCAAATGTACTGACGCGTATTCAAATTTGAACCTAAGGTGAAAGCACCGATAGTTGCAATTGTTTTAAGAAAAACATGGCCATGTTGTGTCAGTGTGTGTAAAGTCCAATGAAGAGAGAAGAACGCGTTGTCACACTGTGCAGTTTTTTAGGGCATGTACCTATTAGCCATTAGGTATGGGCATTAGGGTTACAAATTGATTGAGTTACAGTATCGTTTCTGTTTCCGTTACAAGTGTTTCTGTTTTATAACAGTTTCAAAAAACAGTATTTAAACCCCTTATTTCGGTTACTGTTTCAGTCCGTATGTAGTTGAAATGCAACGGACACGTAAGAAGCGATTTGCTTCCTTATTTGTAATTCGATCAGCTAAGAAATCGGATGCTTATTCCGGCATCCTTTTCCCCCCACACTTTCATGTAAGTAAAAGTTACTTACCTACTTTTAAAAAAAGAGTGTATGGACAGTGGACATCTTCTGGCATAATATGGCTTACCAGCAGGTTTGTTTGCAATGAAACAGTTTGAAAAAACTGACATTAACTGTAACTACCGACTGCAGCCGACTGCTCTTTAGACTCTAAGTGCAGTCGGTGACCAAGTTCTATTACTAGTTCACAGTGCAAACTGCAACTGTACAGTAACGACTTTTGATGCCAACTAAACCACAATTTTGCAGTGTTTTCGCAACCCAATCGAAACCGTCTGTGTACACCCTTAGTACTACTATGTAATTATGCTCGTTCCAAAATACGATTGTGATTGTGCTTTTCTTGGAATATTCACTTTTCAATGAGCGTGAAATGCGCAGGTCTATTAATAAACAATTGGCAGCGAAGGAATTTACCGACGTCATAACTCATAACATTAGCCATCCAAACTTGAGAAGAATTCTACACTATTGAGAAGATTAGCTCCTACTGAATTGTGATCTCATCTAATGGTAAAATATTATGATTATGTGGTCAATTATGAACGTGAGATGCGTTTACGTATCTAGATGATGTGTGGCAGATGTATACCTATATCTCCCTAGGAAGGGATATTGACCATAACTACATCCTTATCATATACAATAAAGAGAAGCGTCCTGACTCACAGAATCACACACTGCCTGATTCATCGACGCCCAGTCTAAATCCTTGGACCTAGAAAGCTGAAAGTTTCCTGGATGCAAGCTGTAACAAGTTTTTTCAAAACCGGGAGAATGAATGGGCCGTGAAAAATAGCGAAGCCGACACATTTACGCATTTATATGATAATTTAGTTTAAGAAGAAGAATGGGTCAATGGATTTAATTTTGTACAGACCTACGACGGAACACAGGCCACAGCGATTTTCCTTCGTATGTACGTATAGGTACTAGGTAGGTATATTCAATGTACGTATAAGTAGGTTACGGAAATCACAAATAAAATCAATTGAAATAAACTATAATAATATTTTATTGAAATAAACTTTTAAACTAGGCAGGAACATGCTTTTGATGATTCAAGATAAGACTACTGGTTCGGTATGCCGGTCCTACCGAGATGAACCAGCATTAAAAACAGCGGTTGCCCATATAAAAAAATACTCTGAAACTTTTTTTGCACTTGTTAAGTGCTAAATCGGTTGCTGAGGTCCTAGCACAGAATAGGTAATAGTACCATAGCTCGTAAGCTGTTTTTGCGTTCCAATCGTAACCTCCATTAAATGTTGAGCCAAATTGAAAAACCTAAATGAACTGCAGGGCTACCGGCTAAAAATAACAGCTACAGTGTAACGATCGTAATCACCTCTGATTGGTTACCTCTCTTCCACTATTGGACAAAATCCATTGATGCAGCAAGAATTCCATAAATTCAGCCAATCACAACAATTGATACTATAACAATGATTGATGCAGAAGTTACGCAATCGCACTGCGGGTTAATAATTATTTCATGACAACTGTTAAATTATATTCATAACAGATGAGACGTTAGTATTACAAATGGCTTTTAGATCTATAATGACCTCGGTTGCGTTCATGGAAATTGCATGCTGTAATGAGAAACAGCTGCTTGCTTGTTGTTACCGTAAAATAAGTCAAACAATACATACTTTTTAATAATAGCCATTACTATCAAGTATACATGTGTATTACAAATGGATAAGTTTAGAAAACTTATAGTACATAGTACTTGTTCATTAATTAATCTGACGTTCCTAACTTAATTATGTCCATGTCGTGTCTAAAGCTTTATTTGAAACATGTCAACTATTATAGGTAGATGATGCCCGGGCTTCGGAATGAAGGGACTTTGGAGGATATTTGGTTTTCTGATTCCCGCGAGAACTCGTTGATTTTCCAGGATAAAATGTACCTAGTCTATGTAGAATAGAATAGAATATTACCTATAATATATATTATATTCAGGATTATAAATGCGAAAGTGTGTCTGTCTGTCTGCTACGCTTTCCCGACCGATCTATTCAACCTATTTTGACGAAATATGGTATAGCGATAGATTACATTCCGGGGAAGGATATATGCTACTATTTATCCCGGAAAATTAACCAGTTCCCCTGGGAATCAAATAAACTTAATACACGCGGACAAAGCCACGGGCAGTGTGTCTGTTTGTACATCAGACGGATGTATGTTGGTTTAAACTTGATTTATTTTAAGAGCTCTTAAGAAACATTTTCAGAGCAGACTTCGTTTAACCTATTCACTAATCTTTCACAGCATTCATGAGATGCTTTTGAGAAATTTCTAAATGACACCATTGAAATGGTCCAGACGTGCAGACTCTTTACGCTGCAGACAAGTTAAAGTGCAAAAGGTCTTAAAAACTGTGTCACACAATGTCACAATGCAGCCGTTTTATTCGGGACAATCAACTTCGATTATTATTTTTTATTCTCTGTTTGGACGTTTATTGCGTTGATATGCCGAATATTTACTGAGTTAGGATTCAATCTATCTGATTTTAAAAATCTATACTAAAGATAGATATACCTACAGTTAGTATAAAAGTTTGGATGGATGGATGGATAGATGGAAGTTTGTGACTCAATCACGCCAGAACTGCTGAACGCATCTGGATGTTTTTCACAGAGATAGATTATAGCCTAGAATAATACATCTAGTTACTTTTCATCTCGGAAAATTTAGGAGTTCCCGCGGGAACCAAAAGTCCACGGTCATCAGCTAGTAATTAATATATGAACAGATTTTTTTTCAAAAACCCATGATTATAATAAAGTAGGCTTAAAAACTAAAATCACGCTTCATTAATTCTATCTTTAATAGACCTGGGACTCGTCAAAACAAATAGCTTGGTAAAAAAACTGGCCAAGTGCGTGTCGCGCTACGCGCATAATAAGGTTCCGTAGCTTCACAATATGCGGAAACTTGTGTTACTTCTACGTCTACTACGTCTACTTAGCTGTGATAGTTTTCCATTTAACATCGTTATGTATATCTACTATTTCCATGTATTTTTTCACATATCCGAAAACAACCTTTTATTTGGAGGTAGTGAGGCACTGGAATCTAACAAAAATTAGCACTTTAAAGCAGTGGTACCATTAATATTATGTTTTTGAAAAAAAAAAATTTACCACTTTGTCAAATGACAGCTTTCTAGTATTAGCTTTCCAGTATATATAATGTACTCTGTGGTCTCTGAGTAAAACCGACGGACGGACGGACATGGCGATCTATAAGGGTTCTTTGATGACTACGGAGTGCTAAAAATAATAAGTAGGTATACTTAGAAAAAAATATGGGCGCCACTATCGATAATCTTCTTGAATCTAGCCCCCGTTTTTGCCAAGCTATAAATGACTCCGAATTCAAGGGGCTGACAAGTAACTGTTACAGAATTCCAATATGAGTACACTAGATAGGTACCTAAACCTATAGCTTTACATAATTACTTACTAGCTGATGCCCGCGACTCCGTCCGCGTGGATTTAGGTGTTTTAGGGGTATGAAAAATAGATAGTAGCCGATTCTCAGACTTACTGAATATGCATGTAAAAGGACATTGTTCAGTCCCCATACAAAGTTCGCCTAAGAACCAACCGGCATAAAACATTGATTACAGGGTTCAAATTAATACCTTTTTATACTTGAGAGCAGATTAAAACTACGGACACATGCTAAAAAATTACTAATTACCAAGAATATTTTCAACTTTGAGGTTATTTCAGCTATCACGATCAATCTGCTTGAACAAATAAATATCATCTTTATCCATTTGTAATAGAGCTGTAAACAGTAGGAAGATAAGACAAGATTCGCCGTAATTCATCAAAAACATTACAGATGGCGGTATTAATAAGGATGCAGGTATCGTCATAGTTCATCGAGAACTTCACAGATGGCGTTAAAAATATTAAATTATTGTACTTTCAGTAGATGGCGTACCAAGATTCAGAATACTAGCGCACTCAGCACTTTAAGCAACTTTTATCTTGTTTCTTACGATACGGATTTAGCGCTCAAGCGGTTGTTTTATATATTACTTTAACCTGTAAGTTATTGATCTATGGTTAATAATTCAGAAACGGAAACGTATAGTAATCAGTTTAATACCCATTTATAAATTTTTTAATTAATTTGAAGTGTCCACTAAATTCTAATATTTGGAATAAAGGCTATAAAAAAACCTAAGAATTACTGTATATTTCAAACGTATGTTGATTCTTAGGCGAATTTGGTCAATGTCCTTTCATAAGAAGTATGGTAACCAACATTGTGACACGAGAATTTTATATATAGTGTGATCATTCGATATTTAAAATAGATTGATGATTCAATCCATCCATCATCATATTATTATTTACTAGGATGTTATAATGCTGTATTTTAATTTTCAATAAAACCTAAGTAACGGGTATCTATTATTTCAATTAGTAAGATAATCAGTTAGCTAATTACAGGTGAAGAGTCAAGAGCTAATAATATAGCGTGTTAAAAATACCCTTTTACTCGCAGCTTCTGTGCTCCTGAAATAGTAGGTATTAGTTGTTTAAAAACAAAACAAAAATAGCATGTTAAATTTATCAGAAATAGCTCATTCATTCACAAATTCACAATAGCTTGCAAGCAAATGCAGAAGTTATATTTGGTCGTGAGGCATAACAGGCACCTGAGGAATGAAATCATGTGAGATTTTTTGCGAGTGAAGTAAATTGCTGAAAATTAAAGATCGTTTGTTAGTGTTTACGCGCAAAGATATAAAAGGTATCAGTGTAGTTTTATCGCATTAGAATCAGACACCCTTCTTTTGAAATACGGTTTCACCCAGGGTTTTATTTTTCATTTATTGAAAACAATACCTACAATAGAACTTAAAGTTAGCTAGCCTAACCTAATAAAAAATTGAAATTTGTGTAAGTTAAACCATTAATTATAATTCAGTATATTTATTTATAATAACTTTTGTGCGTACAAAAAAAGGTCTAGTACGAGTCAGACTCGAGCATAAAGGGTTCCGTGCTTGGACGAATCAAAGACGTCCCTGGCGCAGTTTTGAGCGCTGTTTTAACATGGGAGATCCAGGGTTCGATTCCCGGCAGGGTCAGTTTGGGAATTTATAATGTCTGAAATTTCGCTGGTCTGGTCTTGTGGGAGGTTTCGGCCGTGGCTAGTTACCACCCTAGTGTTCCGGTACGATGCCGTATAGAAACCAACTGGGGTATGGGTTTAATATAACTGACATACCCCTAACAGGTTAGCTCGCTACCATCTTAGACTGCATCATCACCCATCATCAGGTGAGATCGCAGTCAAGAGCTAACTTGTAGTGGAATAGAGAAAAAAACGTTCCGTACCAACACACAAGATAATTTATTTTAGTAAATAACAAGAAAGATTACCCTATAGGTTTTGATATATTGGCAATTTTCAACATATGCAAAATGTGAGGCATATACTCTTAGGGACCGTAGACGAGTATGTATTTGTTTTAAGGTGTTTCCGAGAAAAAGGTGACAAACAGACAGACAGGATAACGAATTAAAGTAGGGTTCCTTTTTTCTCTTGAGGTACGGAATCCTAAAAACATCCAAATCCATTCAATACTAACGAATTAAATCCGCCCAAAAAGTAGTACGCTGACGACCTTCAAATTTATATACCTGTCCACGATCAGGATGTAAGTAATTCAGTTAACCAGATGAACAAAGTCCTTAACATTTCACAGTGGTGTCAACAAAATGCTCTCATTCTGAATCCCCTTAAGTCTAAATTTATGGTTATGGGCACAAAGAAGCGAGTAAGCAAGATTCTTTCGCAGCAGCCAAAACTATCCATTGAGGGTGTCGAAATTGAACTCGTCAAGGAAACTCGTAATCTTGGCCTGCGTATGGATGAAAATCTACGCTTCGAGTTAACCAGATGAACAAAGTACCATATAGTTGAGCTTGCCCGGTATTGCTTTTACCGATTAAAAGTACTATATAAGATTCGGCCTTACATTCATATTAACCTAAAAATTAAGCTCTGTGACACATTAATACTTTCTAAATTAAATTACTGTATTACAGTGTATGGTCCATGCCTAATAGGTAAATCATGGCGATTACTTCAAAGGATACAAAATGCATGCGCACGTTTTTGTTTTACAATTCCACCAAGATCACAAGTTACACCATATTTAAATCAAAATAACTTGCTAAGAATGAAAAATAGGTATAATCTACTTTTGGGCACTTTATTGTTCGGCGTTATCAAATCTAAACAACCGGAGTGTCTGTACAAAAAGCTAGTTTGGCGGAAGCCAAGACTTGGAGCTAGGACGATGATGCCCCCGCTTTTGATGCCACGCCATAGGTCTGCAGCATTTCGTGGTAGTTTTAAATATCTTGCCACGAAATGCTGGAACGACATACCGCCACCTTTTCGCGACGTTAGCTCTAAATTTACTTTAAAAAAATTATATCGTGCGTATTTACTTGACACTCAAAAGTCTGAAAACTAGCTTGTGGCATTAAACTCTATGACCTATATTAATCTCAATAATTTGTATTGTTCACGGGTAGGTTGATTTTATAATTTGGTAAATTTTAAGCAGATTAATAATTTAGATTTTACAAGTTTTTTCTGTTATTTTTAATTGTGTTATTATTTTATATTTTTGTTTTTTTTTTTTTTGTATAACTTTAATATTGCAGTCACATATTCTTTTGTCTAACTTCCCTCATTTTGGCCCTAACAGAATAACAGCGTTGTGGTTACATTTTGTTCCCACAGTTGAGTTAGGACCCTTTTGTTGGCACGACACATTCTAGACGTTGAGTGATTAAGTTAAGTTAGATTTTAAGTACTTTTTGTATTTTATGTTTACTATGTGTTGTATCAGCAAATAAAACATATTCTATTATATTCTATTCTAAAAGTTTCATTGCCTTAACCATGCTTAAACCTGAAATAAATAATCACTTCACGAATTACCCGTACCTACAAAGTTTACTGAAAAAAAAAAATTGACCAGACAGACCACCACCACCACCATAAGGGTCGCAACCCTACTTTTTAGGTACGCAACCCTAATAAACACGAATATCCGCCCTACATTTAAAGTTTTTGGGCGGATGGTTTTTACAGCAGAGTCATATTAATGTTAAGTAAGTAGGTATATTATATTGGTGCTTCCTATAATAATGTACTGAATGTCGTTCTGTTTTCTTCTTCTGTTGTGTGGAACCACTGATATCTCGGCCTTTTGAGCCTTTTTCAAATTTGCCTTGATAGAGATAAGAGACACGATCTAGAGCTGATAGAGTCATTTATTCTCACAATAGTGAATACTGTAATTTAATTATCATTGATGCTTAATAATGTCTAATGTAAAGTAGTAATTTGGTATTATTTGGTAAATGACAATCTTTGTGCCAATTAGATTGATTTCATGGTTCGTTACTCCCATAGATAAGGGTTGTCAATGAGGTTTTAATATTTGAACACATACTTACTCGTCGACCGATCGACGTCCAGTGCTGGACATATTTGATTTCTTGAGAGGAATTCTAAGGGCCCGTGCTCCGTCTGAAATCTGAATCCAGCTTTGTGTCATCCTTCTTCTTAGTCACTTTGGAACCACTGCAACGTTTATCTAGTTCGGGTTTTCCTAGTAAGGGTGCTAAAGCACTCCCTCTGACCTCAAAAACTTTATTGTTCACCTCTTCCATTGTATTGTAAATTGCATTGTTTATTTAAGGTTCTAAGGGAAATTATTATTGATTCTAATCACAGTGGATATTCTAGGTCCATTACAAAGGTTGTCAACATCCAATGCAGTCCATAAGAATGCTTTGGCCTCTGCAGCTCTGGTGTTAGAAGTCATTGTTTCTAAACAATGATCATCCAGGTGCACGCTCTGTAGATCAGAAATCATCTCTAGCTCTAAGTACTTAAATACTGAAACTTCACACACCTTTGATAAGAATATATGAAGAGCTTTCACTTCTCAGGCCTTATAATGTTTACCTTCACCGTTAAAATAAGTGATAGGGATTTACTTAATTGCTTGAAACGTATATAGTAAAGTTAGAGGAGCGTGCCCGTGATCGATATGCCTTTTGGTTTTGGTCGCGCTAGGCTAAATCACATACGATTAGAGCTCCGAAATTCATAACATTTTCTTGGAATAATTTCAGTTACAATTTTATCATCCTGATTGGTAAGCCTCAATTAAGTCGTATTCTGATATAATGATTGTCAAAATATTGCGAGAAAACTGTATGAATCAGGCAGTCATTGTATAGTGTACTTCCGATCATCAGCATAGGTATAAAGCGATATAAAGTTGTGTATGTTCCGCGATATTAAATCCGGTGGTTGCTTACGCCAACCACAGTTTCATTTCGACGTCCAAGTTGAACTCACGTCTTGACGTTTCGAATACAAATATACGCGCGAAGTGAACGTAGCGAATCATTATATTCAAGCCGCAAATATCTACCAGTGTTTTTCTTTTTAAAATAACTATGGACAGATTAACATTTTAATAAAAATGTCCGTGGACTAAAATATTTCGAATAATTTTCGTTTATTCAGTTCGCTCATTAGAAATTTCTGACGACGTCAGGTTCTTCGTGCTTCCAGCTCTTAGAGACAAAAGCTAACATGAAGAATATGTAAGTACAATGGTGTTTTGCATAGTGTTATGGTTTCCAAGGTATGGACATGTTAATTTTTATCTCTAAGGTCCATATTACTGAAAATAGTGTCCTGCTCTCATAGCCGTTGTATATTGAATTGTATATATTGTCCTTTTAGAAATTGAATAAGAAATCTTGAATGTTATTAAACACAAGTTGAACCTCTTAGAAACCCACTAGTTACAAAACAGAATAAGTAAGTATTGTAAACTTTTATCAGAAAATACAAGCATTTTTTGATGTTCGTAGCAAAGTTAATACATTTAATTTCCAGTTTCCACAAATAGGTACTAACGTACTTAAATATGCAAAGATGATCTTATTCATTCCAGGTAATTTTTTGGATAGCACAAAAACGTATAAATTTTATTGAATACATAATTTGACATGGTAGAATTTCGCCGATCGTAGAAAGTAAATAATTTACTATTAATAACAATAAATAATTGTTTTACTATATTATTCGGCATTTCTACTCGTACATCGATCGAGGTTGATAAATGCGATTCCATTAACAGTTGTCTGCGTAATATTATGAGATTCGATCTAATTTTCAATGTTTCAAATTTTATAGGTGTAAATATTTTCTGTAGAATTTTATTGCAGTAAGAAAGCAAGACTACTTATTTTCAATGTTCTTATAATCCCTACATATTATAGTCTTAATATGATACTTAATAATATTCATAATTCAAAGATCATACTTCATACTAACATTATAAATGCGAAAGTGCGTTTTTTTGTTAGTTTATCCTTCAATCACGTCGTAACGGAGCAACGGATCGACGTGATTTTTTGTGTAGGTGTAGTTGAGGAGTGAGGACCAGGAGAGTGACACTCTTTAGAGAGAGTCTACTTTTTATCCCGGAAATTTAAGAAATTCCCGAAGGACTTAAAAAAAATTACACATCTAGTATATATGTCACCGTAAAATTGCAAAAACCGTCAGATTGCAATCTAACGCTTTTTAACTCGATAGATTGTAAACTGTCGACAGATTGTGAATCGTTCAATGTTCTGAGTGCCAATTTTTGAAGTATTCATTGTATTTTCGTTTTTTTGCCTCTTTCTTGTAGGTCAGCTGTTCGACATTAATAATCAGGTAGTGCCCGGCCGCAGGCACTTAGATTCTATCGGATTAATATACTATATATTACAATCTAACGGTTTTCACAATCTTACGGAGAAATTTACATAGTATATGTGTGACAAATGAATAATTATTACAATTGGTACAGCAATAAATACAGAACATATTATTATACCCAACATAACACCAGCTGGCTTGTTGCGAGTACAATCACTTCTAACGTAATAAACGATAACTAGCTTATCCATTGATAAGGTACGGCAGAAAATGAAAATGATTTATTAACGTTCTGGTTTACATTACGTGCTAATTTTGCCCTCAAATTGATGGAAAAAGCGATTTTCATAAATCTGGAAGACAAAAATCGCGAGTCTCCTTAAATAAGAAGACAAATGTATTTCTTTTTTAATTTGGTGTACAATAAAGAGATTCATTTATTCATTCAAATGCTGATCTTTCACAAAAAATTTTATGGAATTAAACGCGGTGCTATCCTTAGGCTTAGACGTTCAGCTACCTATTCAGGTGGTCAGAGGTTCGATGAGTTTGTTGTGGGTTCTTCTCAAACCAGAGCGCTTTTGGAACCCTTGTAGCTGTATGTTGTTTATTATCACTATCACGTCTTATACTTTGTATACTTGACCTTCAAAAAGTTTAATGTGTTGAATAGAATATATAAGTACTTTGACTCGGATCCTCGGGAACGCACTTCTAACTTTTTAACCGACTTCCAAAAATGGAGGAGGTTCTTAATTCGGCGCGTATTTTTTTTTTATGTATGTCGGTGCATATCTCCGTGGTTTCTGAACCGATTAGATTTTTTTTCAGTCGTTAGAGGAAACTCTCGAGATGGTGCCATAAAAAATTCTGACTCCAAATCCTCAACCCTGACACTAAAAAGTTAAAAATAAAAATTCTTTCCAAAAAACCGACTTCCAAAGCCACTGTAAAGTAAAAAATAATTTTGATCTACACACTATATTGAAGTAGCCCCGGTAATAACAAGGATAAGCAAAGTTGACGCATTAGGCTCGCCCGCTTGTCGCTCGAATTTTTATCGTAGTTTTAAGTATCGCATATACTTATTTTAATAACCTCGGATCTCGGACAGGAAATTTATTTAACGCACTTATGAGGCACTAGCGGCTAAATTTCCATTTCGGGGATGACCTTTTGCATAAGATGGGACGTTTTTGATTTACTGATTAGGCCCATACCTTGAAGACTCTTGTTCCTTTTGTCGTAATCACAAAACGCTAAGACGGTATTACCGTATTTTACGACGACGTACGTCGTCGAAATATCTAAGGCTTACGTATGCATTATGTTTTGCTATGCTAAGCTATCCAACCTTCTGGATTTTACTAACTTTGAAATGTCGCAGTAGGTGTACTTAATAGTTAATTCTATTTCCAAGGCTCAATTTGACGATTACAAACTCGTGGAAAACAAAATGGAAAATGTCAGAAAATCGAAGGTGATTGAGGCTTTTGAATGGATGCCTATTTTTATAAGTTTCCCAAAAAGTTAGCCTTTGACTGTAATCTCACCTCGTTGTACCTGGGTGATGATGAGGTCTAAGATGGAAGCGGGCTGTGCCCTATTCCTAGTATGGCAGTCATAACCATACCCCCAATAGGTTTCTACACAGCATCGTACCGGAACGCTTAATCGCTTGGCGGCACGTATTTGCCATCAGTTGGTAACTAGCCACGGCCGAAGCCTCCCACTGACAAACCTGAAAAAGTACGGAAATTATAAATTCCCCAATTGACTCGCCGGGGATCGAAGCCAGGACCTCCCAATATATCCCACAGCATTCAGTCAATCCGAAAGGGGGTCTACGTATCTGAGTTGCTGTCATGCAAATTATTATCAAGATCAGCCCGCAGTCGATTGCGCTAAAAAATCTAACTAATTTTTTATTAGACAATTTGAACTTAGACCGTTGCAAATGAGCCCTAGGACAAAAAAATCCAACCATAAGTAGGTACTATTTTTTCGTATGTTCATGCCCCTGGCCCATGTGGTTCTTCTCGTGTCTAAATGTATAATTTTTTTGGGAACATGACAAGGTTTATATTCAGGAGATGTTTTATTCATTTGTTTCACAAAATGCTCCATTTTACTCCATGTTCTGATTTCAAAAACTTGACGGCTGTGACCCTGACTTGAATTAGCATGACTAAAAGCCACCTTGATCTTTCTGGCGAAGGTTGGGTTGTCAAAGAACGCTCTATGTAGATTCACTGATATACCTTTGTTATCTTGATCGATATACCTTTTTAGCATTCCGACTAAGTATATTTTAGTTTATGTGACCGGATTACCGTGCTGGCGCCTATTTATGCGACCTCAGTAGAATCGGATTCGCTATATAAATGCAACTTCCTTAACTTTCCTCATCCTATTTTCCATGCAGCTGAATCTTAGAATATAGGTACCTGTATCATAATATACTTTCTTGGATTTTTAGTACTTACTTTCTTGGAAACAATCTTGCCGCCTACAGGTTACAGACTACGTCATCATTTCTTTGATGCACCCCATTACAGATGAAGCTGTCGCACGCTTTTTTAAAATTAAAATATTAGTTTCCTGCGCTTTCTACGGGTCTTGCGGCTCGTCTTGTCATATACCTTATATTATGTGCCAAAATGTGCCCACCGATTGTGTAAGGAAATCGTAATCGTTTGTCAAACGGATAATTCGAGGTCATAGATACACGCACGCACGTCAAAAAGCATATAATATGTATCATGTATGAACCATTGATATATAATTTTAGTATGGTATGAACTCAACAGTTCGAATAATACGTTTTTAGCTGTCAAATGATTACGATTTGCTTAGATAATTGGGCCTCTGACTGACTGATTGGGTCTAGATACATGTGCTAGTAGGTTCATTTATCAATACTATGACCTAGGCCACCACTGCAAAAGGATTTTCAGCAGGAGGAGGAGGACGCGCGCATAATGGAAAATTCATTTTAATGATGAATGATGAAATAATGCTGACTTCTAATGCGTTGAGCAACACGCTCCTATTCTCGTTTATAAGCTTAATCGTTTCCAATTATCATAATATCAGTGAAGATTTTTAACTGTCTGTCCCTTAAATTTTGTCATAATCTGTGATAATTTACATATTTTCGCCTTGACCTAATGCAGATTTGCAGCACCCAAACATTTTAATTTTTATGAGACAAAATATAAAACAAAAAAATAAAACTATACGAAGAAGGTCACCGATGGCAAGCAGTGACCAAACTAACCTTCTTAATTGTTATACATCCATATCTTATTGCTAAAACCTAATATCATAAACTCAAAAGGGAATTTTTAGAGCCGATCCACTTTTGAAAAAAAATTGGTACTTACTGTTTGCCTGTACGAACATGGGCTACTTTTTACCTAAAAAAAATAAGAGTTTTCCGTAAAACTTTATCCGCAACATCTTGCGGATAAAGTGGATGCGGATGGATGATGATCCAGCGTAGGTATAAAGGAAAAACTAAGTAAATGACATTATTAAATAAGTACTTAATTAAACGCTAGGTCGAGAAGTTTCTTTATATCGCAGAGCTGCGGATTTTAATAGGTTCGGTTCACCCACGTTCCGATAAGTTGGCTGAGGCGCAAGGGTGGAAGTGAGTGGGCTGCGTGAACTTGTCTATTTGATTATGAAAGGAGGCTAGGTTCTTTCTACTACTATTAGTTCATAAACCTACTGTCCGAGTTATTACTCTACGAAAGCTCTCGAGTGTAGAGTCGTAGCAGTTTGCGAACTGTAACGAATCGTTACAGTTCGCAAACTGCTACGACTCTCGTTACTTCGTTGGTATTTTCGTACATTCGTTCGTAGGTATTATTGGCAGCATATATAGATAACTTTTCTATTTTTATACAGGAATGAAGATAAAGAACAGATTAACAATGATTCCCAGATCAAAGTCATCTTAACTTAAGGTTTTTTTCCCTCTTTATTGAATAGCTTAGTCACTCAGAGACTATCTTGACTTATCTGCGTCCACAATTGCGTTTCTTGCTCTTTCCTTTTAAGACTTAAAAAAAGCTTAGGTATAATAAATAAAATACCCACAACTCGAGTAAACAAAGCGAACCCAGTATTTAGTTCTAATTGGTGCTTTTGCTTGGACTTAATTAAGCGAAATTTGTTTATTCAAAATGTCTGTTGCTTGAAATTACTTGAGGTTACAATTTAAAATGACTTACTCTTATTTGTACCTACTTCGAATTAACAGATTAAAACACATGGCGCCGTATAATTAATATCGTTAAGATTCAATGCACGGCTTTCACATGATATTAATGATCTTTCAGATTACGATACTTTGAGAGATGGTGGTGAAAATCTCTTACTCAACGTGATGGGTTCTACGTGTAACGTGATGGGTATGAAAAAGTTTTGCAAAAAAGTTGTTTATCTCTTGGTAAATCGTTTTACCTAGCATATGAAGTTATTTCAAAAAATTAGATAAGAAACAAGTGAACAAAATTAAAATTTCTCCTGCCTTATTGATATTATTCTTCAAAAAATTGATAACTAGTGTCAATCGGTAGATTGTTAGGACTCTAACAATCTGAAAGAAAGAAGTGATCGCGATCGTGTCTGTAGTTGTTAAACTTCAGCAATTGAGTCCACTGGTGGTCTCTTGGACTAAAAGCTGCATGTTCAATATTTATGTAGAGCGCTTTCATATGCATTTAGGTCACTAATGTCCAGCGGTCCAAGTGAGTGTGCATTCGTAGTATACTCTTTTCTTTGGATACGGAACCCTACCTATATCTAGGTTCTATATATGCCTGGTACATTTTTGTTCATTGTTCAAGAATCACAAATGAGTTCATAGAGGCTTTTAAATTAATACCTACTATTTTTTTTTCTCGAAAATCTGCGACAAATTACGTCCTGTCTTTTATCTATTTTCAGGGTTCTGTACCAAAACGGTAATCCTTATCTTGCGACTAATAGATAGTTTAACAATTCTTTTGGTGCTACTATGTCCGTTCGGTCACCATTACACATACCTATTATTTCCTTGGAATTGGAATTTATAATTCTTTTGAAGAATGTTTGAGCCGTTTTGGAGAAGTATGGTAATTAAAATTGTGACACGAGAATTTTATTTATAAGATTATACCTATCGCAATGACCAGAAACTAACTCAGATTTACATACAAAGCTTTTACGGTGGTGGTCCAAGAAGACGTACCTAGCTTCTCTGTGCGCGTGGTATGCTTATAATTGCCCACGGCATGAGTCTGTGAGTATTGATTATTAATTATTAATAATATTCTGTAAAACTTACATAAAAATCAGCACTCAGAAAATAAGTAAAGTTAGCGTAGGTACATTTTTTCGTACCTTTAGCACCTTATAACTATGAATTGGCCGTCGCCCCAAATTTGCGAGTATGCGTACGTTAAATTTACTAGTATATTACACACATTTTGTTTCTCAGAAAATAAGTAAGGTTTGGCGGCACTGGGATCCTACTCTATAATAATTTAAATTTTTGTTGGTTCTTCAAGTAGGTATCCTAGAAATTACGAAATCATAGTATATGTCACCGTAAGATTGTAAAAACCGTTAGATTATAATCTAACTCGCGAAATTCTAAACTATCGACAGATTAGAATTTAACGCATTATTTTCCGGTAGATTGTAATCTGATAGGTATTGAAACCCGATAAAACCTAAGTACTTGATTATTTATGTCGAACCCTAACCTAACCTACAAGAAAGAGACAAGAAAACGTAAATAAAATGAATATTTCAAAAATTGACACTCAGTACATTGAACAGTTTACAATCTTTCGACAGTTTAAAATTTCGCGAGTTAGATTATAATCTAACGGTTTTTACAATCTTACGGTGACATATATATTACATGTAAAATGTGCTACTTATGATTTAGTCATGCCATGACAGTATGTTTACTTTCATGGCATGGTATGAAGCAGGTAGTGTGAAGTTTCTATCCAGAAATAGTTATCTTGAAAACGTTTTGTGGGTTGCTCACTGTATAATCGGTTACCTTCTTAAATAAGCAAGCAAAGTGCGCAAATTTTTGAATTATAAATATACATAATCGACCCGATTCCTATGATGTTTAATAATAAACACCTTAACCTGATTCTCACAATTTAAAAGGCGGCCCAGTTATAATAGCACTTTGCGGGGGCTAAATTATATCTTTGATTTTATTTCGCGAACGATTATCGTTTACGGATGCGGATGTCCAAACAAAATCATAAACCTTTTCAGAGAAGCTTGTAACACACAACGCGCTACGAAGGAAATCTACTTATCATTCTAAATGAGGTGGCCTGCTCTTTTGCTCGCTATAATATTTAAAAAAATTAATCACAGATTTCGCAGTCCCCGCAAGCATCGGAGCATTGAAAATGAATAAAAAAATATATATATTTTGAATAACGCATTACATGTTGAATAATTCAAAATTCCAACTCGAATGCACTTATCGTCTGCGTCCGCATCTTTTAACACCATTACCATGACGATCGGTCAATAATCACTCCAGCTTTTGTTGATTCTTAAAAAAATAAAAATCTCTTCTTCAAAATTTTCCAAAAATATAAGTACAAACCGATTTTCAAAATTCCAACTCCTCATTTTAAGAAATCAGTTAAAATAGCCTTCTTCACAATTTATTGAGCTACTTTAAATTATTCTTTAAAATATTTTGTCCTTCAGTTTTTCCGTTCCCCTGTTTTGGCGGCTTAACCTGGATTCACCAAATCTAAAAATTTCATTGCTCGTAAAGAGAGGCATCTGATGTGGTTTTATTTTCAGATCTTATGAAATATTTTATTGTTTTGTTTTGTTCGGGATGAAGTGTTAGAAAATATCTACCGTTTCAAAAGTAATGGAGACCTTGAACTAAATTTATTTTTGTTGTCTCGGCTTTACTATTGTCTTCTATGGGATTCTAAAACACACGAGTTTTTTCTTTAGATTGGAAGATTTTGATTGACCGATGTTCAACCAATTTTTGCAGACCAACTTTTTTCAACCAACCAATTTTACAGAATGCAGACTTTGCAGTATCTAAATTAGTTGAAAAGATGAGCAGACTGACAGAAAGACACACTTTCGCATTTATAATATGGATCAAGGAAATCTGAATTAAGTACTGACATTATTTATTCCTTTTTATTATTATAGAACAATCGACATAAATGTACGTACCAGCATTCAATGCAAAATTAGAACACTAGTGTTAATTCTAATCGCTATAGAAAAATTATTAGCGTGCGAAATTCTATTTACATTTAGATAAATTTAGATAAATGTGTTAATTCTAGCCATAATGGGTTTTACGAGCTTATTATTTTGTCAAAATACAATTTAACACCGTTGACTAGGTACACGTTACAGACAAATTAAAAAAAATACCAATGCCATCTGCTTAGTAAAGTGAAATACACTAATATAAGGTCTTCGCGATTCACACCACATGAATTTTTTTTGCGTATTAACCTATATTATACCTTCTCGTAAAATAAATAACTGACTGATTGAGCGAGTTACATAATATTATCAATGCGCAGCCCTGCGCAATTATTTTGATTGGTTGAATTTATGGTATTCTTACAGCGACAATGGATTTTGGCGATAGCGGTAGGTTGATAGCAAATCAGAGGTGATTCCGACCAAAAATACGTAGATAATAAAGTTTTTTGCATGTAGGCCTCCGGACCCCCACTAATAAAGATTTTTTAATTACCTCCCCACTAATAAGAAAATCGGAATTTCCATCCGAGCGAAACTAGAGAAGGGCATTTCAGAGCTGCAGTTTCACAGCACCTGTAATTAAGTATTGATTAGAAGCCTGATTGCCTTTGCCTTTATGAAGCCTGTAAAAAGATTGAAATCTCGACTATAGCAAACATCAATGCATTATGCAATGCATAATATTTGTCCCTGTATCTTACTCACAATAGGTATAATTAATCGCAAATCGATTAAAATTCTACAGATCGCGCAGGCAATAATGTATTCAGTATTTACAGTTCGGTCGACGAACTTCAGTCCACGTTGGTTTTTATTGGCTCGCGTAATTTACACATTTTTTATGGATAATCTCGATGACTGGACAGCGCTCGTGGTGTTAATAACTTAATACGTCGCATTAGTGACACTGGCGCCAAACAGTTTAACTATTTCAATATTCTATGACATACCTAAATGCCTGGCATGACTTAGGAAGCTCATAAAAAATGCGACAAAGATAAAAATCATCACCTCGCCACAGTAATGCTATATTCCACACGTAGATTGGGGTTAGGTACCAATTCATGTCATCCATCATCATTTCAACAAATTGCTGACTCACCAGTCAATACTGAGAAGCGTTTGGCGATTAGTCCACCACGCTGGCCAAGTGCGGATTGGCAGACTCCACACACCTTTGTGAACATTATGAGGAACTCTCGGGCTTGCCGGTTTCCTCACGACATTTTCCTTTACTGTTAGGTATAGCAGGTGATTTTTACTTGCTCTAAACGCACATAACTCAGAAAGGTATGTAATTATTTTACGGTAACGAATTCAGACATCTGTTTAAATATCACCTATTTTTATTTCATTTGCATCAAGTAGCTCGGGCTGCTAGTGCTAATGTATGTTATTTTATTGTTTATAACTTTACGAAAATATTCCTTTCGAATTTGAAACCAAATTATTTTAATACTACACCTACAGCAATTAAAAAATATATAAATAATTTAAAGCCAAGTAATGAGGTAATACATGAGTAATACTAATTTTGTTTTATCTGGGTATAATTTATTCGCTATACGAATAACGCGATTATGTCGTTCTACGTTTAGCTTCCTATACTTGGCAAGTAGGTATGTCCATTGTCTTTGTCTATTGAGAACCAGTTGAGTTTCTCCCAACCACGCATGATCAATCAAACGCGGCAAACTGACCGAAAACCGAAAAGGAATGTATGTTCGAGCTCCAAAGAAGCTTTTGCTCTTCAGTGGTAGAGTTAGACAATAGTGATAGGTGAATTGCACTTATTGGCTACAAAAATAAACCAATAGGATAATATTAAGTGCCCATGTTTGTTCGATAAAATAATAAAGTCGGTTCTACTTAAAGGTAGAGCCTAATTGAGTGCTATAATTTTTAAAGGGTGCCTTGGACATGACTCCATTTCGAAATCCATTAGCGTTATAAAATACTTTTCATAGCCTGCATAAACCTATACATAGGTACCTTCCGTACCTGAAGGACGTCAACATAACTTCGCCAGAATGGCGAAGGCAATGATAATTTAACCTGTCAGGATTCTGTGGGCGAAGGTGTATAAGTATATTGTGGTCTCTTTTGTTTTCGGAACTTGTATACCAAGTAGGTACCTAGGTACCTACTACTACCTCTGTTCAATCAAAATTCTAATTTATTTGTTATCAGCTTAAGATTGAGAATAGTCGACAGTCGGTCTACTCTTGCTTGTAACACCTTGTAATTGTTAAAATTTGGTTAATCTATTTTAATATAAACACGTGAAAAGTGTAATACTAGATATTTTAAAATTCAAGCTCTTATGTCCTACGAAATAACGTCTACAATCGTATGCTAGATATATTGACGGTCGTCAATTTTAAGAATTCCAAGGTCGACATTCCTTGTTTGTGATGTCAACAACGTTATCAGTCTTTTGTCAATATTTAGGCGTGATTATTCATCTTAGGAGAGCGGTAAGTATGGCAGTAATACATTTGCCTCATATAAGCCTAGCTGAACAAAAAATGAGAATATTGTCGTTAGGTTTTCGTATTATATTATATAGAAGCTGCGGCCCCTTTTATCTTAGGCGTCAGAGGTGCGATTATGTAAGAATTGCCGATCCAATCGTCAAAGTTCGGCGTCAAAGTAAAATAAACCATAACCATGTATATGTGTATCCATTCTCATACGTTTAAGTAGGTATGCACGATATCATAAATTGATGATACCATTGACGATTTGATTGACAATTCTTACACAATCGGGGGGCTGGTTTGCTGATCCCATAATATGCTGGTTTTCCGCTAAAGAGGTAAGTACTTGGTACGTCTAAGAGTTTTTTTTATCTTGACTGCAATATCACGGTGCAAAGTTAAGTTATGATTTTTGCAGGATTAAATATAATAGAATAGAAGAATGTTTATTAATGAAATGAAAACAAATTACGTCATGTGTTGACTCTGCCACCGGTTCCGAATGTAGATTCTGCTGAGAAGAGCCGGCAAGAAACTCAGCAGTTGCTCTTTTATTTTTTTGAAGCAAGATATTATAATTCGTAGGTAAGTATATAAATTAAATACACTAGTTGAAGTTATTATACTATCCATACTATCCCGTGGGGAGCTGGACCCAAAGTCGGTTGCTTCCATACAACTTTGTCATTAAGAAATTCGTCAATTGTATAGTAGGCTAGACTCAACAAGTGTTCTTTTACGGTTGTTTTAAATTTGTGTAGCGCAAATGTAAAAGTGCTTTTGGAACCATATTATAATAATATACTCGGGTAATACTCGACCCCGCAAAGGATTTCTGCACCTTGCGTAGACGACAATGCGGCATTGCCAGTTTATGCCGGTTTCTAGTAAGTCGATTTTGTGTATCCCCTCTTTGTCTATAGAGATGAATATTTTGTTTCACAAACATTATATTATCGTGTATGTACTGCGATGCAACCGTAAGGATGTCAATTTCTTTAAATTTTTCACGTAGCGACTCGCGTGATCCGAGTTTATAATATATTGATTGAATCGCCCTCTTTTGTAAAACAAAAAATGTGTGTATATCAGCAGCTCGCCCCACAATAGGATGCCGTACGACATAACACTATGAAAATAGGCAAAATAGACAAGCCTAGCCGTCTCAATATCGGTAAGCTGTCTAATTTTCTTGATAGCAAAAGCTGATGAGCTGAGTTTCCCTGCTAGTGTCTCTATATGAGCGCCCCATTGAAGCTTATTATCCAAGGTCACCCCCAAAAAAACTGTGGAGTTCTCCATTTTCAGTGTTTCACCATTCATCACTATTTACACTCCACATTTACACTTCCTAATGTGAAGAAAATCGATAAGATTTTCTGCACATTAGGAAGTACAAACTCAATTCAAATAAATGTTTACTATGATTTTGAATCTGCTGCAGTCTAGGGCCCGTATTAATAAGCCAACCATCATCTAAGTACAGGTACTCAAATCTCGGGCAATCTATGCTTAAGATCGCTCATAGGCATAGACAGATCCATATCAACTTGAGAAGATGTTTTTAATTGATGTCGGTTTATTAATACGGACCTAATGGACGCGCGCTAACTTTGAAGAAGTATGGCAATAACTTCTAACTAAGTCTAATTCTAATTCACAGTATTCCAGTCGAGTATACCACAGGTACACTGGACTGATCTTTGCCGTTAGGCTGGTTCTAGCACTCCTAGCCTCACAAATAGGTACTCACAAGTCACAAGGCTACAACAGTGCCAACATAGAAATTACGACTTATAAGTTATATGTGACAGCTTTTATAAGCTGGGAATCGACGGTAGGGCGAGATCGCAGCCTTGCGACTCGCGAGTCCTTGATAAAGTATATTAAATACATAAAATAACTGGACAAGTGTGTGTCTGAACATGCAAAGGTCGGGTTCCGTATGCATATGTTGTAAAAATAGAACTCAGCTGGTGGTATATCACACATTTTATACTTTCTGAATACAATGATTGTGACCGAACTCAAAAACGTGACTGTGACAAACAGGGAGATACACGAACTTGAAGAAACTTTTTGCTTTGCTTGGTTATACGGAACCTTAAAAATGGCCTACAGCTGCTAGTTTAGCAATTAATCTTGAGGACAATTCCCCGAAGTTAAAAGATGTGACCTAAATAACAAATAGTGGGACAGACCTGACTGAATTAATTATTTTTTTATTAAGCCTATGACCTATTAAATAATATGAAACACCAAGGACTTTAAAGGATAATATAAGTATTAAACCTGTTTATATCGAGTATCGGTATAAAACATAATGTTTACACTGCCACACTGGTGTAACTTAACTATCACAGTTATTAGCCATATATACATGCAGCTATTGGCTACCACATGATAGATATATAGATAGATAGCAGTTAGTACACAGATATTAGATGCAATGGATCACTTGAGTGTGAACTGGAAATGTTTATGTCCACATGCTCGGTGACTATGATGAATTCGTAATGTTAGTGTTTACGAAAAACTAAGAAATTTAATATTTATACGTCTTATTACTTAGCTAATGATTTTTTTTTAAATAAATCTTTGGCTCTACTAGTACTTCTGCTATGTAATGAAAACCCAAAACTTCAATAAGAATTTTATTTTTTGAATACCTATTAGGAATTTTATTTCGTTTATTTTTCAATATTTCAAATAGGAATGTTATTGGTGATTACATGATACACTACTTTAGCGGAGAACGACGGCTACAAAAGCTCATTGCGATCACCGATAATTTGTGCAGACCGATGCATGCGCTAAGCTTTAAATGTCGAAATAATGAGACTGTCGTAAATCAATGGTATACTAAATGTCCGATTTGAATTTACTACGCACGTTAATTTTATAACTGCGTAAAGTGAATATGGACTTTATTCAGGTAGGTATAAGGCATTATATTTTGATTGGGTATCTGCGGTATGTTCCGTTGGAGAAAATATCTTAGTTTCAGTGTCCAGTGTCAGCGGTTTTGAATTTCAATCAAAACTCAATGCATAAATAATCGTGGTAATAGAATATACGATTCCTTCCACTTTGTGTTACTTAATTAATCGATTGATTTATAGAGCTTTATGTTACAATGATGCTATATCGCATGAAAGAACTCTGAACAGGATAAAATATCAACCGATGCTCAAGTAGCATCTTGGGTGTCGATAATAATTTTATCACTGAAGTACGAAGAATTAGTAAGGCGCGATGGCAAGTATATTGTTTCGTCATTCTTCCACTTTCCACGCTGACGCTGTTTCACGCAGTGGCCATGCACTGACTTAAATTTTCTCCACTGTTTAGTGTCCAAAATTCTTTTTTTTTACCTTGATGTAAAATAGGAAACAAGCCCCAAATTTGGCATGTCGCGTCAAAACAATCTTAAGGTCTGAGCGACTAGTGCCACAGAATATTAATTACTTATGTAATGCGGAGATCTATGAAAATATCAGTGTGGGTAGATTTCGGGCTACTTCTAGTTTTTATGCGTAAATTCGATGATTTCATAACCAAATAAAATAAATAACGAAGAGTACTTACTTGCAATACTTACTAACCCAAAACGCTGTAAACGAAAAACTTAATATTCGCGGAGATAATTTTTAAGCCATAATAATAATATTTCTATCACAATTCACAGCTTAGCCTTATAACTGTATCAGTACCTGGATGACCGGTATTGTTTTGGTAAATCGTATTGTTTGGAAATTATATTTAAATACGAATTACATACTGGTGAAATTTCTTCGATCTTACCGACATGGAACTGCAGGGCGACCGGCTAAAACTGACAGCTACAGTGTAACGATCGCAATCTTCTCTGATTGGTTAGCCCTCTTCCACTATTGAACAAAATCCATTGACAATCAATCACAACACAATGTAACAATGATTGATGCAGAAGTTACGCAATCGCACTACTGGTTATTTAAATAAAAAGTCACAATTGCAATTGGGCTCCAAATAATAGTTTTTCTCACAAAAGAAGGAACTTGAAAAAAAGGGAAAGAACTAATCGGACTGGAGACATCTGGACTCGAACCGGGGTCTTCTGGTTTCGGGTCCGCCGGATTTCCCACCTGAGCTATTATAACCTTGTAGGTGATGACGAAATTTACCTTCGTATTCTAATGAAATTGTAGCAGTTTTTCATTGCCTGAAAAGACGAATAAAACGACATTTTCTAAGAATGAATCCTAGCTAGATCGATTTATCGCCCCGGAAACCCCCTGCATACTAAAGGACATTGTTCTGTCCCCATACAAAGTTCGCCTAAGAACCAACCGTCATAAAACATTGATTACTGGGTTCAAATTAATACCTTTTTATACTTGAGAGCAGATTAAAACTACGGACACTTGAAAGAAAATTACTTATTACTAAAAATATTTTCAATTTTGAGTTTATTTCATCATTCACGATCAATCTACTTGAACAAATAAATATCATCTCTATCCATTTGTAATAGAGCTGTAAACAGTATGTAGATAAGACAAGATTCGCCGTAGTTCATCAAAAACATTACAGATGGCGTTATTAATAATGCAGGTATCGTCATAATTCATCGAGAACTTCACAGATGGCGTTAAAAATATTAAATTATTGTACTTTCAATAGATGGCGTTGCGAGATTCCGAATACTAGCGCACTTAGCACTTTAAGCAGCTTTTATTTTGTATCTTACGATACAGATCTAGAGCTCAAGCGGTGGTATTGTATATTATTTAAAACTTAAATTAGTGATCTGTGGTTAATAATCCAGAGACGGAAACGTATAGTAATCAATTTAATACCCATTTACTTATTTTTTAATTAATTTGAAGTGTCCGTTAGATTCTGATATTTGGAATAAAGACTATAAATTAAGCTAAGAATTACTGTATATTTCAAACGTGTGTTGATTCTTAGGCGAATTTGGTCAATGTCCTTTCATGAAAATCGTCAGAACCGTTTCCGAGATTCAGATTATATATTATGTCACCGTAAAATTGTATAAACCGTTAGAATCGAACCGCGAAATTGTAAACTGTCGAAAGATTAAATTTAAATTGTAATTAAATTGTATTTAACGCATTATTTATCGGTAGATTGTAATCTGTTAGGTATATAAAAATCCTGCCTGTTTATTTATGTCGAACCCTAACTTAACCTACAAGAAAGAGACAAGAAAATGCAAATACAATGAATATTTCAAAAATTGACACTCAGAACATTGAACGGTTCACGATCTTTCGACGGTTTACAATTTCGCTAGTTAGATTACAATCTAACGGTTTTTGCAATTTTACGGTGACATATACAAGAATTGCTCGTTTAAAGGTATTAGATAAATTCATACATAGAATATGCGAGTTGCGACAGTGTCTGTCTGTTTGCTACGTGTTCACTTTGACCCATCTGTTCAAGACGAAATTTTGTATAGAGATGCCATTTATCGTGATCCGTGGCCCGTGGGTAATAGGTGACAAAGGTGATGGTGAGGCTACTTTTTGTCCCGGAAAGTAAGAAATTCTCACAATATTTTCAAAATCCTTAATCCACGCAGACGAAGTCGCGACTTGCGGGCATCATTTAGTTAGAAATAAAAAGAAAACAAAAGCCGTTGGCCATTTCCATTAAGAAATTGATTTGCGCGTTGTTCTCTTATCTTATTTTATGATTACTTTGCAACAGTAGGTCATTGTACTACAGATTGATAAAACATCAGAGGCCACGACCACTTACCACTTTGGATTAGATGAAGCCGATCAAACGCCGATTGTTAGCAGGGTCAAATGAGATACTTAGATAATAATAGGTACCAACTAGGAATGGCCACAAATTCAACTAAAAACGAAAAATCCTTAAAACGCTTATAAGGTGTGTTTCGCTGGTAGGTTCTAGCAACGTAAACTAATTTGACGTTTGTATGTAAGGTATTGTGAAAGGTAAAAAGGTTCCATGTTAAGCAATTAATATTTCGAGAAATCGTCTATTTTTATATTTATCCAGCCTCTGATTTTAATTTAACTCTGTGAGATTAACAACTTCATAAATTGGCGAACTAATCGCTGATATGGCACATTTATTGGCTACCTTTTTGTTAGTGTATTGATAAAAATTTTTTTGCTTGTTAAGTTAATAGAAACACATTTCTATCAGATGATTCACCTGCGGAATTTATATTATTTGCTTTTAATAAAGGCCATCTATTTTTGCCTCTAACACAGGTTTATATTGGGCCCGCACTACTGACTCTTCGGGCCAATTAATATAACTTGCTTTAACGGTAAAGGAAAACATCTACTTTTCTATCATGTTTGTGGAGTGTGGATTATGGCCAAAACCCTTCATATGGTTTCAAATTCAAATGGTTTTTACATTTAGTATTGAAACGTCGATTGAATCTACTTGCACTAGTTCAAAATTGTCTGCCTGTGATGTCATGTTTTCTCATCTATACTAATATTATAAATGCGAAAGTGTGTCTGTCTGTCTGTCTATTACGCTTCCACGGCCCATTTTGTTCAACCGATTTTGATGAAAATACTCATGGATAGTTTATATCCAGGGGAAAGGACAAACATGGGGAAATACTTTGTATCCCGGAAAATTAAGGAGTTCCCCCGGGAATCAAAAAAACTTAAACCACGCGGACGAAGTCGTGGGCATCATCTAGTCTAGTTATATATAATGAGAAAACATGCTCTAGCAAACTCTGGCTCAGCAGAGGGCCAGCATGGGTTTAGATGATGATGATGATATATATATATATATATATATATATTATTTCATGTTGTTGTTCCAGATTGCACTTGTCGTTATTCTGCGCTGGATTGGTCGCAGTCGCGGCGTACTATCGACCAAACTTACCACCAGGGCCCTATTGTGGCAGGATCGGAAACAGATGCTGTAGAGATAGAGAGGACGGTTGTTCAGCTAGAATACTCGGTGAGTTATGGATGCCCAGCTTCTCTGCTACATACTTATTTGTTTTCCGCTTAAGAGGCTTGACCTTGGTCCTCAACATTGTCTTAAGCCAGCCCACCTTTTTTATTGCAGGATAGGGATATTTTATTGTGCTTGACAACAATCATGTCTATCGGTTGGAAGATGTCTATTCACTCTTGCCTTGTTACAGGTACCTACTTTATTTAGTTTAACCTTAGCGGTATCAGTAACCTAGAAAATAAAACGTTTCGAGCGTTGACTGGATCATGTCGACTTAATAAGAAAGCATACGATTTCTCGCCTGAGATAGAATTCGGAACAGTGAGGAAGGAACAAGGTTTTAGCTTTTGAGGACACTCCTCCTGAGTAGATCTGAGAAAACTAAGATAGTCACATGCCTCCGAGTGATGTGACATGAGTTTTCTTTTGTTTTCAGACACCCTTTGCTACTGTGACGACTTTTGTGACCGCGGTTCGAATGATGACTGCTGCCCTGACTTTTTCGAGGTCTGCAGAGGACAAACACCATCACCACCGCCAGCTCCCATAATTGCCTGCGAAGATAACAATAAATATTATCACGCTGGAGAAAAAATAACAAGAGGATGCAATGAGTGGTGAGCTATGGTATTTTTATTGAAGTAACAAAAATAAGTATGATGATCTCTGGTCTGGTGGGAGACGTGCGCCAGCTGTGGCTAGTTTTTCGTTCAGTGGTTAAGGCAGTTATGGCGTGAAGGAGTCACAAACTTCCAGACATAAAAACTTATAACTTACTAATCAAAATGATAAAGGTCAGATTCGTTTAAAAATATATACCTACCCACAATCGATTACGTAGTTCTTACGTCATCAGGTAGGTACTTAGGTATGACTCTCGAGCAATTCTCGAGTCTTCATTGAGTTAGTACTCATAGTAACCCTTAGAAACTAAGAGGTTTGAAGCTACCTATGTTGGTAAATAATAATATTAATTGCCCCGTTTGCCGGATGTCATTCTAATTCCAAGTCTAGAATAATTCCTCTTTTGGTAACAGAGGGGATGGTTCATTTTTGCGCAAAGGATCATAGCGGAAGGATCAATTCAAGAATTCTTTGTTTCATTCCACACAGCACACAAGCTTTAAGGTTTACTGAAATATTTAAATGAAATAAGGCTTTCGTCTATATAATTTCCCTAGAGTCAGAGTTTTACAGAACAGTTCACCTACTTTATGATATCAACTGCAGTTGGATAGGCACATTTCTTTTTCTTTCATCACTATAATGTAATGTTCCATCTATTATTGTCAATTGCATGTGACCATGTTTACGATACGATTCTAGCTACCTAACTAATCTATACTTAATATTATAAATGCGAAAGTGTGTCTGTCTGTCTGCTACGCTTTCACGGCCCATCTGTTCAACCGATTTTTCCAGTAAAGGGATAGGTTGTTTGCCGGGGAAGGACATAAGCCTCTTTTATCCCGGAAAAGTCAAGAGTTCCCGCGGGAATCAAAAACCTTAGTGCACGCGGACGAAGTCGCGGGCATCATCTCGTTATTTATAAATAACTACCTATTTTATTGGTGCTTTTAACGAGGTCCAATTGCTGAAACAGTCGCGTATTCTGTTACCAACAAACAATTTAAAAAATTCCAAACCAATTTGCCAAAGAATTAATGTAACCAGAACCACTCACTCAAACACGTCACTTGGAAGAGATCAAAAATTCACGAGAAGGATAGCTGCATACAATTATTATATGGACTATGGGTCGTCCATAAAATAATTCCTAATTATCTATACTTCTATACCTACTTAATATTATAAATGCGAAAGTTTGGATTGATGCTTGGATGGATGGATGTTTGTTGCTCAACCACGCCTGAGCAGCTGAACGGATCTGGATGAAATTTGGCACAGAGATAGATTATAATCTGGAATAGCACATAGCCTTCCGGCGGGAACCAAAAAACCCCAATCCACACGGACGAAGTCATGGGCATCAGCTAGTAATTAATATAATTTAATTTTCTTTTGCTATTGTCCCCATGGGTATGCTAAAAATAGTCTCCTTTTTGAAACCCATAATTAAAGCAATTACAAATCGTTTGAAGTGGTCTTATTTTAAAATGCTGACACTAGTCAGCCATGGCGTTGCGCCAGTGGATCAGATTAAATACCTGGGTCACAACTCACAGCTAAATATATCTGACCCACCGACTCGCACCTTGACGCCTTTCACAACACAAAAGCGCGAGGGTTATGGGTATAGCTATAGATCATGCATCATACTTACAAATACAAAATACATCTATATATCTTTGTAAATTCTCATCACTAACCCGGAGTTAGGAAGTTGGCCGTAGTTCACCCCAGTGCCTCAGAGAGCACGAGAAGTCGTCGATCCTGCACCTGATCTCTCTCCGGTCGTGTCGGATTTTCCGTCCCATCGGGCTATGAGAAGAGAGAGATCAGAGAGTGCACCTGTGAATGCGCACACATTTGTGCATTATAATATCTCCCGCGTAGATGGCTAATCTCTCTGGAGATAGGCCGTCGTGGCCGAAACTCGGTCGGGAGCACATTATGTCTGCTAAGTTTTCACGTCCCATCTGTGCAACCGATTTTTACATGTGCGGAGATATTGGTTGCATAATGCATTGCGTCTCGGGGAAGGTCATGGGCTAAGTTTTATCCCAGGCAATCAGAGCTCCCAAGGGATTTTTCAAAATACCTTAATCCAAGTGTAAGAAATTGAGAACATCATCTAGCTCACCATGATTAGAAACGAGGACATGAGATTTAGTATGTGGATAGGGATATCGATAGACATACACCAGATCTGGTAAGGAATACGGATATGAAATAATTTCTTATGAGTACTTATTGATCTTTGTGGATAATTTTAGAAGAATTATAATTATGTACAGATAAAGAAGAATTGCAAACTAAGCGCAAGCGACATTGTGGTCTGTGGCCCGCAAAAATCCTTTGCCTGTTTGCATTTGAAGTGTTGTACGTTGGTTATGGGCGTTTATTCCTTAAACTCGCCTAAGCGACCCATATAAATTATATCGTTTTCCGAAAATTACAAATAATATCTAATACTTAATTATTCAATACCTGTTTTTTTTGTTCCGTGTTTAATACACAGCCTGCCACTCAACGTAGGTAAACAATAAATGACAACAAACACCCGGAAGATTTTGTCAATCCCATTGATTCTCAAGTAGCTATTAAAATTTAAAATGAGTAAGGCTATCAAACTACTTAAATGATGTAACTTGAGTAGAATTTCAACTTCTCGTTTTTATGGCGAGTGACGAGTGACGACTGACGACTGACTTTGAGGGACAAGGGGACAATATAATAATATGTTCATAGCTGTCTGTAAATTAATTTCAACTAAGAATGTGTCGTTTGTTAACAGCAATACACAAACAAATAGCAATTATTTACACTAAATATGTTCGATAATTATCAAAATCCACTTGGGCTTACTATAGGCCTACTTGGCCTTGTAGCTCAACTGACGTAGGTGTCAAGATTAGACTGAGGTCTGAGAAGTCTTCCCTATAAAGATTTATATCATTAATCTTGATGGTTCCAATTCTAAAATCCATCCTTTGGTTCTATGGATTAACCTAGTCTAAAGTGCCAAAGGAAATCTTTTGTTTTCGGCATCACCACCCCGAAGTCCATCTCCATCGAATTTAATAAAACATATTCTATATTTACCTTGGTCAGGTAATATGACTTGATAGAAACAATTTCGATCAATAAGCTGACTGAAAAATACCGCTTATTTGGGCTGTATTTAGAGAGTTGCGTGAAGATCAACTTGTCCATAGTCGATACCACAAAGCCAAAAGAAACAGTATGCCCTACCTGTGGACGTACTTGTACTTAACTGTGCTGAGTGCGCGGACAAAGCTGGACAGTTGGCCCCATCCACAAATTAAGTCACTCAGCATTATATGAGCGGTCAGTAAAGACTAAGCGGGCTATTGTAGGCGTGGGTGTCTCTCTGAAGGACAATTCGTAATGAGGAAATGCGTAAAAGTACTAAAGTGACCGACATTGCAAAGAATTACCAAGCTGAAGTTACCTGGTAGGCATAGCCGGTCGCGGAAGCGATGGCCACTGGGGTGGACACGTATTTTGAGGTGCAGGAGACCGAGTACCAAGTACCAGCAAGAATATAAGTAAGGCGGAGGACCGTGTGCGGTAGCGCACTACAGTTTTTTCAGGAATACTTAGGTATTTTTTCTATTGTAATATACTAGCCTTACGCTTGATGACAATCACGCTTAGTGGAAAGCCAGCAATAATAAGGTCTAGGTTGGAACGCGCTGTCCCAGTGGACACAATTAGGGTGATTGATTGGTCATCTTTGTAAGTCATGATATGAGATCGTGGTCAAGTGCAAACAATGTCATGTCCAATAAAAAAAGCTAATAGCCGGTCAGTTAAAGTTAAAATTGACCTCGTGTCACGTGTCTCTGTCAGATTAGTATGTCCTTAATCGGTTGATCGTAATGGTGTATGCCGTCATTTCTAAAATCGAAAATGATCGAGCTAACATTACGTACCTAACTAATACCTACGTACGTACGAACAACTAATATACGTTTTTGAATATCAGTAAATTCTTAGTAACTCTAGGTTTCTGTATTCGGAACTTTAGATTTTGGGTTCTAGCTCAAGTTCTTTGAGAGTTGTAGCTACGCCGTACGAGTGCTTCTAGTGAGTAGTGATCTTCGGAATCTTTAATTTTGGGTGTCAAAACCTGCATCCCTCGATAGCTCAATGCCTAGAGGCCAAAGTTTGAAATTCCATGGGTCGACGGTTAAAATCTTATTCCTAGTATAATCATAGTCGGAGATGAAAAGAGCCATAAACCTAAGTATTAGTCATGTGAAAATATGTTATGTGCATATTATGTTTTTTAAAGCTCCGTGAGAGGCACTAGCAATTGGCATGTACCTACCTATTGCGACTTGCGTCAAATATCGTTAACGATATCTAATAAATATAATCAGTTTGTTAAGCTATCATTAAATAAGTGAAACAGGAAATCATCTTGAGTGGTTCAAGTATAGAAGTAGATACAATACAGATTTGACCTTGGATAGGTGCTGCGACATTATTTATCTAGACTATCCATTTTCTAGTACCTAGAGTTACTAGGTGCCCTATGGTTGCAGATTAGATAATATTTATCTATAGTCTATGCAACTAAACCACAGCTATCGGGATATTTTACTCTCGTATAGATTTACTAAATAATTCAATTTTTCGCTTGTGAATAAAAGCACAACTCACCTTCTCTCCAGTTAGTATTCTGAAATCTGAGCTTTCGAGTAGGACATAGGTAATTAGGTAAGTACCTACTATCTAGGCAGTAAATCATTATTTATCTTAATATTTTTCAGCTTTATATTTTAGAAATTGGTATCCACTTAGTAGCGATTGGTACAACTTCCAATTATCTAATTCATGGTTGGTCCACTTTGCATTTGATCCAATTTGCAGATGGTCCAAAATGGTCCACGTTACTTCCATGGCTCCAAGGTGGGTTAAAGGAAATATAAAGCGTGGCTTCTAGCGTAGCACATTAAAATAAAATTGGAGTTTGTAGGAGTGGGAACTTACAAACTTCCTTCTTCTTTCTCCTGTACTCCCATCAACCCGCTACTTATTTTGGACCATCTTTGAATTGGACCAACTGCAAATTAGGTGTGGTTTGTACCTTATGGACCAATAGTCTAGGCAATGGGGCGATTCGCTGTATGGAGACCCCCGCATTAAATCCTCAGTCGATGATACTTATCTGGGTTTTAGTATTGGATGATCCAAAATGTACACAAAAATATCCAACAAAAAAAAAATAATTATTAAAAGTTAGGTTTTATACCTAAAACTTGATATTTATGACTGAATATATTCTCGATTTCTTTTTAAAATAATAGCAGGTAGTATATTTACACTCAAAACCGAAATATCAAATGAAATAATCATGCAGAACATCGATATTTAAAAACCGATTTTGTGATGAAATCGAAACTGCGTTTACGCGATAATGTTCCTTCCTGCTTTAACAATTGGGTATAGCATAAAAAACTTTATTTCCTTTCTGATTTTTTGGTGGATATTTATAATATACGTTTAACTTATGAAACTTATCACACTATAAAGTTTCGCCGCCTGAGGAATTATTGTTGGGGTCAACTAGCTTTATTGCCTAGACTACAAATGACAATTGGACCAATTATTGTACTAAACCGTATAATAATAATATTACTAGTGTCCTGAGAGTGAATTGTAGGAATACTGACTTGTTAAATCTACTTAGCCTTTAAAATAATAGATACATTAACGGTAATAGGTATTATTTTTTTACATATATGTTTAACAAGAATATTGATGCTGATAGGTCTTAAGTAATAAATAATATTGATACAATAACGAACAATAGCCGGTATTTTAATTACATCTCATTCTGCGAAATTGATACCTCCTTGTTATCTTGATACAGGAAGCCAAAAAAATAACAGCTACCTATACGATAGTCGATACCCTACATAATGTTATCGCTATTAATAAAAAAATATATTAGGAATGTTATGGTGGTATAAGGTGACATTGGTTATGAATATACCGAAACGGTAAACTACTAGGTATGTAACTTTTTTGGTTCTGAAAGCGATTCAAGAGAAATAAGTAGGAGTTTATTGTTATTATTGTCCAAAAATTTTGCAAAATAAATGATTTATTTATTTATTCATAAAAATATAAGTTATTGTTTTATTTATTAGAAAGCCCATAAGTATATACTTATTGCTGTCAGAGCTTTAGAGTTCTTTCAAACGGGCGTTAAAAGTTTAAAACGGTAGTTAGGTACTTACTTATACCGTGCAACTTGTTCAATAATCTACGAGTAGTAGAGTACTTCCATCATTTGGTCTATGGTCTCCATGTCCCAATGTAGCGGCGAAAATGTACCATTTACCAAAAAGATATTGCTATTATTATAAAAATTGATTACATTGCTTACCTTAGTAAAAAAAACTCAATGTTTATTTTGCATCATGCCCACTGCCCAGCCCGAAAATAGGTATCTAGTATGTACCAAACCCATGCCTACCATGGCTCCAAATACTATAAACTCCTTGTTGACCGAGCGAAGCGAAGGTCTCTGAGTCTACTTGAGTGAATTCACACTTGTCCATCTGTCAGAGCCTTATAACTTCTGAATTACTGAACGTAATTAATTTAAATTTGAATATAGTAAACCTATGGCCTCCAGCCGAATATGGCTTAAAAAGTTATAAAAATCTTTATTTCAGGGGGGCTCTCATAGAAGCGAATGCGAAGTAAAATATTTTTCATCGTTACATAGGGTTGCGGTATTTCATTTTAAAGATAATTAGGAATAGAATCCAAAAATATTTTATTTTAAATTTTTCCCCTAAAATGGGAAATTAAAAGTGGAGATTTTCTAACGTCCAAAGTAGACCTCAGAACTCTCAATTTTCTGAAAGACTGAGCCTGAAACTTGATCAATTATTTGAATTATATTCTGTACTTGTACAACAAATACTAAAATTAGATAAATATTACAAGGGAACGAAATAATATAATTTTTAATGAGCTTCAGTATTTTTAACAGAACTTCACAATGATGTCAATAGATGGCGCTCTGTAAAAGTTTATTCGTATGTGCTTACAAATAATAGACGTTAGCACCATCTTACGTGGAATCAAAAAAAAATTAACTTTAGTTAGTTTTCTTTATTTACAGCGAATGCTATCATGATGAAATAAGTCAGACGACTTATTTCAAGTGCGACACCGACCCGTGCATCATGAGCGATGAGGTGTTGAGAGGAGTGGCCTCGGATCCTTACTCCACGTGGCGGCCTTACAACTATACGCAGTTCCATGGGAAGAAGTTGAAAGACGGGCTTATTTATAAGCTGGGTATGTATTATGTACGCCTGTGCATCAAACACTGACAGTCTGATAATAATATTATAGTTACATGATATAAATATCATTGGTCGGATATCACTCTACCCATAATTTTTTTTTACAAGGATAGATATAGTTGAGGACCTGGACAGTGTGAATTGTGATCTAAATCTACATATTCCTATTCCTTGTATTTCCCTCCTTGTATTCCTAATAGGTAATTATGAAATGAATATACCACAGGATTTGAAATCCGCTTAGGTAGGTAACTAATTTACTCAATTAATTGACCGACTTAATTGCGTTTTTTTTATTCGTATGCGGGCTTATCTTGGATGGTTCTTCTTAACTACCTATATGTTTGCTGAAAATCTGTCCAGCGGTTTGAGAATTAGCAGCCCTGTAGGGATCAGTCATACATTTGAGATTTTTAATGTAAGTGTGAGCTTAAATGCTTACTCAAATTGAAATTTATTATTGTTAGACATAGCTTGTAGGTTTTTAAGATGCTAGGAAGCGGAATACTTGTCTGCTTATAAAGTATAATATGTTTAAACGAAATAGTAGGTACCTATGAACAAAGTACCTAGGTATACTTAGATAGTGTAGGATTTAAATCTTCGTATCTAGGAATAATGAAGTTGTGTCATAACCTACTCATTATACGTATTATTAGGTTTAGAAAACATAGGTAATAAAAGTGAAAGTAGTCCATTCTAGTGCTTAAGAGAAAGCACTGACATCAGCTGTAGTGACCTGTAGTGCTTCGACTGAATGTTAATGTTTGGTTTAGGTTGATACTTAATAATAGTAGTTAGATTTAATCTAATCGTTAATGTCCCAGTTTAAAATTCATTCAACACATCGATGCAAATAGGGGCGTACTATGGATATATGGTACAGTTGCATCTACACATTTAAATAGAAAGATCAGTAAACGATATCGTATCGCATTAGGTCGTTCAAACTCTAATTGTTCAGACCTAATTGTTAAGGCCTATTACACTGCACTTTTCACAGGGACCCTTACATTTGAATCAATGTAGTGTAATAAGAATTAGGGAGAAAGGGTCCCTAAATTGGTCCTTATTGCTAACTAGTATTAATGCATCATGTGGGTCGTTTTATTTTTATATCCAGACAAGATACAGTTTTAAACAAAAGTAAATATATACCATACGTAGTATCCAATATTATAGTGATAACCTAATGGTTAGACTCCAGCCTCCAAGTCTGTGATTCGATCTCGGGAACGCATATCCAACTTAATTAATTAAAATATATCACTAACGGTGAACAAAAATCGTGTGGAAAGCTTAAACCATGCCTGAGAGTTCTAAAATCATAAATAACGTCTGCCAAGAAGAAAGCCCTTGACTGCAATCTCACCTGATGGTAAGTGATAATACAGTCTAAGATGGTAGCGGGGTAGCCTCTTAGGGGCATTGCAGTTATATTAAACCCATACACTTATTCGGTTTCTACAAATCTATTAATAATTATATCTGTATCTTTTATCTATTTTTAAAGTAATTGTCATCATCATTGCAATTTGCAACCGATTACCGACCCATACTATTTACAATAATTTAGAAGTCAGCCCTAAGGCTGCACGCGCCGCGTCATAAGGGTTTTGAGTGACGCAATAGAAAGAGATACCTATACCTAATAATAGAGGTAGGTATTTAATTATTTTCACTCGCAGCGCTGTACGAGCTGAATTGGGCTTTATTACGACGTAACCTGAGTCACCGATAGTTAAAAGGTCGTCGCGGAGTAACTTTTCTGTTACTAGGACTATTACTAGATAGTCTCAATTTCTCAAAGCATAAACGGGATATACATATTTATGTGAGAGGCATATCCAAATGTTCCGAAGTCTGAGCTTAGTCAGGCACTGTCTTAGCACTTTAGATACTCAAACTTATAAACCCAACAATCTATGTCAGGCCATGTCTGATATAAAATGTTTTACAATCAGAATAAAATAATTTCGTAGTTAGCGATATAAGTAGATAATTGGGCATTGCCTAGTGTTTCAAATTTCGCTTGAAGAAAACAAGATGTGTTAAACGAAAGCTTTGAAAAATATCTCAAAAATTCACTTCATATCACAGGTACCATTCTCAATGAAAAAGTGAGAAACTCAACAGTGTCATTGCCAACACATAAGAAAGGTGTAGTTTACCCAAGGAGCTACGATGCCAAAGAGAATTGGCCCGAATATATATCTCCTGTTGTGGACCAAGGATGGTGTGGTTCCGACTGGGCTGTAACTGTTGCCACTGTGGCTTCAGATAGGTACGATATTTATAATATTTTTGTATCATTTTAATTTTTACCTTCGATGTCGAAGGTAATGACTTCATCATTATGTCGCTACGCTCTATCGGGAATACTTATGTAACGGCCTGGTCGATACTTAACTACTTCGTTTTATATGTTTCACATCTCCTTCTTTATAATATTATTCTCTATTCGCCAAATCCATTTTTCATGACAAACACTTCTTGCGTCATAAATTAGAAAGTAGGTAATTCACAATGTCACCGTGTCATTGATGTAGAATTTTAGTAAATGCACCGTGTGAATTAATGATGGCGTTAAAAATTAAAACAAAGGACTTATATCTGTCATAGACTTATTCCAGGTCAGCAAGTCATTTTATTTTTTTGCATCTTTTTCCTAGTAACTAAGCTTGCTCAAAGCGAAAGATAATGAGTAGGTACTGTACTTCCGTACGTTTCAGCATTAAAAACCTTCAAGAAAGTTTTAGAGACTCGCACTTTTGTTATAGCGAGAGTATTTTTAGCTTGAGTGCTTTTGTCTACACGTTCTTCTTATTAAGAATAGTGAGATGCAAGCAATGTACCTAGATACTTTTCTTTTTGTGTTACTTTTCTAATTTAATTTAAGAGAACAAACACCTGCCTACCCAATATAGAGGTCTCTTTAACTTTCCCTAGCTTCCATCATCATACCAGCTCGGCCGTACCGTAAAGTCAGAATACAGATATCTTGCAGGGATAAGTTCTTCCCTATCCACTATTTTTCTTGTAAAAGAAACAGTATAGTACTTCAGTACTATAGTTACAGTATAGTAATTTGGCATTATACACTTTCAGATTTGCAATTCAATCCAACGGTGCTGAGAAGGTAGTGCTCAGTCCCCAGATCCTGCTGTCGTGTACCAAAGAGCAGCAAGGTTGCAATGGCGGCCACATAGACATAGCATGGAATTACGCTAAACTATTTGGGTAAAACGAATTTTTTAAATAAAAGTTTTCAATTACAGACCATCATGGGGTAGTATTATGCAGTGGTCGTTTATTTGGAAGTTTCTTGGGGTCATTGCCCAGAAGGATCAGGGTATGCGTTTAATAAAACTGTCATACCCTTCCTAGGTTAACACGCATCCATCGTCATCGGCATCGTCACTTACCTTACGACGTAATTTGCCAAGTAGTTAAATACAGAGTGACGAAAGCAATCACGGAACAGCAAATCAGCTTATTGCTGCAATTATCTTTGGCTACCTACCTGTATATGCTGAGGTGCCAGTCATTTTTTTAGGCTTGTGGATGAAGAATGCTTACCCTACAAGGCGAAGGTTGGCCGATGCAAGTTCGGCAACAGGGATGATTTGGTCAAGCACGGTTGCCGGCCGGTGGTGGCAGGGCGAACCGAAAGATATAGGGTCGGACCACTGTACAGGGTTAAGAATGAAACCGACATCATGTATGAAATAATTATTTCTGGACCAGTACACGGTAAGTTAATAAATATTAGTTATTACCGCACTCCTTTGTATTCTAATTATTATATTTGTATCGCTGAGTTTATTTACCTACTTTACCTGAGGTTGTTTCCTACGCGCCACGTTCGAAGTCCGAGCACGATAGATACATAGCACCATTGTCTGTTGTTCTTCTGTTTTAAAACTTAACGTCTACCAGTAAGGTCTGTATCATTGATGTTCACAATCGGCTTTAGACGGTGTTTGGTTGCGCTTCAGCGCAAACGAATTTTGTCGATGCGACTTATAAATGTATACCTGTACTTCAGCTATTAAGCTTCGTAGCTTCGGAGCAACATAGTGCAACATTGCGGCATGCCAGCATTATAGAATGCCACATGCTGCTTTAGGTCGCAAAATTAATGTTTCCGTTTGTAGCATGCGGCGTTCTCGCGTGTTGTTGCTCCGGGATAACACCGCCTCAAATATTAATATCTAAAAAAATCCGACCGGGCAAGCTGAAACTTAAACAGCTGAAGCATTAAACTTTATCAAGTTTAACACTATTATTATTGAGCATCATCTTTAGATAACATTTCGGTGGTTGCCCGAGGTCCGGATATTCGTTCGTAAATTGCTCGTTTTGGGTCCGGTTACACAATATATAATGTCTGTGGTCTAACCTACGAGTGTCTCTTTAATGTTTCCAGCGGTGATGGAGGTCCATCAGGACTTCTTCCATTACCATGACGGCATCTACCGGCACAGTCGTTACGGGAACAACGTGAAGTCGGGCTTGCACAGCGTCCGCATCACTGGCTGGGGTGAAGACCGGGGCGATAAATATTGGGTAATTATGGTTTTAGTTCTCCGCATTTCATATACTTAGTATAGTTAAACACAACGGACAGTGCGTGTAGTGATTATACTTACGGTTCGGTTGAGGATAGATATTTCTATAGATAGATTTCTCGTAAAAAGAGAAACATACGAAAGAACAGCTGTTTAGGTCTGGACAAATCGCGCATTATTGCCAGGCCAGCGCGTACACCATTGTCGGATAAGGCACTGTGGTGTTTTTAAGATCCTCGGCAGAAGCAATTTATGATCTCTTAGTTGTCTCTGGTTTGGTCTAATGGCAGGCTTCGGCCATGGCTAATTACTAACCTGACAACAAAACGTGTCGCTAAGTGATTTAAGTTTCTTTATAAAAAGATTAGGAGTATACGTTTAATACACTAACATATAATAACTAACATACCTACTAGGTTATACCGCTACCATCATCGACCGTATCATCTTACCACCTCGTGAGATCGCAGTCAACGGCTAACTTGAAGCAGCAAAACGAGCTCCTTAGCTTCCGTCGGGTATCCCACGACATATAACGGCTTTTTAAGTAATATATCATAAGCTATACCTATGCTTGTTCACAGATTATCGCCAATAGCTGGGGCTGCGATTGGGGTGAGAACGGCTATTTCCGTATCGCTAGAGGCGAGAATGAGTCTGGTATCGAGTCATTCGTGGTCGCTGCATGGAGCGAAGTCACTGAAGCGTACAAGAAAACATAACATCGAACTAACTTTCTAATCACACCCCTTTGTGTGGTCAGTAAGCTGATTAAGACCAATAGGGGGTGGATTTTGTTGAATAGCACAAGAAATTTCCCATAGAGTACACAGAAATCGAATAACCTAATGATGATAAAGAAATAATTAGCTGGATTTTTATATCAGTCACTTGTTGCCATTGACTAACCAATACCTATACAGTAATATTTGGTAAATCGATGCTTGTTGCTAATTCGAGAACAACTGTCCGTGAGGTGTAAGATCAGGTTACAGTGTGTACACCGACATTATAAAGCAACAATCCCTTCGAACCACGCACATTGATTAAATTGATATGTGATGATTCTTACAATAACTTGCACACATAATATGTACGGTCTAAAGGTAAATGTAAAGTGCTGGACATAGAGCGACGACCGTAATATAAACAATTGTTGCAAGTCAGTACTGAGTACTGAAGTATTAGTTACTGAGATAATATCATCCTCAACTTAGCATGTAGGTATTACAACCATTGAATCATTGGATCTCAAAAATACAATAGTAAAGAACCAACCGCTTTCTGAGATGGTGTATTTGAATGCATGAATATTACACTACCTTATTTAAGGTACACTGTGTTTTGAGACGTATTTTGATGCTGAAGAGTGGTATAATGCATCTGTGAGAATAGTTTACAAATTATTTAAAAATGCATGTTAAGTAAGTTATAAGTAAATAAGTAAAAATTAAAATGTTATCTGTACTAATATTATAAATGAGAAAGTTTAGATGGATGTTCGTTACTCAATCACGCCAGAACGGCTGAACGGATCTTGATGAAATTTTGAACTATTTTGCACAGAGATAGATTAACTATCTCTGTACCAAATAGTTAATCTATCTTGGTGCCAAAATTCATCCAGATCCGTTCAGTAGTTCTGGCGTGATTGGGTTACAAACATCCATCCATCCATCCAAACTTTCGCATTTATAATATTAGTAAGTATAGAGTATAGATGTCTTTGGATGAGCAGTATTGTTGAAATCAAAATTGTGTCATGTTATTAAAATAAGTATAGCAGGTATTACAATAAGTAGATTAGATTTTCTTATTGCTTCAGACTTAGCGTAGCCAGACTATAAAATAATAAATATTTAACTGTTACAGAAAGGAGAAGTTAGTTCACTCTAAAAGTTATAAATATCTATATAATAATTAGTTAGCAGCCTTGCCTGTGACTTCGTTCGCGTGAAATAAGTTTTTTAAATTCTTACGGGACTCCCTATATATATATAGCCTATGTGTGACACTCACAAATAATGTCGCTGTCTATTGGCACCAGAATTTTCATAATCGGTTCAGTAGATACAGAGATTACCCCCTACAACGTGACAAACTCACCAACTTTACTTCTTTATAATATCAGTATAGATTATATGATTGTAACTAAGTAATTCAAAACAGTACTTCAGTTTAAAATGAAACTTATAATATATCAAACTTATGAAGATAACATATGAAATAGATCAAGTTAATTGCTAAATAACTGCCATTTAGACATAAAATTAATTATTAGGTGTTTGAATAACTTTTAACTTAAGACCAAGTAGAAGGTCTCACGTTATTTTATAAAGCAATAATTACTTTGCTATAAGAATAGGAATTAAAAATAAATATTTTTTTCATAGTCGGAAAGTTTCGATACTCTTCAAGTACCAACTTCCTAACATAGGTATGATTCCAAAGTGTATTTTCTAGGTCTTTACATAAGAGCTTACAAAGAGTTTGAGCTTACAAATAGTTTAAGCAATAAAGCTAGTTGACCCGAACAATAATTCCTCAGCCGACGAAACTTTACAGTATAATGAAGTATCATGAGTTAAACGTATATAATAAATATCCAATAAAAAATCAGACAGGAAGTATCAATTGTTTCTGCTTAGTGCTCTTCTGCGTAAATACGTACCTATCATCACAAACTAGAGTGTAAGGAGTGTTATAATAGATCAATCAAATTCCATACATAAAACAAAACTAGCACTTTCAACAACACTAGTCTTAGTTATGACTTATGAATAAAAGATAGTTTGAAATTTATGTATTTTTTTATGATAACTTTATTTATCTCATTAAAATCATATGATAGTTTGTATACTTTACAAACAGTTTATGTTTTAGATTAACATTTTAAATGAAATATTTTATGGAATGCGTCGTGTACGAGTATGATTTAAATTAAAAGTGAACCATATTGTACTTATATAAAATTAGATTAAAATAACTAGCAGCGGTTTTTATAATAGGTGTATTCCGCCTTCGAAAAAAAACAGGCTACGTTCGCACTGCGAAAAACATTCGCGCTAATTTTATTCTTGCGATTTATATTTTGCGTACGGATTTCACCTACTCCGCATTGCGAATTCGGTGACCGTCATGCATCTTCATACATCACAAAATATTCGCTTGAATATAATTCTTACCGCGGCGCGTAAAATTTGTATCAAACCAGAGATTATTTTCGCGCGGATTTTATTCACAACTGCGTTGGTTTTTCGCAGTGCGAACGTAGCCTGCTTACGATACAGTTTGTAGAAATCTTAAATTCACATTAAATTAAAATATTGCATTGTACTATCATACCCAGATACTACTAGGATGACAGCATTCTGTCCTTTTCTCTCGAGTGACGGATACCACAAGAGGAAAAGAGATAAACCTGTTTTTATTATCCTAATAGAATCTGGATTGGGTTATACCAAACGAATATAATATAGGTATACAATATAATATAGGTATATAGGTTTCAAAATTCAATATATACCTATTTGTATTTTTTTTCGATATAGTTGTTTTAATTATTATACTAAGAATTAACAATTGTATTTATTTTTAAAGAAATTGTAATATTTTAAAGGTTAAGGAAAATAAATACATTATGTGATTAGTATTTTCTTTTCTTCCAATTCTATCAAAATAATTATTTTTAAAGCTATGTACTAAATACTAAATAACAGTGCCAAAGTCCTCTCATAAGTTTTTTTTAATAATTTAATCGTTATTTTCATAATTGTATGGTAGTCTCTCTAGAGAAACCTGAAATTACCAAATGGAGCAGACTGTAAAAAAATTTGGTTGAGTATCCCCCAGTGTAATTTTTTTTGTCCAGTTTCGTACGTCCTCCGTGTTAAAAGCATCTAAAACGCAAAAAAATTACTCAGCTTTCACAAGACACTCTTAACATAATATTATGCAGTTATTTACTTACCTTCTAAAGGCAAAGTCAGCATTTTAGGCATCATAGTATACACATTTTTGCTAACTTGTTGGTTTAGGCTGACTTTTACTCTTGGCAACTTTTTCCACATTTGCCGCCCGAACCTAAAATAAATAAGACGAGCTAAATATAAAGGAAACCTTTATGATACACTAGCTGCTGCCCGCGACTTCGTCTGCATGGATTGAGGTTTCTTGGTTCCTGCAGGAACTCTTTAATTTTCCAGCATAAAAAGTAGCATATGTGTTATTCCAGTCTGCTCTGTGGCAAATTTCATCCAGATCTGTTCTGGTGTAAATGAGTAACAAACACCCATCCATCCATCTAAACTTTCGCATCCATACTAATATTATAAATGCGAAAGTGTATGTCTGCCTGTCTGTCTGCTACTCTTTCACGGCTCATCTCTTCACCCAATTTTGTTGAAATTTGGTACATTGGTAGATTAGTAGATTTTGGTGGGAGGCTTCGGCCGTGGCTAGTTACCACCCTACCGGCAAAGACGTGCCGCCAAGCGATATAGCGTTCCGGTACAATGCCGTGTAGAAACCGAATAGGGGTTTGGGTTAAATATAACTGCCATGCCCCTAACAGGTTAGCCCGCTACCATCTTAGACTGCATCGTCACTTACCATCAGGTGAGATCGCAGTCAAGGTCTAACTTGTAGTGGATAAAAGAAAAGATAATATCCTGGGGAAGGACCTTAATCCACGCAGATGTCTGGAATCATCTAGTTTATAATATTAGTATAGATAATCTAGGATGAGTAAAAGTGTAAAATAAACAAATCAAGTACATATTCCTTGTTCTGCGGTAACTTTAAAATTTGAATAGGACTATCTAGACCAGGGATTCCCAAACTATTTTGGGGTAAGAGACCCCTTTTCCAAAATGAACTGATACCTCAGACCCCCGAGCCAATTTACTTTACAAATCGTCTTTACTTTTTTTCTTATTGATACAAAATCACAATTTAAAAACTTTTCGGTTGGTTAAAGTTGGAGTAAACTTGACATCATTTTCTCATCAAAATTTAACAAAATAAATAGGTATAAAATTCAGTAAATATCAAGTGTAATTAATAATTATTAATACAAATTACGTAAAAATAAATAAGTAGGTAACAATTTTTTGAAAAAAATAAAAAAGGGGTCGATTTTTAGACCTTGTTGACCCCTAAAATCTGTTTTCGTTCACAAACTCCAAGCGGTCGATATCGACCACTTTGGGAATCCCTGATCTAGACTGTTGATCTAGAAGTATTAATAATAGACTTGGTAAACACTTATCCCAAGACATGCTCAACACCTATGTACTTTTGTCGAACTAAATTATAAATCGTCCAATGATTGACATGCTGCGAGGGAATATAGGATGCCAATCATGCCACATACACACCCAGATATTCATGAAAAACATAACCGTCTTTGCTTGATTGAAACAATCTAGATGCAAAAGGCATATAATCCAATAGTTAATACTGTTCCACATAAATTAATGGAATTTTGGTTAACTCCTATGAGAACAAATTATAATATGGCCCCTAGTTCATAAAATTTTTCTCACCTGCATAGATTGTACTCTTTTATGTAAAGTCAGCATAGAGTTTGTTATTGATGTCAATTTCTCTTTATTTGTTGCTATATCTGCCAACTGAAATGAAAAATAATTTCTATGATATTGCGAGAAAAACTACATGCTGTGTATTATTCACAATCATTGTTGACTTGTGGACTGTGGTCATCTCAATCTGAGAAGTGGCCCATGCTCACTATTCAGTAGTGAGCTAGCCTATGGATTGTAATGAATATGAGTACAAAAATATCTACCAAACTAACAGAATGCTAAAATCCTGTTCATTTCATTTATTCACTTGCTCTGGGAAAGTTATAATGGTTATAATCTTACTAGTGCATCTAACATAGCATCATTTTGTAAGTCTTCTAGACGCCGCCTCTCTGATGAAATCATATTGTGTACAGCTTCTTGCTTCTCACTGAAACCAGTAAAACTTTTTAAACACACAAAATCATGAAATATCACAAATTACTGTTTTTGTCATGCAAATTGACATCTCCTTAAAAATATCAATAAGCTTGTGTGAAAACTGCATGCAGATTGAATTTTTTATACTTGATGTCATGTAGCATAAGCAATATTAGTTTTAAAAAGTAATATCAGAATAAATAATTCATTTATTTGCTATTATTACAAAGTTTAAAAATGTTACCTTCCTATCTAAGTACATATATAGGTAGTTATGCCAAAGATAAAGGATGTCAAAAAAAGTATTCCTTTAGCAAAGTTGTCCAAGATGCACAGGATAGCAACTAGCAGGGACTGAGATCCATACTCAATAGGTACTCAATTTATTTATTACATGTGGATACAGTTATCTCAGCTACGTCATAAGACTACCACCGGTTTGGATAGCAGATTCTACCGAGAAGAGACGGCAAGAAACTCGTAAGCATAATTATGTGATTATAAATGTGGTTTCGAACTTTGATTTGGCCGAACTTTATAGGTCATGTTTTACTTACGTCAACTCCTTTAGATGCGTATTTAAAGTAGCCAAAGGAGGTTCGTATATCTCCATCACACCTTTTGCGAGGAGTTGTACAGTTTTTAAGTCTTCTGGCTTTAAAGGACTTTCGCTGGAACTAAAAAGGGTATTCTAGATTCAACGCCACTGTATTTGTTTAAAGTACTAATAGGTAAATTTATAATAAACTCACATTTCAGTTGGTTGAGTTGCCGACATTTCAGAATTTATATAATTTATTTGTATTTTGTAAGTATTAATTTGATTGAAAAATAATAAATATTACAAAATTCAAGGAGATATATCGAAGCAAAACAAAAACAAACAATTGCAGAGACAATATTATAGTATTGCAAACCAGATTATCCTATATGTTACTTGTCTCTGAACCAGAAATATTGCAAAAATCATTGACATTTATCGTCATTGACGTGGCTTTTGACCAGAGACAAGACCTCTATACTTACCAATAAATAAAGAAGAACAGATGAAATTACTACAGTAATTGCCAAGCTTAAACGTGCCTATCCGCCATTTTAGTCAACAATTTCTTGAGTACTTAAGTGTCATCGCCTGGTAACGTGTAATTGTGTTTTGTTGAAAAATAGTGTATTTATTTCTTACGGAGAATAATTAATTAGTGTTCTTTTTGTGTATGGCGTCAAAAATAATTTGCAACAGTGCCTGGTTGTAATATTGTGGGATGTGGCGCAACAAAAAGAAAAATCTGGCAAAATTAACATTTCACCAATAATATGTAAACAATTTTCCTCGTATGTTGATTATTTATAGTAGTTATTACACTAAGAAGAAACATATTTTAGTTTAGTTTACTGTAAATATTTGATTTTAAGCTAAATTTTTACCTGTTGATAAGCATTTGATAAGTACCTACTAGAGATTACTTAGCAGGAAATTTTCATTGATATAGATATTTGCATGAATAATAATTTTGATATTTTATTATTCTTTATATCAACTTTTTAAGCAATTTTCAGCTTGAGACCATCGATCTAAACATATTATGTTTAAATTTGAAGTAATGATGTTCACTCATTTAGAAGTTATATGACTCTGACTGACTGACTTACTGACGGACGGGCGATCAGACGAACTAGTGCAAATTTACTAAAGTAGACTCGGTGATCTTGCTTAGCTAGATAATATAGATAATACCTAGTAAACTAATTTTTAAGTGTTGTTAAGTTGCGGCACGGCATGGTTCGGCACTTGGGCGATTTTTTTCTATGCAATAGGTAGGTCCACCGTGCGAAGCAGGGGTGAGGGCCGGGTCCACCAGTGATTTAAAAAAAGTTGTAATAATTGAAAAGCCTATAATGGGGTTTTTAATATTCATAGACATGTTTTTTTAACATTTGCTAAATACTTGTAAACATTGTTAAAAAAATGTCATGAAAATAAATTAGAGAAAAAATTTATTGTTCAGTGATTTGTAAGTTTTATTTCATTGCTCCTTAATTGAACACAACAGCATATTTGTTTCCACTGTCTTACTGCATGTTGAGTCCGTATTCCTACCAATGTGTCCTACAGGTGGGACCACGGAATACCACCATGCAGGTACATATAAATATATTAAATATAAATATACATATAGGATACTCATAAATAATATTGTGGCTTTCTATTGGTAACAGAATTTTCAAAATCGGTTCAGTACATCCAGACTAGATTACCCCCTATAACCTCACAAACTTTACCTCTTTATAATATTAAGTATAGATTTTGTTTGGTTGGTGCTGTGTTGTAAAATCGTGGTAGGGTTTGCATTATAGTAAAAAATCCGGACTTTATGCCAGCATCAAAACGCATCCCATAGCCTCATAATACAGAACATCTGTATTCTAAGTATTTAATAAACCACATCGATAAATACTATCGATAGTCATCACGGCCGCACTTTGGTAAGTCGCCATTTTAGTCTACCGTTAATGTTTAGGTATACAGCTTTGTTTCGTAGGTATTACAAGTCCTTTAGTGCTTCCTTATTCATTGATACTTACTCTGTGTTCATAGAGTAAGTATTGAGTTTATCTATCACCGAGTATATTATAAAAAAATATGTACTAACAATCTTTAATTCAATGCGTAGATTCACGTAGACAGAGAAACAGATATTTATTATTTATTTTGTATTTTAATAGGTACACTAAATATTATCATACACTTCCAAAAAGCAATAAAAATATATTTCAATTTTTATTCCTAGGTACCGTGAAACGGAACATATTTTTTTATGGCTGCCTTTATATTTCTTGTTTATTTGACGTTCTTTCATATCCGTTGTCTAAAGAGGGGATTTACGTGAATAGCTATCATTGAATCACCTAAATATCATTTTAATATAACTGAATATCAACGTTATCAACCTGGAAGTCTTACAAGTGACCCGCGGGGACGCCGAGATGACGTCCGTGGCCAGGAGACGAGAACCTGATGATTCTGCGGAATATTCCGACGCCTCACAAGATATCGAGCAGAACCACTCTGGAAATGTGAGTTGGACATTGGCGAGGCTCAAAATTTGTGAAACGAACTTTCATTTTGGCGCTAAAACTGTCGCTGTCGTGCACTTTCTCTCGCGCAATCGCGTGTTGGAATGTACATTTCTTTTTCGCAAAATTGAGGTCACATTGGGTACCATTCACTGTAAAACTGCTGATGTTGTTGGACATTTCGGATTCGACCTAAACAAATATCTGTTACTTACAAAAATAAACAATATTTTACTTGTACTAGAGGCACCAATAATCACAGTGTAAAAATGCAATTGCTAAAGGTCGCTGCACATTTACAGGATGGTCAGCATGAATCCGATTATGACTCCCAGGGGAGTGATTCGGAGAGGTCAGATGGTGAACCAGAGAAACAGGTAAGACTTGAGGCATCTTACATAGGCCTTCAGCTTAAATTTGTACAATATTATCCCTAAATTGTATGACAGAGTTGAGTTAACCTGATGAGTGATGAATACAGACAGAAAATTTTAAATGACAAGTCTGACTAGAAATGAACAACTTTTTGGATAAAGTTCAATCTTCCCTTGTAACTCAGTAACTTGTAACTAACTTGTAACTATCTGCTCTCTGAAATAGTCACTGCAAACAAGCAGATTACCTGTCAGTTTATTAGTTTACATGTAATTAAAATTATTTTGATTTTACACAAATAATATTATGAGAGACTCATTTTGACGAATTGGCATCCAGAGGATTTAGGCTGCTTACTAATAATTCAGAGAGTTCCTCTAGGTTTTTCTAAATAAATAGAAAATACTCTACTATGCTAAAGTGATGAAAGTAGTGGAGAAAGCTTTACATAAATTAACTTGGTTCTGTTGTGACTTGTGAATAGTTAAATAGTAGAAAAAGAAGTTCAAGAAATTTAATAAGAAATATTTTCTGTAAAGTATCTGTTTTTCTCATTTATACCCTAGTAGGTTAGTTGTACAAGATTTTAACCATCTTATTAAAGAACAATAACTTTTATTTTATGACTAAAATTGAAAGTCCTAATAGTATACCACCACCACTACTATAGCCCATTAATGTTCCACTGCTGGGCACAGACCTCCACTCTCATAGTTTAGAGGATAAGAGGTTAGACCCACCACGCTGCTCCAATGCGGGTTGGCGGCTATTGTATAGATTGTATATTTATTGGTTTAAATTGAATATGCATTGAATGCTTTTTTTGTAGTAAGGTTGTTTGTTAAACATTATCCTCATTATAAACTTATTATAATCGTGTATAATTATTGCATAACTCTGATTTTATAGGGTCTGATTGTTATTTAAAGATAGCTCACATATTATATATTCTGCCCATTTTTAGTGTGCAACATGTATAAAATTAAATATTCATACAATTAGCTATACAAAATAATTAATTGCAAGCTAGTGGTCAAGGTAGTAGACTTATTAAGATGTTTCTTTTAATTTTTCAGGAATCCGAGAGACGTATATTATATATTCTGCCCATTTTTAGTGTGCAACATGTATAAAATTAAATATTCATACAATTAGCTATACAAAATAATTAATTGCAAGCTAGTGGTCAAGGTAGTAGACTTATTAAGATGTTTCTTTTAATTTTTCAGGAATCCGAGAGACGTGTAGATGATGACGAAGACAGAAGCAACCCCCAATATATTCCTAAAAGGGGGACATTCTATGAACACGATGATCGAACTGCGGCCAGGTATGTAATATGAATAGACTACATGTGTACCTTTCTAACATGTGTAGGTATTGCTATATTTGGAATATAATTTTAAACTGATACTGGAGATTTCTTCATAGCCTTATTTAAAAAAAAATTATAAAATCCCCATTTGTGCTTGGAAAATGTCATTAATTATATAATACTAGCTGATGCCCGCAACTTTGTTCTCGGGATTGAGGATTTTGGTTCCTGCAGTAACTCCTTAATCTTTCCGGGATAAAAAGTAGCCTATATGTTATTCCAGACTAATCTCTGAGCCAAATTTCATCCAGATCCATTCAGCCATTCTGACATAATTGAGTAAAAAACATCCATCCATCCATCCATCAACACTTGCGTTTATATTATTAGTATTAAAGTATTATAACATATTGTGATGGTTTGTTATTGGTATAACTCTCTTGTATTATTATACTGTCAGACCCCAGTTATGATTTGAAGGATATAGCAAGCATAATATAGTGTACTATTTAAAGTATTGTAATAATTATTTCAAAAGAAAAAGTGTGCTGTGGTATAGTTTTGTAGGTATTTTTCTTTGTTTTTTAGTAGTTTCTTAGTATTCTGTTGTTATATATATGTCACCGTAAGATTGTAAAAACCGTTAGATTATAATTTAACTCACGAAATTGTAAACTGTCGACAGATTGTGAACCGTTCAATGTTCTGAGTGTCAGTTTTTGACATATTCATTGTATTTACGTTTTCTTGTCAACCTAACCTACAAGAAACATCTTGTAGGTTAGGTTAGGGTTCGAAATAAATAATCAGGTAGTTAGTAGTACTTAGGTTCTGTCCGGTTAATATAACTAACAGATTACAAATTAAAAAATTAACGCATTATGCATTAAATTGTAATCTTTTGACAGTTTGCAATTTCGCGAGTTCTAATCTAACGGTTTTTACAATCTTACGGTGACATATATACCAAATATTGCTATAAATTTTCGCCTGAATTTTAACCAATATTAGACTGTAATTATCAGTTAGTTGGAAGTATTGCTCAATATATTGCTGTTAAACAGTAACAGCTTACAGGTGTTGTTTTGCAGTCTGCATCCTGTTGCATTGGTCATACTTTAAGACCATAGAATTATTAAAAAAGGACATAGAAATGATATTGCGGTCTTTGAATTCTCTAGGAAACCAGAGTGTCGCCATCGTTGTAGGTCATAAACATTAGTAACAATTAATAGTAATATGCCAAAGATTTGCTAAATATTGAGAGTTGGCTGCCTACTTATGCACTGTTGATAAGACATGCTAAGATAATGCACATTGTTGGTGCTTTTTAAGCCCAATAGATGCAATTGAGACAGATGGATAAAGAAGATTTATGAGATAACTCAGATGATAACAGCAATTCTATAGCCTCCACAGTGAATCAAATTAAACAAACACAATACCAATATATTGCTTTTACAATAACAATTGATCTTTCTCCTGTAACACTACTATGCCTATTCTGAATTCCACGTTCAAGGTAGTTGACAATAAGGTCTAATTTTGCTTATAACTAAAATACTATTTGGATCAGCTGTAGGCACAGTAAAGTATAGAACATTGACCAGGCTGCCCAGTCAGGCGTTAAAAGCATATTAGCGTAATATGAATCTATTATGTAGAAAGTTTCTGTTCAGTGTTTTTCTACTAATTTGCTCTAACACTTCTTAGAAGTTACTAGTTACTAGTTTTCTTGCAGCAGATATTTGTAATACTTCATCAGATTTTTGTTTGTTTCTATTACTATGTTATTGGTGATGATGCAGTCTAAGATGGTAGTGGGCTAACCTATTAGGGGGTACCAGTTATATTTAAACCCATACCCTTAGTCGGTTTCTACACGGCATCGTACTGGAACAGTAAATCGATTGGCGGTACGTCTTTGCTGGCCAAGGCTGAAGCCTTCCACCGGACCAGGCCAGAGAAAATTCAGAAATTATAAATTCCCAAATTGACCCTGCCAGGAATCGAACCCGGGACCTCCCAACAGCGCGCAACATTGCGTTAGGGATCTAGTCGTAGAGCTTTCTTGTGTCCATATCAATAATAATTGGGAAAGTGTGTCTGTTACCTTTTTACCATTCACCTGTTGTATCAATTTTAATGAAATTTGGCATAGCTTGCAACATAGAGCTGACCGTAGTTACTTTTACTCCGGTATTAATTGATGGTAATACAAAAAAGATAAACAGAAAACAATCAAAACGAATTCAATTTATAAAAGTGAAGTGATGACAGACTTTCAAACAAACTTTCAACCCATATTTAACTCCCATAGGGGTTGGAATTAAAAAAAAAAATGAAACACATACTTCTTTATTTTTAATCGAAAGCCAAAATACTTTGTCGATAAAACTTAGAAAATGAAGGACTTTCATACAAATTTTCAACCCCTGTTTTACCCCTCTGGGTGATGAATTTCGAAAAACCCTTAGTGGATACCTATTCTTCACAAAGAACACACTGTCCAAATTTCATGTGTCTAGGACCAGTGGTTCACGCACAGCGGACGCCTGTGTCCAAGTGCGGAAAATAATCCCCGGATACAAAGAAGACCAGTGGTTTAGGCTGTCTTGATACATTAGTCCAGTCAGTCAGGACTTTGAATTTCATATATATAGACAGATATAACTAAATAGTGCTATTTTCGTTATACTATCAGCGGCGAAGAAACAAGCAATACGACTTCGGAGACTGCTTCCGAAAAGAAGGAGGGAAGTGAAACCCCTGGCGAGAGACGCCGACCGCCGCGCAAATCAGAAACGCTGAATAAATGGTCGCACGATAAATACAACGAGAATGAGCAGGTATGGCACTCGAAACGCCCCTTTTTTTTTCTCTACTAAAAGTTATCCCTTGTCTGACAATTTGACCAGTGATAATGCAGTCTAAGATGGTAGCGGGCTAACCTGGTAGGGGTGTGGGAGTCTTATTAAATCCATGCGAACCTTTCGAATCATATATTGTTTCAACTGGGGTAAGGCATGCTTTTATGTCTCTACTAGATGATGCTCACGACTTCCTCAGTGTGGATTTAGAAATGCCGGGGAACATCTTTGAATTAACGAGATAAAGGCCTATATCATCCTCCAGATCCATGCAAATTTACATTGATCAATTACCTCAGCGTTTGTATTATAATTAAGGATGAACTGCAAATGACTGGTGCCATCCCAAAACTTTTTTTCATAAGAATCATGTGTGCATTGCGTCGTTGGATATTGTAAAAAAAGGTTGTACTAATTTGAGTAAAAAAAAACTGTAATACTCCATTCAATTTAATTCAAAATCTTTTAATATTTTTCTCTCTTGTCATTCAAATACAAATTTTTTATCCAGTGTATTCTTTGTTCCAGATGCCAAAATCCCGTGACGAGCTGGTCGCGATATACGGGTACGACATAAGAAACGAAGATGCTCCGCCTCACGCTAGACGCAATAGACGTTACGGGTATGTCTATTGAATTTAAAGTTTCTATGTCAAATCTGCACTTAGCTCAATCCACAACCACTCGCCCCAATCTTATTATTTATTGTGCACCAGTTAGAGCTGAGAAAACTCTTGAAAATAAATATTGGTTTATAATAGGAAAGTATGTAACTAATAAAAATTATTTAACAACTTAATATGACTTTTAATAATGTACGTAGGTCGAAGAGAAATGATGAATAGTGGGGCACTTCGTGGATTGAACTATGTTTGTTTTTCATGTTGTTTGTGCTAATTTGATAGTACACAAATATCTAAACTAAATTAGACAGTTATTCATAAGGGGTTTAAAATTTTTGGCCTACTTGCTCTCCCGCCATGTAGGAATGGTTCTAGGTTTCAAGTAGCAATAATCCCTTTCCACTTTATGGAATGGAAAACTTTTTAGATCTGACTGTTTAGTAGAGAGATTTGTTACAACCAAAATAGCACTAATGTGTGCAACAAATACAAGTAGGATTTAGGTCTCTGTGTCTGTGACCTGGTAAAAACTATGGAAGTAGCACAATCATTGGTTTGTATCAATGATTCATATGAACTAATAATCTTGGTCACAGGACCCCCTAGTGGTTACCAGTCACCGTTACTAAGATCCGAGTCCTGTGTGATCATGTCATATTATATGAGCTTATTCTTTATTAATCATTATGTGTCGTAGTTCTTCTAAAAAACTCATTAATTGTCTATTAATTACTAATTACTTTATTACTTTACTAAGATTAAAATGCGAAAGATTAGATGGATGTATGGATGTGTGGATGTGTGGATGTATGGATGTATGGATGTATGGATGTATGGATGTATGGATGTTTGTTACTCAATCACGCCCCAATGGCTAAACGGATCTGGCTCAAATTTGGCACAGAGATAAATTATAGTCTGGAATAGCACATAGGCTACTTTTTATCCCGGAAAATGATGGAGTTCCCGCGGGAACCACAAAACATCGATCCACGCAGACGAAGTCGCGGGCATTAGCTAGTCAATTATATTCTTACTATTCATCATTGAATTATAATTCATTCAATTTCGTTTCAATTGCAACACGGATGTACAGAAATTGGCGGTTAGTGAATTGTCATGGCTTAACGTGCATGATGCATGCTTGAATTTAACATAAAATTTAAACTATTAAACATTGATATATTAAATTTAAATATTGTTAATAAATTAATTTTAGTTGAATCATGTTTGTCGCACGTTTTTGCTTTGCTCTGTTCATAATATTTTAAAGCTTGGGAAATCTTGCTTTCATTGTTATTAAATTCATAAGAGTTTGCATGTTGCTTATGAAATCTAAGGAAAATTAACAGTACATTATCAATAATGTACTGTTATCTGCACAAAGTAATAATTTTTAGTAACCTAGTAATTACGATATTGTTCAATCCACAAAGGCCACACTCTTAATTATTTATTGTAATGATGGTGTTATTTAGCATGCAATCAACCCTTGAATGTAAAAATATGTAATAAGAAAGTATTTACCTAATAGCCCATACACACGATATGATTTTAATAAAATAATGTTTATGAACCACTTTCTTGATGAGACAAAAATTATAAAATTCCAAATTTTTGCATATAATAGGGTAATATCCCAACGCGTTTGATTATTACCTAATAACCGACAATAGATACTAGTCATAGCAACTTGATAAGAAAGAATTCTATTTGCATATGTTGCACGAGTCCCATTTACTAATAAAAATAATTACGAAAACGTAAGACCGAACTTCTATGTCGAATCTCTGGCGGGTTGAGAACATGTCACAAGTCGCAAAATATTCTACCACATGTTTCATTTTGGGTAATTTCTCAGCCGCCATAAAGATCGCATTGAAAAATACCTATCGTTTAGCTACATACCACGGTTTTCAGTCGCGGGCCGAATAAATACACACGTACATGGGAGGACGAGGAAGCGTACAAGAGGCAGGCGGCGCAAACTCCGCATAAGAAACCACCCAGCCCTGCTGACTTCCCCGAGCTCAATGCTGCAAACAAACCTGGGTGAGTTCTAGTATACTTTTAACTCCATTAATCTCAACAAATTAGCCTCTCTTAAACCTCAAAGACCTCTCTTCTACGAACTTTAGTATCAACAATTATTTATATCATTACGTAGACCATAGAGTCGTTAGGAAAAAGATACTATCATCATCATTTCAGCATGAGGATGATCGTTGTTTAACATAGGTTTTTCTCAAAGAGCTCCACAAAAGGAAACAATAAAATAGTTCTTGAAATTGACGAGAAAGCGAGAACTTTACTTATGTATAAGCGTAAATGAAGCGTCGGAGAAAATAGTTCTACGATTAATCATACATACATTTGCAAGTATAAAGATTTATACAGATACGAATTGGCGTTCAATCGTCACCACCACCACCACCCCACCAACACTATTTACGTCCCACTGCTGGGCACAGGTCTCCACTCTCATAGTGAGAGGGAATTAGAGCTTAGACCCACCGCGCTGCTCCTATGTGGGTTGGCGGGCTTTAACTACTATTATCATGTTAGTGATAATAACCGGGACCGGCGGCTTAACGTGCTCTCCGAGGCACGGGGATGATACACCACAAGCTTCCTAACTCCGGGCTTGTATTGAGAATTTCTAGTCAGAAAAACCCAACACTTGTTATGGTTCGACCCGGGACTCGAACCCGCTGCCTCGTTGGTCTAGTGGTTAGCACGTTCGACTGCGGCCGACGAGGTAGCGGGTTCGAGTCCCGGGTCGGGCCATAATTAAGTGTTGGGTTTTTCTGACTAGAAATTCTCAATACTAGCCCGGAGTTAGGAAGTTTGTGGTGTATCACTCCCGTGCCTCGGAGAGCACTCAGAGAGTTAATCAGGTTCAATCGTCAGTTCCTCTGAAAATGACCGCCATACAAAAGTGCTGTTTGAAGCTACCATCTTTAATTTAATAGTAATATCTGCGACAACCTCAAAGCAGTAACTTCAAATACGCGTATTAAGCTACGCACTAAGTATTGTATTTTTTTTGTAACAGAAGGCCTCGTCCGCGCCCAAGATCAAAATCTCAGCCAGCATCCAACGACTCTTCTGAGAGTGGGTCACAGTTAAGAAGAAACGCCTCGATAAAGGCGCCGAATCCTAAACAGAAGCCGACAAAGCCGACAGTGGCCAAACCGGGGCCGAAGCAACCCTTCAAGGACAAGATACAGATACCTTTGGAGAATCTCACTATCACAACCACTGTTAATAATAAGTAAGTTTCTGCATTTATTTTTTGCCCAGCCCTTAACCTGTTCTCGGCATTACACCAGTATTGCCAGAATCTTTAATTTTTTTTTTCACTAAAACTTAGTTTTTCTGTCTTTACTTTTATCAAAACAAATCTTATTGCGATTGTATCGCTGCAAAAAGTAGCAATAGGCGACTTCCCTTAGGCATAACGTCACCGCGGTAAATATTTCCGATATGGTCATAAAGTCGAAATATTGTCACAGTAAAATTACATTTTTTCCTAGTTTACAATTTCGCGAGTTAGATTATAATCTAACGGTTTTTATAATCTTACGGTGAAATATCGATTACAAGGTCCGTTTTACTGTTCAGTTGTAATATAGTGTAACTATTGCCGTAGGGAAGGTCCACCGCAGCGGAAGGTGAACGCAGCCGTGGCTCAACAGCGGCCGGTGCCAACGGAGCAGAATAAGAAGAAACCGCTCGTTACACAGGTTAGTTTTGCGCTTCATTTTTACCCAACTGCGTGACAGCAAAGACAGGGTAATGTTTTTTCATGCGTATCTGGGCATCAAGTTGCAGGCTAGATGTGTTTCTCTAAAACCAAAGTGGCTTATCATAAATAAAAATATCGGATATCTTAGGTAAAAAATTGCTTATCATATTATGTGTCATATGACTGAATATCTTTCAAGATCAAGATGATGCTTCCTTGACTAATACATTCAATTATTTTGACTAAATTACAGCTATAAGTTCCGTTGAAAAATCACACAACCTGAAAGTCGTGTAGATGAGATCTCTAGGTCCATATAAAGGGAAAAGGAGAATCATCAACGCCCAGTCCAAACCCTTGAACCTAGAAAGCTGAACTTTTGCACAGGGAATAAAGGGAACCCCCTTTATTATGTAGACATGAAACAAAGCCGGAAATTGAAATTACAAGGCCGCCTGAGGTCTCTATATTTCTTGTAATTTAATAAACATGACACCAAACATGATGCTGTGCAAACTGGAGTACGGTTTTTAAAATGATGATGAATGATGATTGCATTGCTAAGGTACAGTTACATAATAGGCTGTTAGGGGTACTTTATGGTTAGAGTTAAACTAAGACATAATAGTTTGCACAAGTCTGGGTTTATTAATTTTGGACTAAAATGTAAACCTTAACCTTCATGGTGGTCTAGACACTGACTTGTGCAGCCCACTTTGCTTTTTATACGCGGCCAAAGTTTACTTAGAAGGCCTGTCATACAACTACCTAATATACTAAAAATGAACAATAGTGTCATATACTTCATAATCGTGTGTATAGTTTGTTGTGTGTCCTACAGCCACCGCTTCAGAATAACGTGGCGAAACAGCCGCCGCAACAACAGAGGCCGCCGTCACAACAACAGAAGCCGCCGTCACAACAACAGGCACAACAACCACAGCAACAACAACAGCCGACGGCTGGTAAGTAGAACGAATTTACGCATTTAATATAATTTATTGACTATGCGATGCCTATGACTTTGTTGGCATTGATTAAGTTATTTTAATCTCGTGGATCTCCTTTGGTTTTCCTCTATAAAAATCATGTCAAAATCGGTTGAGCGAATAGGCCGTGATAGAGTTATAGATGTAAAGGCATACTTGCGTTTAGATGGAAGCAAACTTAAAAATTTACCTCACCTATTTTAATGTTTTCCTTATTTATATTTATCATGGTAGATTTCCTTTCAAGATTATTCATATAATTAGAAGTTTAGATCTTAATCTTAAAGAATTTAGATCTTAAAATTTTTTGCTAACCCTTAATGTTCATTTGAGCTGAAATACTAGGGCACCACAACACGACAAGCGGGTCGGTCTCAAAAAGAAACTATTTGTATTTTTTAAAAAGTATAAATTTTATTTATCTTTGTAACATGAAGAGTTTAATTTATTAGGTGCGGAACCTCGTGGTGGCAGCAAGCGTTACAGCAATTTGCGCCAACGCCCGTTAGCCGAGACGTATTCTCCGCAACAACAGCCGCCTCAGACGCAACAACAACCGCCGCCGCCACAACAACAGCCTACACAACCACCGCCGCAGCAACAGCAGCCCCAACAACAACAACAACAACAACCGCCACAGCAACAGCCACAGCCACAACAACAACAACAACAACATAGATATCATGGTGGTTGGTATTTTATTAAATCCTTAAAGGAATTTGTTCTAATGCCCGTTAGACGAGACATATTCCCTTAACAACCGCCTCGGATGCAGCAACAACATATATGATGCCCGCGACTTCGTCCGCGTGGATTAAGGTTATTTGATTCCCGCGGGAACTCTTTAATTTTCCGGGATAAAAAGTAGCCTATGTCCTTCCCCGGGATACAACGTGTAGCGAATTTCATCAAAATCGGTTGAACGGTTGAGCCGCGAAAGCGTAGCAGACAGACAGACACACTTTCGCATTAATAATATTATAATATAAGTATAGTATGGATTTGTTAGTAGTAAGTAGTCTGAGCTAAACACTATTATAGGATTAAATTTGTTCATTGAATACTTGCGACTAGCAATAATACATGATTATCATTAAATTTTTTAATATTTTTGTGGTTTATTCAGAGTTCGTTGGCGGTCAGCCACCACAGCATCAAGGCAGCCCGGGACCTCAAATGCATCCACAACAGATCATGCACCCGGTATGTTATAGCTCGTCGCACAATGTTCAATACGCATAATGTACAAAATAGTAGATTGTTTCTTTTTGTTAATTTGCGACGGCAGATTGGTCATTATAGACTAAGAGATAGCTGTACTTTTGTTAACTTTCACTAGTAAGGCTGATTCAGTATTTAGTGGGTGTGGGGCTCTCCACTGAACGCAAAACTGCCAGTCGGCCCGCAAAGCGACTGGGGACTTCACTACTTATCGTCGCTCAAAAATGAACAATAACTAGGAAGGCTGATTCTTGTATAGTATTAAAGTATGTGTAGTATAGTTACCAAAAGTATAGCTATCTCTCATAATATTACGCAGAATGTTTAAAACGCAAAATGTATTTACGCATAATTTTCGGCATTAGCCAAAAATGTTAGCCACTCAGAGGTTCGATATGTCGATCGTTACATTGTAGCAATAATTTTTACGCAATGAGGCCCCTCAATAGTGGATCATGCCGCTGTCTATATGAGTTCATTAAAATCAACGAAAAACGTTCCATATTCAGTTAGATGAATGTGGGCTTAAAATAGTTAATCCTATGTAGCACGACGATTAAAAGTTAAAGTCGTATCACTGTTAATTACAATGGGTGACTTTACTACTCGATGATACCCTGGATCGCGGAGTGAGACACAAACCCAATATCGCACATCTGAGGGTGAAGACTGTACGGTGTCAACTAACTAGATAGTCTTAGTCTATATTAGATAGTCTAGGCTGTCCCCCGCCTTAAAACCCTTTTGATTTTAACCTCCTTTGCTTAAAATATATATTTCTATAGTGATCCTTGATTTAAATCATGTTGTAGTCCAAAGGCGAAATATCGCTCTATTGTTTCTTGTCCCAAACATTTTTTTTATCCAATACAAGTTAGCCTTCACTGCAATCTCACCTGATGGTAAGTGATGATGCAGTCTAATATGGTAGCGGGCTTACCTGTTAGGGGCATGGCAGTTATATTAAACCCATACCCCTATTTGGTTTCTACACGGCATCGTACCGGAACGCGTAATCGCTTGGCGGCACTTCTTTGCCGGTAGGATGGTAACTAGCCACAGTTGAAGCCTCTCACCCTGCCAGACCAGGGAAAATTCTGAGATTATAAATTCCCAAATTGACCCTGCCGGCCCAGTGGCGTGCACAGGGCTTGAAGCTAGGGGAAGCATTAGTCAGTCAAAATATCTATTCACTGACTGTTTTAATGGAAAATGAGCATTGACCTACATCCATTAGGGTAAGCAGTGCTTTTATGCCTTTATGAACCGCACGCCACTGCTGCCGGGGATCGAACCCGGGACCTCCGCACGTCAAGACAACAGCGCTACATACTGCGCCACGGAGGTGGTCAACTATTACAAACTTGGTAATTAATAAGTAGAAGTTTAAGCTAGAATAATATTACTTAGTAGCCCATAGGCTAGATGGTAGTAGACAGTAAAGTTGCCGTTATATTGTAATGGAACTTTATGGTAAGAGGAAAAAAAAACTTAGTAATAGTAATGCGTTTGCCTTCATAAGGTACATAGGAACGCAGTGACACAGCCGCCGCACGGGCCTTCGCCGCCGCACCAATCGTTGCCGCAATCACAGCACACGCAACAGGTATATATGTCACCGTAAGATCGCAAAAACCGTTAGATTGTAATCTAACTAGCGAAATTGGGTATTTGACAAATAGTCAAATCAGCAACTTTTTTTCAAACGTCAAAACGCGTCTTAAGTATGGGATTTTTAAGAAATTCTGAAATGTGACGTCATTAAAGTTCGACGCACTTTTTTTTACTTTAATCGATTGTTTAAAATGGTTATTCAACATAAAACTATCAGGGGGCGTGGATATTACGACTTTTGGGTTGGGAGATCCTCTATTTAATAATCACTAAACAATAATTTATTACAATAGTAGTCAAATACCCAATTGTAAACTGTCGACAGATTGTGAACCGTTCAATGTACTGAGTGTCAATTTTTGAAATATTCATTTTATTTACGTTTTCTTGTCTCTTTCTTGTGAGTTAGGTTAGGGTTCGACATAAATAATCAGGTTGGCTTAACGTGCTCTCTAAGGCACGGGGGTGAAACACCGCCAACTTCCTAACTCCGGGCTAGTACTGAGAATTTCTAGTCAGAAAAACCCAGTGCTTCATTATGGTCCGACCCGGGATTCGAAGCCGGGACCTCATCGGTCGCAGTCGGACATGCTAACCACTAGACCAACGAGGCAGTTACTCTCGAGATCTACTTAGACTAAACTAACATAATATGCAATGGCGGCCTTATTGTCTGATCAATCTCCACCACCAACAGTTGGTGGTCAAACGAAAAACAAACCTAATATTCATACTAATATTATAAATGCGAAAGTGTTTCTGTCTGCTACGCTTTTACGCGCCATCTTTTCAACCGGTTTTGATGAAATTTTCCCCGGAAAATGAATGAGTTCTATTCATATTTACATACATACCATTATCTTTCGTACGCACTAAGTATCTTGTATATGTCAACGTAAGATTGCAAAAACCGTTAGATTGTAATCTAGCGAAATTGTAAACTGTCGACAGATCGTGAACCGTTCAATGTTCTGAGTGTCAATTTTTGAAATATTCATTGTATTTACGTTTTCTTGTGTCTTTCTTGTAGGTTAGGTTAGGGTAGGTCATATACAACCAGGTTGCCTGCAGCCGGGCGCTACCGGTTAATATACCTAAAAGATTACAATCTACCGAAAAATAATGCGTTAAATTGTAATCTGTGGACAGTTTACAATTTCGCTACTTAGATTACAATCTAACAGTGTTTGCAATTTTACGGTGACAAATACATCGATTGATTCAATTTGCAGCAAGTTAGACTCGGCATACTGGACCAGCAGCAGATTGTCCAACACCCGCACCACACAATGCACAATATGCCTCAACCACACGCTATTGGTGAGTGACATTGTATATCTCCACAGGAAGAAACACTGCCGAGCGGCCAGGTTGCCCCTTTACAATAGGCTATTTGAATATTAGTCAAATAAATTATTTTGTTTGTTTGAAATTCTTTATTGCACATACATTGCAGTGTACAAAAGCGAACTTAATACCTAGAGGTATTCTCTTCCAGTTAACCTTTGGTAGTGGGGACAGGCAGTGGCGTGCAGTTCATAGAGGCACAAAAGCACTGCTTACCCAAATGAAAATACGTCAATGCTCATTTTTCAACTAAACATCTCGAAAATAGGTATTCTGACTAACTAATGCTTACCCCAGTTTCAAAATCTGTGCACGCCACTGGGGACAGGGTTGAAATAACAGTGCATACAATATAAAGAGAAAAGTGAGAGAAGAATTTGACTAGTTGTCAAATACCCAATTTTATTATATTTTTTTGATGGTCAACTTTACCGGGAGTATATACTGTGGTTTTTATTTATATATGTCACCGTAAGATTGTAAAAACCGTTAGATTATAATCTAAATCGCGAAATTCTAAACTGTCGAAAGATTGTAAACTGTTCAATGTTCTGAGTGTCAATTTTTGAAATATTCATTTTATTTACCTTTTCTTGTCTCTTCCTTGTAGGTTAGGTTAGCGTTCGACATAAACAATCAAGTAGTGCCCGGCCTGCGGCCGGGCACTTAGGTTTTATCGGGTTTAAAAACTTATCAGATTACAATCTATCGGAAAATAATGCGTTAAATTCTAATCTTTCGACAGTTTAGAATTTCGCGAGTTAGATTATAATCTAACGGTTTTTACAATCTTACGGTGACATATACAGGCAAATACAAAACACAAAAGTGTTTTGCGAATATTATATTTTGTTGAATGACTGAGAAAAAAATTAACACGGAATTCATTTGCCTAACCGTATTGATCTCTCTAAACGTCTCCCTATTATATACCTTATGAGGTACAGTACTATATTATGAAGCATCGTCAGTAGATTTGCCACCCCCCAACCATTACACCCAGGTAGTTTGGACGCCCAGTTAGAATCGAAAGGATTTTGTCAATGTCTTTGAGCCATGTATTGACCACATACATGGCTCAAAGATAAAATTGTTGTAAAATTTCAGGACAGTTACAACCAGCACAAGGATACGCGCCGCCGGCCATGATGCCGGCACAATATATGCAGGTAAATAAATATACATAATATGCTTAAAATATGTTGTAATAACCAGTTCTAATTCTTTGAGCAAACATATAAACCGGGACTTTGTGTCATTATAACCAATATGAAGTTAGTTATAAATGATATTGTATTAAGATTTTTTAACAGGTGTTGTTATTTCAGGAAAACATTTTATATAGCTTGAGTTCTAATGCATGAAATTTCCAGTGTTCTGGTTAAGATGTCTTCAAGCAGTCGAAATTCAAGCAAATTGTTTTATTACAGCAGGGTAGTAGCGGGGGCGTATTCGGAGCAGCCCCCATATACCAACCACCGGCGGCCTATCCTCACCAGCTTTATCAGCACCATAACTTTGTAAGTTAAATAGTCTTATTTCGTGATTTACAGTATGAACGCGATTTGAATGCATCGGGCCCTATGTTAAAGCGGTGAAAACCTCGTTTCGTCGTCCACAGGTCTCTTCAGAACGCCTACAAAGTGATATTCTAGACATCTTTCAAAGCATTGTTTTAGACCAAATTTGAAAATCATAAAATAATGTTATTGTGACGAGTCAACCTTGAAAGACAGATATATGCTATCACGGATTTGAGTGGAACTATTCCACCATGCGTTGTTTGTTTTCGTGTAGCTTTAACTATTTACGCAGCGTACGCCATGGAACCTATAGGATGAGACGATTTTTCCGACTCAATTCACATTATTGCCATTCCGTAGGGTTCTCTAATTTTTCAATATAAAATATAGTCGATATTACTCGCTGATAATGTAGCTGCTTTCTATTTATTATGGAGGGTAGAGGTAAGGAGGAACATCTCTGTATATGAAATGTGTCCGTCGAAATGTATTAAATTGGGGGCGCCACATTAGCATCAGGGTAAATTTAAAAGGAAGCGCCAAACATTATTAGAGTAGGTTTGAGAAATAAACAAGGAAAGAAAACGTTCATCATTATTTTGTACAACGTAAGTTGTTGAAATTTTTAATAATTAACTACTTTAGTTGACAATAATATTCAATTTTTTAACTCGGCATACTTCAGGTCATCTACAATTGCTAAATTCATACCCTACGCCTACATCAGCGCCACTGTGGAAGTTTTTTGAACTGTTATTTATAGCAACCACTGGACATTTTTCAACTTACCTCCCATAAGAGATGATACTCCTTACCTCTACCCTCCATATTATTTGTGAAAGAATTTTAAAATCAGTTTAGTATTTTTTGCGTTTATCCATTACAAATAAACAAACAGACAATCAAATCTCTTCTCTTTATTTATGCCTTAATACCTATTTCATGTGTAGGGCACGCAAGCCGGAGGCGTGACTTACTACACTTGCGCGGAGCAGGAGCAACCGCCACGTCAGCCTCGGCGTCCTACCGCCGCCATACCCATCGTACGGCCTGCACACCCTGAGAGGTAATGTTGTACGGCCTAGGGCACGCAAGCCGGAGGCGTGACTTACTACACTTGCGCGGAGCAGGAGCAACCGCCACGTCAGCCTCGGCGTCCTACCGCCGCCATACCCATCGTACGGCCTGCACACCCTGAGAGGTAATGTTGTACGGCCTAGGGCACGCAAGCCGGAGGCGTGACTTACTACACTTGCGCGGAGCAGGAGCAACCGCCACGTCAGCCTCGGCGTCCTACCGCCGCCATACCCATCGTACGGCCTGCACACCCTGAGAGGTAATGTTGTACGGCCTAGGGCACGCAAGCCGGAGGCGTGACTTACTACACTTGCGCGGAGCAGGAGCAACCGCCACGTCAGCCTCGGCGTCCTACCGCCGCCATACCCATCGTACGGCCTGCACACCCATCGTACGGCCTGCACAGCAGGAGGTCAGCCTCGGCGTCCTACCGCCGCCATACCCATCGTACGGCCTGCACACCCTGAGAGGTAATGTTGTACGGCCTAGGGCACGCAAGCCGGAGGCGTGACTTACTACACTTGCGCGGAGCAGGAGCAACCGCCACGTCAGCCTCGGCGTCCTACCGCCGCCAGTCCTACCGCCGCCATACCCATCGTACGGCCTGCACACCCTGAGAGGTAATGTTGTACGGCTTAGGGCACGCAAGCCGGCGGCGTGACTTACAACACTTGCACAGAGCAGAAGTAATCGCCGCCCTACTGCTGCCATATTATGTCCATCGTACTGTCTGCACGTGCACATCCTGAGAGGTAATGTACTGCTTAAGGCTCATAAGACGGTGGCGTGACTTACTGCACTTGCACAGGGCAGAAGTAATCGCCACCCTGCTGCCGTCGTATTATGTCCATTGTACGGTCTGCACGTGCATATCCTGAGAGGTAATGTTGTACAGCGAGTATACAGAGTAGGGCGCGAAAGACAACGGCGTGACTTACTAAACTTTTGACGACTTCCCTGGCGCAGTGTTGGGTGCTGTTGTCTTAACATGGGAGGTCCCGGGTTCGATCCCCGGCAGAGTCAATTTGGGAATTTATAATTTCTGAATTTTCTCTGGTCTGGCCTGGTGGGGGGCTTCGGCCGTAACTAGTTACCATCCTATCGGCAACGACGTGCCGCCAAGCGATTTAGCGTTCCGGTACAATGCCGTGTAGAAACCGATTAGGGGTATGGGTTTAATATAACTGCCATACCACCAGGATAGCCCGCTATACTGCATCATCACTTACCATCAGGTGAGATCGCAGTCAAGGGTAGTCAACTTGTAATTGAAAAAAAAACCTGCGTAGAACAGAAAAATTCATCTTGTGTGTTTGCTCCTAGCGAATTTGTCTCCATAGTGTAAATTGAAAATTTATTAACTATTACAGGCCAGTAAATTCATCTGAAAAGGACAACATAGACAGAATTGTTGAAAACATGTTCGTAAGAAAGCCTTGGCCCGCGCAAGGTGGCGGTGAGTAACTTTTTAAATGCTTTTTAGCGATCCGCATTGAAAAAGATGCAAATGCGTTTGTTTGTACACAAATCTCTAAACTAAATTGTAATTAACTAACAGGTCTAAAAATAGGGTTTTATGGTCAACTGAACATTATCTCATAGATAATTGAAAAAGATTCTATCAATATATTGTTAAAATGTGAAAAAATAATACAAGCTTACAAGAACAAATGTTTCATTCGATATGAGATTCTGTATGTGTAAAATAAAACTGCCAAACCCCTACCATAGTTCGCTAACCATTTTAGTCTGCATCATCACTAGTAAAATAAAAAACTACCTTCAAAAAAGAGATTCCTAATTCGGTGTGTATGTTTTGATGATTTTCCCTTCTCTGCACTGAGAATGTTGTGAAAGAGATAGAGCGACTTATATTACCTTTCGATATGGCTATACTGGCTATGGGTATGTTCCGATATGCACTGCGAGCACTGTAAGGTGTGACGTCAATTTAGTATACTGCGAAGCCGTTCCATTATAGGTAGCTATACTGGTTACTGTTTAAATCGGA